>CP139509.1:31762727-32357727 GCA_021014915.2 Artemisia tridentata subsp. tridentata
CAAACCCCGAGATTTTTACTTGCTTTCTAAAAAAATATAAAAATACAAAAAGAATCATCCATCACCTTTAGACCTATCTCGTCATACACTTCGGCCATCACAACACTATTCCCCTAGAGAACGATCAATCCCCCGTGTCTTACCTATACTACACTACAACAGTTAGGTACACTGCCTAGGAGGATAGTAAAACTTTGATAGGTTTTTCAAAATTCTGCATGAAGTTTTTGGCGCCGTTTCCGGGGAATAGTTTAGGTTTCGATTTCTATTTCGTTTAGGTCTACTCACTAGATTCCTATCAAGTGAGATTTTTATTTTATTTTTATTAGCTTTCTTTTAGTCTATCTTTTCTTTGTGCACTTTGTTTCGTAAATCCTATCATTCGCCATCATGGTGGGTGATCATGTATTTGAACCTCTCAACCAAGACCCACAACCGCACCAAGCACAACCACACCAAGCCCCACCAAATAACCAAGACCCACCCGAACCACCTCGAGCCCGTACTCTAGGTGAGTACTCCAAACCAAGCCACCAAGGCTATCGAAACATCATTGAGCTCCCACAAAGAGCCAATGTGTCTCCCTTGCGATCCGAAACCATCCGGTTGGTGCAAAACGGATGTGCATTCCATGGAATTCGTTCCAAAGATCCAAACCAACATCTCAAGGATTTTCTCAAAATTGTTGATTCCATTGACCTTGATGTTTCCACTCAGGAGACGACGCGCTTGCGTCTCTTCCAATTCTCTCTACGTGATCAAGCTAGTAATTGGCTTGAGCGTTTACCCGCGGGATCAATCTTAACTTGGGATGATCTTACTTCTCGTTTCCTCGCTCAAATTTCCCCACCGGGGAGAACTACTAAGCTAAGGAATGACATTTTGATGTTCCAACAACGTCAAGGTGAAACTCTTTACGAAGCGTGGACTCGTTTCAAGGACTTACTCCAAAAATTCCCTCATCATGGCATTGATCTTTGGCTCCAAGTCCAAATTTTCTATGATAATGTCAATCCCTCCACAAGGCAAACCGTTGACCGTGCGGCCGGTGGCAAGCTTCGTGACAAGAATGCAGAAGAATCGTGGGGTATCATAGAAGATCTTGTTCTCTATGACAACGAATGTTGGAATGACCCCCGCGAGTTGAGCAAAACGGTCAAGGAAATATCCTTTCCTTCTAATAACTCAAGCATTCTCGACAGTAGGATCATGGAACTTAAAGACCAAGTCAAGTTTCTTATGTGTTCTTACGAAGCTCCTAAACCTTCACGTCAAGTGAACAAAATCACTTCTTCATGTGAATTATGTAGTGGTCCCCATGATACTCGTGATTGCATGGAACTCCCCGAACAAGCTTTTGCGGATTATGCATCCTCGCGTACCGACGAAGCGGGAGAAAAGTGGTTCACTTTCAAACCTGAGCAAAATACTCTTGGTGATTCATATAACCCCTCTTGGAGAAATCACCCAAACTTTAGGTGGAAACAAAATCAAAATTCGTCTCAAAACAACTTTTCAAACCCACCTAATCATTTTCAACCAAGCGGTTCGTTCTCGAACCGTACCTTTAACAATAATCCTTGCAACAATTCCAATAATCTTGAGGGACTAGTGTCCATTTTCATGTCATCTCATGAAGCTCGTTTGTCAAAGTTTGAAGCCGATTTCAAGTAACAACAAAGCGAGATAACAAATAAAATTGACAACTTGTTAAAGGCTCTTAATAATCAATTGATAACCCCTTCGAATAAATCTACCAAAAACACAAATGGGGGTTGTAAAGTCAAGGATCCTTCATCATCCTAACACGTCCATTTTGTCAACGTTATCACTTTACTACCACCACAAAGGAATGACAACAAAGAAGAAAGTGAGACTTTGACCGCATAAACAAGTGAGACTAAGGAGGAACCTAGGGAAGATAAAACCAAAAATGAAGAAGGATTAGGAGTTGACTATTTTGACATGCTTCCCACGAAAGATGAACTTGCATATTATAGGTATTTATTAGATGACTCTAATCCCCAATATTCTCTACCAATCATCCAAGCGGGTGACCCATCTAACATTAATATACCATGTAATATTGGGCATGTGCATGTGTGGAAAGCTTACATTGATCTTAAGTCCCCTATGTTGGGTCTAAAATGCTGCTGATTCGAGGAACACAACTCTGCTGGATAGTTATGTGACTCTGCTGATTAGCACAAGAACTCTGCTGTTTTAATAACTCTGCTGTTTTGGTAACTCTAATAGGCATATTGTAACTCTGCTGCTAGCTCACGAGGACTCTGCTGCTAGAAGGATTACTCTGCTGCTTATTAATTATGTAAAGTATGTTAAGGATAAGTATAGAAAAGATACGTATGAATATTTTACTTGTATAGGAAGTCTTGTAAACTGACTAGGACTCCTTATGCTATAAAAGGAGGTTCTAGGGTTAGGGTTAGATAATCGATTGATTAATCATCTTAGCATACGTATTATTGTTTTCACTTCAAGGTTTCTTGTAACCCTATTGCTTTTGAGCAATCGTTATTAATATAATTGAAGTGTTGTTGGATAATTCATTTGTGTTTATTCTTCTTAAGATCAAATATTAGTTTCCGCATAATATTTGATATACAACTCAAGATCAGTTTCTATACCGATTACTTTAGATTTATCTAAGGTAATTAATAAGATCGTGAAGCTCAACTGGGATCTACAAGTGGTATCAGAGCTTGTGATCTAGAAACTGGTACCAAGAAGAATTACTGAAAACAAAGATCTGTTTCATCATCAAAGCTAGCAATGGATTCCGATTCAACACACATGGTTACTGCATCAAGAGTTCCCATGCTCAAGACTGGCGAGTATGAGATCTGGAAGATGAGAATGCAGCAATACATGAGAATGGTTGATTACTCACTCTGGGAAGTTGTTCAGAATGGCGATGTTGTGCAAACCAAGACTGCTACTGGATCAGTCTTGACTCTCAAGACAAGTGAGGAGAAAGCTCAGAGAAGATTGGAGGTTAAGGCTCACAGTATTCTCATGATGGGAATACCTAATGATTATCAATTGAGCTTTAATCATATTGAGTCTGCTAAGGAATTGTGGGAAGCAATTGAACTTCGATTTGGTGGGAATGAAGCTACCAAGAAATCAAGAAAGAATCTACTGAAGCACCAGTTTGAGACTTTTTCTGCTATGAGTTCTGAGAACATTGAGGGAACTTATGATCGACTTCATAAGTTAACAAGTCAGATGGCTCTGTTGAAGATTGAACCATCTCAAGAAGATGTCAATCTAAAGTTTCTGAGAAGTCTATCTTCTGAATGGAATACTCATACAGTGGTTTGGAGGCACAAGGAAGATTTTGATACTATGACATTGGATGATCTGTACAACAACCTGAAGGTATATGATTGCGTGGTTTTGCAACCTTACAATAGGTTTTACCTCTCAAGGGATCTCAAGAGGCTTACAACCCCACCAGGCAGTGTACCTGACCGATGTAGTATAGTGTAGTGGTAAGTACGGGGGATTGATCGTTCTCCACAGGGAATAGTGTTCGTTAGGTATGAAAGGCTACTCTAATAGGTCTAAAGGTTGAGGAAGATTCTTTTTATGTTTTTATATTTTTATGAAAGCAAGTAAAATCTCGGTTTTGAAGGAGTGGGCGGAATTAGTTGCTAGTCAACTAACCCAAAATTACTACGGATGCAAATAAAATAAAATAACAAAAAAATGAAAATGTGGTGAGAAACTTATGTGTAGAGAAATGTGTTTACTTAGATTTCCTTACTCCCTAACTATCTTTTACCGGTTAATTAGTGTGTATTAGTCGCGTGGATGATGGGTGTATTCCTTAATACCATTCGTGGGGTGGCGTACTTACTTCCCCAACTCTACAAGCTCCTACTTCACTCCTATGTCGAGCCGGCTAGGAAGCTCCTAACATGGGATCACTAGAATTCGCTTGTGCATTAAATACAACCATAAAAACCTTTAGTACGCATTTGGTTCATGTTTCTTAAGACGTTCAAGCAAGTTACCGAATAGGAAGTTAGCCAGTTTTCTTAAGCCTAACATAGATAAACAATCATCCAATACAACTAATAACACACTAATAACCAATAATCAATAGCTAGGTTTCATTAGATCTAAGCAAACACAAGATAAATTTAGCCTAACATGTTAATCAAAAGACAAGAATAAGATAAAATCAAACAACACATAGACATATTGAATGATTAATTGATAACTTATCTTCAATGTAACATGGAAGATCTTCAAGGCAAAAAGCCTTGAAAAAGAGGCTAAAATCGTCCTAGGGTTTTCTCCCAAAATTCCACACACTAAGCTCTCCTTAATGACAAAAAATTAGAAAACTATATATAGATTTTTGGATCTGACGGCGTCACCTTATGGATTGTGACGCCGTCACCTCGCCGCTTTTAGGGTTCCCGGATGACCATCTTGACGCCGTCCCTCTTTAGCTCTTCCAAAATCCATTCTGGCTTATCAAGGCTTGACGCCGTCGAACCTTGAACGTGACGCCGTCCCCTTATGATTTAAGCCGTGACGCCCTCGATCAAGTTAAAGCGTGACGCCGTCAGAATTTACATGCTATTTTCACTGGCTTATCATGAGTAAATTTCACGTCCATCTTTTCTTGCCAAGGCATGACGCCGTCCAGAGTTAAAGTTGACGCCGTCAAAGGTAACTTTTAGCTGATTTTTGAGACTTTGTCGTTTTCTTCACTTTAATGCTCCAAAAACGTCCAAAATGCCTCCTTTTCCAGATTTCTCCTCAAAAGTACCTAAAATGACAAAAGGAACGATTTAGGGCGATATTTGATCAAATAAATACGATTTAGGGCTTAAATGACCCCTTAAAAGCGGTACACTTTTCGCTTCATCAGTATACGAATCTGAAGTCAAGGGATTGTCAAGTTCATCTTCTACTTCAAACAATCTTGCTTTTGTGTCATCAAGCAACAAGAATTCTGGTAGTCATCAAGATCAGCACTCTGCTGCTGGTTCTTTCATTCCTGCTGGTGGTTTACATGTCTCTGCTGCTGACTCTACAAATCCCAACACCATCAGTGATGCTGCTATTTGTGCTTATTTGGCTGAACTTACTACTAGTACTTCAGTCATGCCTCAAGATCTGGATGAACTTGATCCTGATGATGTTGAAGAGATTGATATGCAATGGCAGTTTGCAATGCTAACTATGAGGGCTAGAAGGTTTCTTAAGAGAACTGGTAAAGAGATGAAGTTCAGAAGAAACAAGAATGTGGGATTTGACAAGTCAAAGGCTGAATGTTTCAACTGTCGAAAGAAGGGACACTTTGCAAGGGAATGCAAAGCACCCAAAAGAAACACTGAAGATACCAAGAAGGTTGCTGTTGAAGAGTCAAGTCCTAATGTTGCTGCTGCTGCTATGGTGTCATGTGATGGCTTTGGAGAGTTTGATTGGAGTGAGCATGCTGAAGATGGTCCTAACTATGCATTGGTAGCTGAAGAAGAACCTCAAGTTCAACACTTTGCTCTTATGGCCTACTCTTCTTCTGGATCAGACTCTGAGGTATCCAATGAATCATCATGTTCTTTTAAATCATGTTCTGATAAAATTGATGAACTTAAGTCTAGCAATGGAAATCTTAAAAGGGAAAATGAAATACTTAAGTTAGACAATCTCAGTTATGAATATGGTTTAAAGAATTTAGAAGAGAAGTTGGAATTTTATAAAAAGGCTGAAATTGATTATCTTGATCAGATCACTATTCTTAAAAATGAGCTTATTAAGAAAGATGATGAGATTAAGGTACTTATGGGAAAAGTTGAGGAGGCTGAACAAGCTAGAGATTTAGCTAAAAGTGAGACTGAAAAACATGTTGTTAGGATAGAAAAACAACAATTTGCCACTGACATTCTCAGTAAACCAATAGGAAGACACTTTGCTGATTCAGGCAGTGGACTAGGGTACAATGCTGTAGCTCACCCTAAGAAACTTAGTGCTCATGCCCCTCCCACTAGGACATTGACTTTCATATCTGAGTCTGGGGATAAACCTGTAGGTGAAACTAGTAAACCTGTAGAAGAAACTAGTGAAACTAACAAAGAGTCACCTAAGGTTGAGTTAAAGAAGTATGAACAACCACCCCTGATTGAAGATTGGGAGTCTGACAGTGATGATGGAATTGTAGAATCTGATTCAACCTCTAAGAACAAAAAGGAAGAAATTCCTGCTGTTGTTGAATCACAAGTACCTAGAGCTAAAAAGGTTGAGTTTGTTAAGCCTAAGCTAGGTAAAGGTATCTCTAGGAAGATGGCTGAGTTTGACAATACACCTAGAGTATATCCTAAAAGAACTAATAACTTGCCTAGGGGAAACCAGAGAAATTGGAACAACCTAGTTTCACAAAAATTAGGTACTGATTTTCAATTGTATAAAAAGGCATGTTATAGTTGTGGTAGTTTTGAACATTTGCAAGATGAGTGTTATTACTATCAAAAACCAGTGTGGAACCAATATACAAGGGTGAACCATAGAAACTTTGGTAGAAAGACTCACCCACATCCCAAAAGAAACATGGTTCCTAGGGAAGTTCTGATGAGAGATGGTACTTCTAGAGTTATCTCTCCTATTGCACCAAAAGGGCCCATAAAGAAGGATATAGATGATTCTGCTGTTAAGGCAAACTCTGCTGTTAAAGCAAACTCTGCTGTTCAGGCAGACTCTGCTGTTTTGCCTAAAGTTGTGACTGATACTGTTGTGGGCAATCATTTTTATGCTGTTAAAGCCTCAGCTTGCTGGGTCTGGAAACCAAAAGTTAAAGTTTTAGATCATGTTCTCAGACACAGCAGTGCACCAATGCAGTTGAAGAAATTTGACTACTTTGATGCACAAGGTAGATCCAAGTCAGTAATGGCTTGGGTCCCCAAGAGAAACTAATTCTCTTACTTTTTGTGCAGGGCAATCTACAAAAGGAGCTAAAGGACAAATGCATTTTTGATAGTGGATGCTCTTCACATATGACTGGAGACCAAAGCAACTTGGAGAATTTTGAAGCTTTGGATGGTGGTTATGTGGCCTTTGGGAATGATCCTAAAGGAGGTAAAATCGTTGGTAAAGGCATCATCAGAACTGGAAAATTGGATTTTGAGAAAGTGTATTTGGTGAATGGTCTCAAGTTTAATCTTTTTAGTGTCTCACAAATGTGTGACAGGAAGAATTTTGTTCTTTTTACCGACACTGAGTGTCTTGTTTTGTCTCCTGACTATAAGATACCTGATGATAAATTGGTTCTTCTTAAAGTCCCTAGACATGACAATATATACAGTGTGGATATAAAGAATATTATTCCCAAAAGAGATCTGACTTGTCTGTTTGCCAAAGCCACTGTTGATGAATCCAAACTATGGCACAGAAGGCTTGGACACTTGAACTACAAGGCTATCAACAAGTTGGTGAAAGGGAACTTGGTCAGAGGATTGCCTTCAAAGGTCTTTGAGAATCCTAAAGTTTGTGTTGCTTGCCAAATGGGAAAGCAACATAGAGCATCTTGTAAGTCCAAATTGGTGAATTCTATAACTGAACCTTTGTTTATGTTACACATGGACTTATTTGGACCTACATATGTGAAAAGTTTGAATAAAAAGATGTATGGACTAGTGGTCACTGATGACTTTAGTAGGTTCACTTGGGTATTCTTTTTGGCTTCTAAGGATGAGACAGCTGGCATTCTTAAGGCTTTTATTACCAGGATAGAAAACCTATTTAATCATAAGGTCAAGGTCATCAGATGTGATAATAGAACTGAGTTTAAGAACCAAGTGATGAATCAGTTCTGTGAGGAAAAGGGTATAACTAGACAATTCAGTGTAGCTAGAACTCCTCAGCAAAATGGTGTTGCTGAGAGAAGGAATAGAACATTAATTGAAGCTGCTAGAACCATGTTGTCAGAGTCTAAGTTACCCACTATCTTTTGGGCTGAAGCAGTCAATACTGCTTGCTATGTGCAAAATAGGACTAAGATAGTTAAGCCTCATAACAAGACCCCCTATGAGTTATTGCATGGTAGGAAACCTCTGATAGATTTCTTAAGACCATTTGGGTGTCCTGTTACTATTTTGAACACCATTGACCACTTAGGCAAGTTTAGTGAGAAAGCAGACATAGGTTTCTTTGTTGGTTACTCTACTGAAAGTAAGGCTTTTAGAGTTTTTAATCAAAGAACTGGGCATGTAGTGGAAAATTTACATGTGACAATTAGAGAAACCACACCTAATGTTGATGGAAAAGGACCTGACTGGATGTTTGATATTGATTCTTTAACCAAAAGTATGAATTATCAACCAGTTGTTGCAGGTACTACTAACATGTCTGCAGGTACACAAACTAACCCTAATGCAGGTACACAAGCAAAGAAGGATGGATCTGCAGAGGAGTTTGTGTTGATTGAAAAGTGGAAGTTTGACCAGTATTTCTCTCCAACAGCTCAAGAAGGAAAGAGTTAAGATGGTGATGCTGTACATAAGGAAATACCAAAGGATAATGCAGAAGGTGATGATGAACCTGCTAAGGATGACAAGAGTGATGATAAGGAAAGAAGTGTAGAGTCACAAGTTGATGGAATTCAAGGGAATAAACCAAGCAGCAGTTCTCTTAACTCTGCTGCCAAGCCAAAACACTCTGCTGCCAAGCCAAAACACTCTGTTGTTAAGCCAAAGCACTCTGCTGTTAAGGCAAAACACTCTGCTGTTCAGCTTGGTAACTCTGCTGCTGAACCCAAAGACTCTACTGATAAAGTTGGTGATTCTGATGATGATTCTTCTGATGAGATGCCCGAATTGGAAGAAGTGTATGTGGATACTGATGATGAAGTTGTTGATGTTTTTGGTGCTGAAGCTGATTTATCAAATTTGGAGACTGATATACCTGTTAGTCCCACACCAACAACAAGAATCCACAAGATTCACCCAAAGGAGCAGATTATTGGTGATGTTCACTCTGCTGTACAGACAAGAAGTAAATCAAAAGGGTTGAGTGATTTGCTTGATCAGGGATTATTTGCTCAAACACTTAAGAAGAGAAATAGCCACAAGGATCTACAAAATTGCATGTTTGCCTGTTTCTTATCTCAAGAGGAACCCAAGACCATTCACAAGGCTATGAAGGATGAAAGTTGGGTTGAAGCTATGCAAGAGGAGTTGCTGCAGTTCAAGCTTCAAGAAGTCTGGACATTGGTGGATTTGCCTAATGGACAAAGGGCAATTGGTACAAAATGGGTGTTCAGATGCAAAAGAGATGAGAGAGGGATTGTTGTCAGAAATAAGGCTAGATTGGTGGCACAGGGATACACTCAGGAAGAAGGTATAGATTATGATGAGGTATTTGCTCCAGTTGCAAGACTGGAGGCTATCAGACTTTTCTTGGCATATGCCTCATACAAGAATTTTCCTGTGTATCAAATGGATGTGAAAAGTGCTTTCTTGTATGGAAAGATTCCTGAACCAGTTTATGTGATGCAACCACCTGGGTTTGAAGATCCTAAGTATCCTGATAGGGTCTACATGGTGAAGAAAGCACTGTATGGACTACATCAAGCTCCTAGAGCTTGGTATGACACCTTATCCAAATATTTGTTGAATAATGGTTTTAGCAGAGGAACCATTGATAAAACATTGTTCATTAAGAAAGACAAAAAGGATATCCTACTTGTTCAGGTTTATGTAGATGATATCATTTTTGGGTCTACAAATAAGGTGTTGTGTGAAGGATTTGAGAAGCTTATGCACAGTAGGTTTGAGATGAGTTCTATGGGAGAGCTGACTTTCTTTTTAGGGCTTCAAGTCAAGCAGATGCCTGATGGGATTTTTATTAGCCAAGACAAGTATGTGGCTGATATGTTAAAGAAATTTGGTTTCAAGGATGTGAAGGCAGCCAAGACACCTATGGATAAAAATAAACCTTTGCTCAAGGATGAAGATGGGGTAGAGGTTGATGTGCATCTGTACAGATCAATGATTGGCTCATTGATGTATCTGACTGCTTCAAGGCCAGACATCATGTTTTCTGTGTGTGCCTGTGCTAGATTCCAAGTGTCCCCAAAAGTTTCACACTTGGAAGTAGTCAAAAGAATTTTTAGGTACCTAAAGGGTCAACCAAAATTGGGTCTTTGGTATCCTAATAATTCACCATTTGACGTGATAGCATACTCAGATAGTGACTATGCTGGAGCTACTATGGATAGAAAATCAACTACTGGAGGCTGTCAGTATCTTGGTCATAGGCTGATCTCTTGGCAATGTAAGAAACAAACAGTGGTGGCTAATTCGACAACTGAAGCAGAATATGTTGCTGCTTCTAGATGCTGTGGACAAGTGCTCTGGATTCAGAATCAATTACTGGATTATGGGTACAATTTCATAAACACCAAAATTTTCATTGACAACAACAGCACAATGTGTATTATCAAAAATCCTGTTTTTCATTCTAAAACAAAACACATAGAGATAAGACATCATTTTATTAGAGATTGTTATGAGAAAAAGTTAATTCAAGTGGTTAAAATTCATACTGACAACAATGTTGCTGATTTACTTACCAAATGTTTTGATATAAGTAGATTTCAGTTTCTAGTTGCTAGTATTGGCATGATCAATATTTAAATCTTTTAACTATCTTATCTCTGTATGTTTTTGTAAAATTTTGTAAGGATTTGTGCTGTTGATTAGTCATTATCTGGTGTTTGATTAAAGTCTGCTGTTTAGTTGTTTATTGCTATGCTACTCTGCTGCTATTATGGAATATTCTTGTTTGTGTTTGTTGTTTGCTACTAACCTTTTGCAGATACATAAACATACACAATCAAGTAAAACATAAGAAGGGGAAGTTCATTGATACTAAAGGCATAAGTACATCATACGATTCCCATACATTCATGCTGTTCAAAAGGAAAGATCAAAAGACATCAAGCTACAAAGATTCACAACCTACATCTTAGCAAAGTCAGGCATGACCTTGCTACGAGGTCCCCTAGTGCCCATTGCTTCAAACACTCTTGGACAGGGGAGTGCAAGTACTACTGATCGTGGGGGAGGACTTTCTTGTTGGCTTGTTGAGGGAGCTGCTTTCTTCTGCTGCTTCTTTTTCTTTGGAACAGAAGGTTTCTTCTCAACCGGACTTGGCTTTGAAGGAGGCATGTGGACACTCTTTGCAAAGGCGGCTGCGGCATTCTCCATTTGTTTCTGCAGTTCAGCAGTTATTGGATGTTTTGGAGGGATGATTTCCCAGGCCCCTTGGTAGTAGGTCATTGATTTCGGCCAACCTTGCTGTTTCCCAGGCCAATTTGCTGTTTCCTCATCGCTTGAATCTTCAAACGACGATGGTGTTGATGGGAGTGGATCGGAGTATGAATCTTCCATGACTGCTTTTCCTTTTCGTTGTGATGTTGATGCACCTTGAGGAAAGTAACTAGCCCAACCTTGTGAGTCATCGGATGATGAATCTGAAGAGATCTCGATGATTGGAGTTTTTGAAGAACTCATGTTGGATGGTTATTGGTATTAGGGTTTGTGAATTGGGGATTTGATTTAGTGATTAAGGATTTATGGAGTTAAATGTGGGGTTGGTATTGTATTTAAGGAGGTGATTTTAAAGATTTTGGGAATGTTGACTTTAGGTCAACACTTTCATAACTCTGCCGATGAGTTTGAAAGTTGAAGGGTCAAATTGTAACTTTTGGCGCGCTCTTAAACCTAATTAGATAGAAACGGTATCTTTCACCAATTTGATCTAATTCCATTTTAATTGCTCAAGAATTACATTCGACTATCACCAAGAACATCAATTCATATCATTTCACCCAAAACCCCCAAATCTAATGGCTCGAAGAACGTTTCCGGAAGAACACAATCAGATAGCATTTCTCAGTAAGGTTACTGCAGCGGATGGATTTTATGAGGTTATGGATTTTCTGGGTTCGTCAAAGTTAAGGTATGCATTAACAGTTGCCCCTACCATTTACAAATCACATATGAAGCAATTTTGGTCAACTGTTAGGTTGGATGTACTAGATGGTGAGGAAAGATTGATAGGTAGTGTAGATGGGGAAGATATTGTAGTTAGTGAAACAACAATTAAAAGAAGTTTGCGCTTATCAGGCACCCCAACACCCCCTACTATTACCCCAGAAGTAGTTATGACTGAGCTTGAGACTTTTGGATATGAGAGACCTGAGAATAGTGGTACATTTTTGAAAGGTCGTATGTGTCCCCATTGGAAGTTTTTACTGCATACTCTACAACACTGCTTGTTTCCCAAAATAGGTGGATGGAGTGAGTTTAATGCTTCTCAAGCAATGGCTTTAGTGTGTTTAGCCACAGGGCAGCCCTATGATTTTTCTGCTATGATATTTGAGGGGATGAAGAAATTTATCAAGAAGAAGTTTTACTTGTACCCAAGGTTTCTACAACTTATAATAAACAGACAGCTTAAGGAACCATTGAGGCATTCACAAATTGAGCCCTGTAGTAGAATGGCCATCAAGATGTTTGCATTTTTAAAGAAGAATGGGAAAGGATTTTCTGGTGTTATCACTCCCTTAACTGAGCATATCTTGAATGTAGTGGCTGAAGTAAATGAGGATGAAGAGGCTGGAACACCCACAGCTTCCCATCACACATCCTCATCTACAAACTTAAATGAATCATCTTCCACTGAACCACAACCTGCCCAATCACCTAGGAATTCACAAGAGGACATTGTGCATCCTCAGGCCAATGTCAGTATGGTAGCAGATGAGGCTGGTACAGGTGGTGGAGGTACCATGATGGAAGAGGCTGGCACTACTGTTTCCAACTTAGTAGTTGAACAGGACAGTGCTAACATAATTAAGACCTCAACCATGGCAACATCATTTGTAGAAGGTTCTCAGGAACCTGACACAACTGGTGGTAACCCCAGCCAAATGGCTTTTATGGGGGGCTCAGATGTTCATCCTAGGGATGAGAATGAGTTTGTGTCCCAAGATTCACCTCTCAGAGAAGGTAACACATCTCGAAGTGATGAGGACAGAGATGAACATATTGAATTGATGGACACTGATGTACATATTGACATTGCAAATGATACACCTCTCGGACCAGGTTACACAGGTCGAAGTGTTGATGCTAGTATTGAACTTGAAACAAATGATTTGACGGCTAAAACACCAGTACAAAATGTCAATTCCAATGATCAACCTCTCGGGTCAGGTTACACAGACCGAAGTTGTGAGGATATCATGAAACAATTGAAAGAATTGACGGAAAATTGTACAAAATTGTCAAAGGAGGTCCTGGATCTAAGAAAGGAGTTAAAGACAGTCAGAGCTACTCAAGGTGCTGAAATTAGAAGGCTTAAACTAAGGGTTACACACCTTGAGGGGAGGCTAAAGAAGAGTTCCAAACCAAGTTTGGAAGAGGATGCTTCCAAACAGGGGAGGAATGATCAAGAGGCTGTAGTAAATGATCAAGAGGCTGTAGTGAGTGATTAGGATCAGGAAGGTGTAAAAGATTCAGGGGAGGTTGAAAAGGATTTTGTTGAAAATGTTGGTGATAAAGGTGAAAAAGGTGACTCTGCTGGTGCAGAACACTCTGCTGATGGGTTGAAGGTTTCTACTAAAGATACAGAGAAATGTGCTGGAGTTAAGAACTCTGCTGAATCAGATGAATCAGATGAATCAGATGATGAAAAGTTAACCTTAGCTCAAGTGCTGCTGAATATGAACAAAGAAACTAAAACACCTACACCATCACAAGAAGAACAACCTGCTGCTGACTCTGCTGAAGATTTTCAAAGGATACAAAAGTTGGCTGAAAAGGCTCAGATTGCTCAGGATGAAGAATATGCAAGAAGTGTTGCAGCTGGTGAAGAAAGAAATCAGTTTGATCTTATGGAAAGCTCTGCATTTAAAGAAGTTAATCAAGAAGAATTTGATGCACAATTGCAGTATTTTGTTGATTCTGACATGATTGTTAGAGGAGAAGCTTTCTTGATAACTAATGATGAGCAGTTGGATGGAACTGAAAAGACAAAAGAGCTTGTTGAGTTTATACTAAAAAAGAATGGATTAGCTAAGTGGGAAGAGTTGATTAAGAGGATTGAAGATGCACAGAAGCATGGTTATAAACCTAAGTCATCTTCAAGGAAAGCATTGGTTAATGATATGAAGTATTACTTGAAGAATGCAAGAGGTTATCAGATGAAGGATTTCAAAGGTAAGTCAGATCACTTAATTGAAAAAGAATTTTATGAAACTTATGCTAAGCTTAATCCAAGAAAAGTTTATGAAAAGAAGAGAAATCCAGAAGTTATGGGATCTGACAATATGAAAGAATCTGGGAGTGGAAGTGTTTCAAAGCCCATAGTATCTGATGTTGAAAAGGAGAAAGAAATTGTTGTTGAAGCTGAAGTTATGACTGAATCCTCTGCTGGTACAAAGAGATATAGAAGGAGAGTAAAGCAGGTGAGTAGGAAGAAGAGAAGAACTCAGTCAGTAGTGATGAGTGATTCTGAGAAAGAGGAGAAAGAAGATAGTGATTCAGAGAATGAAGAAGTGACTGCAGATGACATGAAAGGGGTTATGGATCTCACAGTTCATGAACCTCAAGAAGAGCCTGAGTTACTTAATGAAGTTCCTTTATCAGTAAAATATCCAATCATTTCCTATTCACATGATGTTTTAGCTGATAGTCAAGTATGCTGGATAATAAAGAGATCAAATGGTTCGAATGTGGGATATATTAGTTTTTCTCAGATGTTACACTATATGGATAGGGATGATATTACTCAACTCTGGAATTTATACAAGATGAAGTATGGAGATACTAGACCAGAGGTAGTGTATGAGAGACTAAATTATTACTACTTGAAGAACATGTTTGAACCAGATGAAAGAAGTATTGAATGGAAGAAGTTACTAAGCTCTACAGTTCAGAAATGGTATTTATATCAATCTTGTGGAGTTCATGTTTTATCATGCATAGGTGTGACTATGTATATGCTTGTGGAGAAGGATTATGTTATCAACAACAGTACATCTATTCTGTATCAAATGTTGCAGCCTGGTAAGTTGACATTACAAAGACCATTTGATGCAGATCATCAAGCAAAGGAACTGATTGAGAAATATAAAAGGTTGCTGGTATCAAAAGTTTCAAAACAGTAAGATGTTTGGAAGCATCCTCCTGGTGGTTAGCTGGATTTAAGGAAACTTGATGATTTTTGGAGAAAAATATCAAGTTTAGGGGAGGATTGTTGGGTCTAAAATGCTGCTGATTCGAGGAACACAACTCTGCTGGATAGTTATGTGACTCTGCTGATTAGCACAAGAACTCTGCTGTTTTGATAACTCTGCTGTTTTGGTATAATAGGCATATTGTAACTCTGCTGCTAGCTCACGAGGACTCTGCTGCTAGAAGGATTACTCTGCTGCTTATTAATTATGTAAAGTATGTTAAGGATAAGTATAGAAAAGATACGTATGAATATTTTACTTGTATAGGAAGTCTTGTAAACCGACTAGGACTCCTTATGCTATAAAAGGAGGTTCTAGGGTTAGGGTTAGATAATCGATTGATTAATCATCTTAGCATACGTATTATTGTTTTCACTTCAAGGTTTCTTGTAACCCTATTGCTTTTGAGCAATCGTTATTAATATAATTGAAGTGTTGTTGGATAATTCGTTTGTGTTTATTCTTCTTAAGATCAAATATTAGTTTCCGCATAATATTTGATATACAACTCAAGATCAGTTTCTATACCGATTACTTTAGATTTATCTAAGGTAATTAATAAGATCGTGAAGCTCAACTGGGATCAACACCCTATAAACATTATGACTAGGATACAATACAATTGGATTATGAAAAAGCAATTAGTACCTAGGAGAGATCCCGATAAGGGCAAGATAAGTAATAATGTGGGGAGAGTTAAGGGGATGCATGTATTTGTTGGAAATTTCACATATATTACGGATTTCTTGATAGTGGAGGATATTAGTCCGGAAATTGACCCTTGTTTATCTCACGTAGTATTAGGAAAGCCATTCGTGGAAGTTTCTAAGATGAATTATGACCCATCCTTAGGGATAGTTAAGTTTAAGGATGAAACTGACGAAATTGCCTACCAAATGCCGTATAAGATTGAACAATTCTGACTATTACCAAGACTAGAGAAGGAGTATAAGCAATCGGTCTACTATAGGAACGAAGAGGATAAAAGAAAAGGTGTAGGCTATGTAATGAGGAAGATACTTGGTTTTTACAAAGAGTGTTACAATTAGGTCCGGAATATAAAACCAAGATTGATGATAGTAGTGAAAATGTGATGTAGGATGGAGTCACGTAATATGCCATGACTTTGAGTCTAGCTACAAGACTCGTAAATAAAGAAAAGCGCTTCTTAGGAGGCAACCTAAGCTTTTTAATTGTTTTTTTGTTTATGTCATATATATTTTTCATCATTATTGTTTAATTTTTCATGTTTCGAATGAATTTGTGAAAATGCTTAAGTTTGTTTTTAACCTCGTCTTAATTGCATATAAAGGTATTTTACAAAAAGATAAGTGTAGGGAAGTTTATATTTGTTTTAGAGAATGAAATTCGAACATGAAAATTAACAATTAATGATTAGCATATATTCTATCATGTTTGTGTGTTTGTTTGAGCTAAATGCTTGTATCGAGTCACAATGAATGTTTTACAGAATTTCCAGGTTTTAATAATTAGATTTTTCCAGAAATTTTCCAAGAAACAAAACGTAAAATTCTGTCAGGTCTATCCTAAGGCGTCAGGCACAGTAGCAAAACAGTTTTCCAGATTTTTGTTTTTCTGTCGAAACTTAAATTTTTGAAAATTTCCAGAATTTTTAAATCTCCAGGTTTCTGTAAACATTTATTTTGCAAGCATTATATCTTATTTGCTTTTAGGATTTGTTTTTATTATATATAGTGTTTACTGCCGATTTTATGCGAGGTTTCATGTTTCGTTTTATTAGTGATTTACAGGTTATATTGGACAAGAAGATAAATTTCTTCGTTGGTATACTTGGAAGTGCACGTTGGAAGTAAAGCTTATAAATTTATTTTCTTGGAGGAGGATTTAACCGTATTTCACATCGTCCATGCCGAGCAAATCAGGGGAGTATAGTTTCTCTTATCTCTTTTATTTTTTCCATTATCATTACTTTGGTACTTTTCAAAAACATTGGGGACAATGTTCAATTTAAGTGTAGGGAGGGTAAAATGGGATACCTTAGGATCTAGAACTCACTTGATATTTGTTTTCTTTTTAAGTAATTGTGTAATAAACTAAAAGAGATACTTGTGAAGGTAATTTTAGCACCAAATTTTAAATTTTTTTATGACATATACGAGTGAAACTTTAGTTTTAATAAGCATCTCATGGATAGGAATTATATAGCTAGCACAAAAACCCTAAGATTTGTTTTGACTAGCACATACACCCATTCTTTGCTCATGAAAATTACAATCCTTAATCAAATGAAATTTACTTCCACACACAAAACATTTCTTCTTTTTAGAAGATTTATTCAAATTGAAATATGTTCCATGACATGCAGAAGTATTCAAACCACAAACATTAACAGAATTGTTTTTGACAGAATTAAACACATGTTTTGCAAAGAATTAAATGACAAGTCTTCAGAGGAAACTGTCTTTGAATTTGATTCATCAGCAGCAACTCTAACAGGCTTGTAGGGAGTCTTGGGTGTAGGCTTGGGTGAGGTCTTGGGAGGGTCTGACTTTTCACTTGAATCACAATTTATATTGGTAGTAGACCCTTGGTCAGTAGACTTGTCACTGGCAGAACAAGAGACAAAGTCAGTAGAATTACACTTAGGGTCTGGAAAGTCACTTGACCTTTTGCCATAAAGATGGTGTGATCCATCAAAGTCTGAGGTTTTGGTAGTAGGCATGTGTTCTCCTCTAATAGGTCCAGGTACAACATGTAATTTTCCTTCTTTAACATAATTTGCTAGGCCTGCTGGTGTAGTTTTACCCAGATCATTCCTAGCTTCTAAACCAACATATTTTTTAAAGCCTAAACCTATAGTAGAGTTTACAGCTTGACTACCATAGAGACAGCTAGCTAACTTATCACCTGATATTAACCAAGTTTTATGATTAGCTATTTCTTTCTCTAGTTTCTCTTTCAGCACTTGATTTTCTGAATCTATATCAGCTTTTTCTTTCTAAGTACGCTTTAAATCAGTTCTAGTACATTCTAAATCACTTTCTAACACCCTTATCTTTTCATCATAAGCAAGCTGATTCTTTTGAAACCAATTTTTTTGTTTTTCTAGAGTTTTTAAAGCCTGTTTGTAAGCCTCAACTTCTACATAACATTCATTATATTTAGGTTTCAATTCATCATAAGCTTCCTTAAGTTCATTATATCTTTCACTACAACCAAAAACACAATTATGTACCTGAGAGATGCCCATAAGGGCAACTTGATCAAGCTGATCCTCTGTAGTACAGCTGGCCAGCAATCCACTCAACTCAGAACCAGAAGTTTCATCATTATTAGGCTCATGCTCCTTCCTGTTGACATGGTCATCCTGAGTGACCAAAGCTTTGGAGGATTCAGCTTTCACTTGATTCTGCTGATATGTAGAATACCTAACCTCATTACCACTCTTCCTATCCTTGCACTCTCTTGAGAAGTGACCCAGCTGACCACATGTGTAGCACTTGATCTTCCTTCTGTCAAATCTAACTGGATCTTTTCCCTTGAAACCAAACTTTCTCCCAGACTTATTTTCAAACCTCTTGATGTTCAAAGTGAGCATGGCCACCTGCCACTTCAAGTTCATCTCTTCCAAATCCAGAGGATCCACCTGTTCAAAATCCTCAAAAGCAAGTTGCTGCTGATTTTCATAATCAGCAACAAAAGAGTGAAGTACATCTTCCAATACACCACTGGACTGTGGTTAGGAAGATGATGCTAAGGAGCTTGGGCTTAAAGCTTGAGTCATCTTATTGGAGGTGGTGCTAACAAAAGCTGAGTAAGTAGGAGTGGATGAATGAATAGGACTTCTGACATCAGGCTCAAGAGTTTTAAGCTTATTGTAGAGATCATCAAAAGAGAGCATATCCAGTCCACCTTTAGCTTTGAGTGCAATGCTCACTTGCAGCCAAGATGGAGGTAAAGATCGCAAGAACTTTGCATTGCAATCCTCATTGTCTGGCCTGGCCTTCAGCTGATTCAATTGACTCAAAATCTTATGGAACCTGTCATACCCCTTGTGGATACCTTCTTCCTCAGAGATTTGGAACTCTTGAAACTGCTGTTTCAGCATTGATTTCCTCATCCTCTTTGACTCATCGTTCCCACCAAACCTAGCCTTGAGGGCCATCCAGATGTCCTTTGCATCCTCCATGTAGTGAAAGTCACCAATGTGATCACCTGGAACAGCCTAAAGGAGAATAGTTCTCACTTTATTCTCTCTCTGCACGGCTAGAATCTCTTCAGCAGTTTTAGGCTGAACAATGGTAACAACACCATCAGCATCTTTGATGTGCTTCTTCAAACTATTTCCCTTACGGACAATTTCCCAAAGATTCCAATCAATATTAGTGATCCAATTCTGCATCTTCATAGCCCACAATTCATACTCTTCCTTTTTGAGATATGGAAACTTTGCATTGCTGTTGGTGCGAGTGAGTTGTTGCAAAGATGTGGTGTTTTGGTTGTTGCTAACTTCTGATCCAGGCATTGTTTTGGTTGTTTTGTTTGAGAGCGTGTAAAAGTGAAGTTGTTCTTAGTATCACAGAGACTCTCCCGAGGCTCTGATACCACTTGTTGAAACTTAGACCTTGATAGATCTTTGAGCACTCGTGGATCGTTAGTAATGTTTATGTAATCACAAACACACTAATAGAAAGTCTCTATTACTTGTATTCTATAGCGGAAATCAAACACAAGCAAGAACACAGATTACTAAGAACTCTTGATCCTCTATGGATCTTTGATTAAAACTAATAATCGTTTTTCTAAACTCGTGCCTATTACATAACATCTGTTCCCTTTTATCAACCAGGAACCCTAAAATCTGTTTTCACAAGAAACGTATATTACAAAACTAAAAGAAGATATGCATTATAACTTCCTAAAATAACTCATACATATCCTAACTAATAATAAAATACGCGGTTTTACTTTATCCGCAGAATCACTTCTTCAGCAGAAACACTACTTCCGCAGAATTACTTCTTCAGCAGAATCCAACTCTTCAGCAGAATTCTTACTTAGTAGAATTCCCAACATACATAATGAACATATTTGGTTTAATATAATAAAGGTTTTATTGATATTGTCATAAGTAATTAATCACCAACCTCTTCAATAATCAAAAAGCTAATATATACCATCTCTTCCGAATTTTCTCATCATCATGTGTAATAAGAAACGCTCACTAAAGCTCAACGGACAAACATTTTGGTACACAAGGTCCAAAATGAAATGAGGTTCATGTTGAACCACTTTGTTGAACACATAGGAGATTTCTAGTAAATTAGGACAATTTTGGATATTGCTATAGAATTTTCCTTTTATTTTAATATATTTATATATATATATATATATATATATATATATATATATATATATATATATATATATATATATATATATATATATATATGATCATCGTCACATAATTTTCAATACACATATATACCTATATATATTGTCTTATGCTTAGAAGTAATCAACATTTTACATGATTCCTTTGATGACTAACATCCTTATATAGCTTGTTGTAATCTATATTATACCTTGATCGTGGTTACATTAGGTGCCAAAAATAATCAGACACTTACTTTGACTTCTTTAAAGTCAACCACATTAATGGTCTTGTTTGGAAGATCACATCTCATGCATTATGCTTATTTGTTATCAACTAACATCTCGTTTGCAGCACTCCATCTCATTAAAAAGTTTACGTCGGCACTCATGTAATGGGTAGTATACTTCTAGGGGGAGCATCTCATATTCTAACCTTTTGTTTTGTAGGTTCATGCATCTTATCCTTGTTACTCTATTTAGGGGGAGTATAAAACAAGGGGGAGCTATTAAAGTTCTCAAAGTCGCATTCCGCTACGCAACTCTTCTTTTTGTTTCGACAAAAAGGGGGAGAAAGGATTAAGTTTTAAGTTTGCATATCCATACAATCTATATTTTTAAAAGGGCCTTAATCTATATTTACTCGTTTGCTTAAAACTATACTTTAGGTTTTGTCATCAACAAAAAGGGGGAGATTGTTAATACAAATATCGTACTAAAAACGCTATTTATATTTTACGATATTTGCTTAAGTTTTGTTTATGACAATCACAAAGTATATCCTTTAAGCAAACTATAAATAGTAGTTAAAGTAATTTTTCATGACAACTCTTATAAGTTACAAAATATTTAAATGGGTATATTTACAAAAGTATTTCCTAAAAAGGAAACTTTATCTTAAGATTGTTTGTATAAAAACCTATACACAATGCATATTTTAATAAAACACAAACATTAGATAAAACTTTTTAAGAACACATCTTTCATTTAACATGATCACTTATATTACAATATGTGCATCTACATGTATATTTCCTTAAATAGTAACTTTAGTTTGAAAATCACAACATGACATCATGTCATACATCACTATTGATATCTTGGTTAGATTGTGCAATATTTTGTTTAGATTCACAAGTTAGATAGTTGACATTTATGAATCTTGGAAGATTTGGTGAGATGCACAAAGATATGGAAAGATTACATATGATATGCTAGCTGTTACGTTTACACATTATATAATTTTGTGATGAATATTAAACAACATTTACTGGGTAACAAATACTTTTCACCATTAATTCTCATAACCTTGTAATATAACTGACTGCCGTTTTTGTATCGTCGTTGCATCGTGATGCATAGATACTTGACATTTTAAAATTAAATAGTATGGGATAAAGTTATACCAAAATTCTCCTCATGCGTAAAGTCATTATCACGAAAAATAATCGAAAAATATTGATCACCAAAACTATTAAATTACATGATACCTGACGTCGCAATACGCGAATACCTTACTAGTTGACATTAAAGAATTACTCAAAAAATATTTTCGTCCAAAGAAGAAATTGTACAACATTGTCGTTTCTTAATTCCATTAATTAGCTAGACATCTAGAACCGTCATTTTTAAAATTAAAATTTGCAACAACGTAAGCCATACGGTGTTTCATTATGCCTTTTAAGTTCTAGTAACAACATTGTAAAAACCAAAAAAATAAAATAAAAAATATCACATTTTCTCTTACAATTGACTAATAAGAACTACAGTATATATTATAAGCTACCCGATGTGTTTGACAACATCATGCATCTAGAACGAAAAAATAAAATAAAAAATGTGTATTTAAAAATTTACACATGGTTTTATGTGTGTTAATATTCAATAAAACAGTATCTATAACGTGATAAACGCAACATTTTAATATTTGATCATATAAGATTTTCCTACTAATTATTGAATATCTAAGATACTTTTAACAAGAATCAAGTTTCCAAGGATTAGAAATCTATGTTGCTTCGAATCGAATTGGAGTAAACACACAGTTTCACTCTTTATGTGTTGTCGTACATTAGTGATATGTTTCGATATCACATTTTGGATGGGTTATGCTTCATGGGATTTCTTATCGACGTAGTATCATCTTTGTATTGGTACCAAAGGGCTTGTGTCCAAATGGTACTCCATGATGTGTGAGAAGCTCCTCAACCAAATGGTTGTGGGTTCAAATCCTGCTTAGGACATGTTAAATAAATTTGTGGTATAAATATTGTGAGATAGTTAACATTATCGTTAATAATAAGTAAAAATCTTTGTATTGGTATAGTGTCGTAAACTAATGTGTCTTAATCATTTACAACTTAAATTTCAACATTCTCATTCAGTTTTATTGAAAGGAAATTATCTAAATTACTACTCGATGTATCTCATTTTAAGTGTCCACCTTACTAACTTATTTTGTCTCAGAAAAGATTATTCACTTGCAACAAATAAAAGTAATAATTTACCTCTTTACCTATTTTACCATTAAATACTTTACATATCACACAAACGCGTTTAATTGATGTAATTACATGGGTAAAATTGATAAATTGTTAGCTCGAATCTACATTTATTACACACATTAAACACATTATAAATTGCAGAAAATTTGTTTGTCAACACATAATTGGGCCGGGGGAACTTTTTTTATTTTTTTTATTTTTATTATTTTATGTTATTTTATTATTATTATTATTTTTTTTTTTTTGGGTAAAGAAGGGGAGGGGGAACTTGGTGAAAGAACATTTCTAACCCACGCTATACACTTTTAGCTTAAAATGGCAATCATTTGTTAAGAAATCCATACTTTTTGCACACCTACATCACACCTTTTACACCAAATTTTTTTTTTTTTTATTTTTTTTTTACCTTTTTAAGCCCATAGATCCATCCGCATTTCCAACCTACACTACACACTTTTAGCTTAAGGGGGAATTGCATATATACCCAATGAAACTTGCATATTTGCATATTTCCCCAAAATACAAGTTTTTAATGCATAATATACAATGATGTTTAAGCATGTTTTGGGAAAATATGCAAATATGCAAGTTTTAGTGGGTATATATGTAATTGCCCCTTAGCTTAAAATGACCTACCCTACACATTCACGCGTTATCTAATAAATGAAATTTTCAAAAAAAAAATCTAATAAATGATCACAATCACAATAGTAAACTGTAAAAGTGTCGACTGTCGACTCATCCATGTCATATTTAGTCAATAACATGTGAGTATCACAATTCCCAAAAAGAGAAAGAAAAAGATACAAGGCCGGATGGCAAGGGTGGGTGTTTTTCACCATACACCTTAACACCACGTTAGATTTCTTTCTCCTCTCACTCTCCTTCACTTCACTTCACCATTTAGTGGGCAAGGCAACACCATCTTCACATTTCATTAAAATACCTACTTTATATAAATATACCCCACTAAATACCCCACACACACTCACACACAAAATAAAAAATAAAAAACATCCGGTAATACTTAATGGTGAAACTTTCACCACTATTTGTCTTGGGAGCTGCAAATGGTGAAGAAATAATGGTAGGAGGCAAGGTGATGATGCGTGAACTTTGGCAAAAGGTGAAGCATTCACCATCCCTTACCATCCGGTCTAAGGCAAATGCAAAATGGTTGATATTAAGCGCAATATGCCTTTAGAGAAATGACCGAGAAATATAAAGATATGTCTAATTGTATGTCTTGTTGCAGCTAAAGGATTTCAGAAACCACAAATTAGTTATGTTTAAGTCTCTCAATCATTGCTCATGCTTTTAGTGCATAAAAACGTTTAATATCATATTAGTGAAAAATAAATCGGGCCAGAAAAATTCTAGCCGGCACAAAAAAGTTTTGACATGAACCTAGTTTGGTACATAAGCGAACCCTACTAATCTATGACCATGTGTATGTGATCAACATGTTAGTTAAACTGTGTATTAAAGTTCCTAATTAATGGGCAAATGTGGTTGGTGTTAAATTATATGTTCACTTTTATCCTTCCTTATGTACAAGGACTACTTATGTCTTTCTCTCATTCTGTTTTGCAGTATTTGTGGGTCTCCTTTGGATACTTTGAAACCTCAAGGTCTGGTGCTGTAACTCTTCTCTTGGATAGCTACAAGCGTGGATCTGAAAAGATTAAAAGAATAACTCTTCTCTTGGATAGCTACAAGCGTGGATCTGAAAAGATGGGCTGCACATTTATTTATGTTAAAGGCTTTGTTGAAGCCGTTATGATTCCTGTATTTAATCTCCTTCTTGTTCCAGTTGTAATGTCATCAAACTCTATTGAGTTCTTATTCTGCTCAAGTTATTAATAAAAGTGTTTGGTCATTTGAGATTATAAATTCTTCATGGTATCATAGAGGATTTGCTCTTGATTCTATTGTTGAAGAAGTTGTGTTATTACATCGGTGGTTCCATGGTGGTCCTTGCTTGATTAGTCAAGGGTTTCATCGGTTAAGGTTCATCGGGTTTTTTCCCTTGATTAGCCTGGTGGTTCTGAAACGGTTAGGGTTTCGATTCATTGGGGGATTGATCAAGTGGTGATAATTAAAAGGTTAATTGGTGCTGTTTTTGACGGATCCGTTCCTGATCTTAAATTAGGGTTTTTTCACAAACCCTAATTTTTGGGGGTTCTCTATCCTTCGTCTTCCGCTGCTTCTGCACCACTGTATTACCCTCTTTCCTACCTGATTTTGGTAGAATCAGGGCTCCTTTTTTATTAATTAGTATCATTTTGGTCTGTTTCACTTTCCTGAAAGAATTTTTTCCATATGGCTGGTGGTACCAACACTCCCCCTTCTGGGGCAGTCGTTGTTGCTAGTGAAGCCAGCAAACTAATTTTTGGGGATGAATTGTTTCTTCATCCTAATGATACAAATGGCTCTCCTATTATTCCTATTAAACTAAGTGGTACTGATAACTACAATGTCTGGAGCATATCCATGACTATTGCTTTACAAAATAAGAACAAACTTGGTTTTATTAATGGAAAGTGTAAAATACCAACAGATGCCTCATTGGCTATTCAATGGGATATGTGCAATTATGTTATTCTTTCCTGGATCCTTGGGTCTATCTCACAAGAACTTTACATGGGGCAAATTTTTTCAAAAAATCCAAAGGAAATGTGGGATGAACTCAAGGAAACTTATGATAAAGTGAATGGTAGTGTCATATACAATTTGTATCATCAAATTAATTCTCTCAGGCAAAATGGATCTGGGGTCTCTGATTATTATCAGAAACTCAGTTCTCTTTGGAAACAATATGATGCTATGGTTAAACTTTCAAATTGTACCTGTGAAGGTGCAAAAGATTTTAAAAATCATAATGATCTAATCAGATTAATGCAGTTTTTAATGGGGCTTGATGATACATATATGACACTTAGAAGTACTATTTTGACTACTGAGCCACTACCAGATGTTAAAACTACTTTTTCTCTTATTGTCAGAGAAGAGTCTCACAAAAACTCTGTTTTCACAAACTCTTCTAAAACTCAGATATCTTCTTTTGTGGCTAAAACTCCTGATAAAACTCCTGTCATTTGTGGGGAGTGTGGCTACACAGGACACACAAAAGACAGATGCTTCAAAATTATTGGTTATCCTGAACACCTTAAGAAAAAATGGGCTAAAAGAAGATCCTTTAGTAACAATGCTTTTGTAAATGATAATGGTAGTAGTGATAGTCCTCAAGCTAGTACTTCCTCACCATTTACTCATGAACAAATTATGAAACTGATGAATCTTATAAGTGACAAAACAGGATCTGGCAGCTTCCAAGCTAATATGTCAGGTATTTCTTCCCTCTTAAGTAGATTTAACACTTATGAGGAGTTCATAAAATGGATTATAAATTCTGGTGCTAACCAGCATATGGTCCTCTATGAGGATCTTCTTGACTCTGTAGTTGATATCAGTGACTTGAAACTCACTGTTGAACATCCTAATGGGAGTTCTGCAAAAATAAAAAAAAATTGGAAATCTTAAACTTAATGATCATATCACCTTGTATGATGTTTTAGTTGTTCCAGAATACTCTGTTAATCTGATTTCTGTTTACAAACTTGCTAGAGATAGCAATCTGTTTATTGGATTTGATAAAGAAAAAAAGTAAAGTAAAGTAACTCCCAATACCGTCTTCCACGGGTTATGGGTCCCAATACCATCGAAGATGGTGTATGGGGGAGGTTAAGACGTAGACAGCCTTACCCCTACCAAAGGTAGAGAGGCTTCTTCCGGTTTTACCAGAGGTAGGAAAGGACCCCCGGCCTTTTGTAGGGAGTGAGGATCGAACCCTTGACCTCTCGGTTGAGAGACAAAGGGTTTTCCAACTGATCCAACCCTACTTGTTATTGGATTTGTTAAAGAAAAATGTTATATTCAGGACTTGGCAAACATGACAAGTATGGGGACTGGTAGCCAGTCTAATGGTCTGTACTACCTTGATGCCAAAACTTCTAAGGGTAAATCTTCCTTTACCTGCTCTTTATCTAGACATACTTGGCATCACAGACTTGGTCACCCTGCTGACCAAGTCTTAAATTTACTTAGTTCAGACCTCAATATAAGCAAATATGAATCTTCACCTCCCTGTGAAATTTGCCATAAGGCTAAGCAAACCAGGGAACCTTTTCCCATTAGTGATCACAAAGCCACTAATATTGGAGACATTATACATCTCGATGTCTGGGGTCCCTATAGGATTCCCAGCAGAGATGGTTTTAGATATTTCCTCACTATTGTGGATGATGTTTCTAGAGCTGTGTGGGTATACTTGTTAAGAAATAAATCTGAAGTTGGCAAATATATTATATCTTTCTTTAACATGTTTCATACTCAATTTAATGCTAACATCAAAGTGTTTCGAAGTGATAATGGGACTGAGTTTACTAACCATACCCTTCAAGGGTTCTTTGATTCAAAGGGTGTCTTGCATCAAACCTCCTGCTCTTACACACCACAACAAAATGGTGTGGCAGAGAGGAAGCATAGACACCTGCTGAATGTTGCTCGATCTCTTCTTTTTCAGGGGGGGATTCCTCTATACTACTGGACTGAATGTATCCTTACTGCTGCGTTTTTAATCAATAGACTTCCTTCCTCTGTGCTTAACGGTAAATCTCCTTTTGAAGTTCTATTTGGTTTTAAACCTTCCTTAAAAAATCTGAGATGTTATGGTTGTCTTTGCTTTGCTACCATTCTGAACAACTCAGATAAATTAAGTAGCAGAGCTACTAAAAGTGTTCTTATTGGATACGCTTCGGAAAAAAAGGCTTATAAACTTTTGTCTCTAGAAGATAAACACATCTTTTATTCTAGAGATGTAAGATTTTATGAGAATATTTTTCCTTACAAAATGAATAACATAGAAAAAGATGAGTTGGCTGATTATGGGGGTACTGATCATTTGAATTTCTTTGATACTCCTTATACTTTCCATGATCTATCCAATGATGAAAATTTTCTTAATGATGATTCTCATGGCCTTGGTAGTACTTCTGAAACAGATAATACTCACCGTACTTGTGATGAATCTGATTCAGATGCAGCTGCCAGGCCTAATGATTCAAGTAAGGAAGGTAGTCCTTCCCCGACTGCTACATTACTTGATTCAAACGATGGGGGTAGTCACTTACTGTATGCAACCTTGTTTGGATCAAGTAATGAAGGTGGTCAATCCAGGACAGCAACCTTGCTTGAATCAGAGGATCCTACTGATTCCAATAAAATTTCTGAGGATAATAGAAGGTCTAAAAGGAACTCTATAATGCCACAAAAATTTCAAGACTATGTGGTTGAAGGAAAAGTTAAATATGGGATCGAAAAAGTTGTAAATTACTCTAATCTTTCTGCTGAAAATCTTTGCTTTGTTTCCAAGCTTAATCAAGCTTCTGAACCTAAAAGTGTTCAAGAGGCTTTCAAAAATCCAAACTGGAAAGCTGCTATGAACACCGAAATGGAAGCTTTGTATAAAAACAAAACTTTCACCATTACTGAGTTACCAGCAGGTCGAAAACCTATCGGTAACAAATGGGTTTGGAAACTGAAACTCCAATCCTCTGGTGAAATTGAGAGGTAACTCCTACATCTCCAATCAACTCCCATCTCCAGCCACCTGTTTCCGGCCACCACCCATCTCCGGCCGCCCTTCTCTGGCCACAAGACGCCACCTACAGCCTCCTCCTACATCAGGTATGTTGTTTTCTTTAATCCATTGTTAAAACTTTTTAGGTATTGGCTTGGAGATTTTCGCCGAAACGGTGCAATGAATAGTAGAGAAAAATTCAATCATGCACATGCGAAACTTAGAAATGTAATTGAACGTGCCTTTGGTGTCTTGAAAGCACGTTTTCCAATCTTGAAGAAGATGCCCTCATATCCTTTGGTTACACAAAGAGATATTACTGTTGCATGCTTTGCTATTCATAATTTTATTCGGAAGGAGCGCTTAAGCGACGACCTTTTCTCGTTATATGAACACCGTGAAGTACATGATAGTAGCAATGTACAACATGATAATGTTGTTGATGAAAACGTTCAACCATATGGAAGTGCAGCTGACCAAGAATATATGACTAGTTTACGAGATTCAATTGCCGCACAAGGTCCTTGAATGTTTTGGATTATAACATTTTATTTTCACGTTGCTAGCCTATGTTAAATTTATGACTCAAATGTTCTCTTTTGGATTATGACATTTTATTTTCACGTTGCTAGAATATATGACTAGTTTACGAGATTCATTTATTCTTTGATACAAAAAATATATTTTTATCACTTAAAAAAAGTATATGTTTATCAATTACATAAAGATGTGCGTAATTGCATTAAGCAATCTCTATTACATCCATTAGTGTATGACATAAAGATGAAATACTAAACTTTAAGAATACATAAGAGAACATTCAAAGAATAAAATGAAAAATAGACTGTTTGATCACATAAGAATAAAATGAAAAATATACTCGGTGCTTTGCAAGAATATTCAGACGTTAAAAAAAAACAAACAAACAGTCTTGTTGTATTCAGATTCAGACATTTATCCCTCATATTCAGATTCAGACGTGCGATTCAGATTCAGATTCAGACCCTCTTAATAAACAAACACCACCTAAGACATTCCATCTGGACGACAACTAATTACACGAAAAGAAAAAAACATTATTGGCTTATTTTCTTTGTTATACTAATAGGACCAAGAACAAGAATCTCAAATATAATATAAACAAGTTACTGCCACAAATAACTTTTTACTATTACGACTAGATCGCCAAACATACTTTGAAACAACCATTAACTTTCATACGTTTTTTTCTTTCGCAAAACCAAACCGAAACCGCGGTTTTTACAAAACGAGAAACCGCAACCACGCTGTTTTTGCGGTCTCGGTTTTGGTCGGTTTCAGTTTTTTTTGTTTGCTTTTTTCGGTTTTTAAAGTTCTTTTTTCCAAATAACTTTTTTTAATAGGTATATATTTATCGTAGGATAAATATATGGGAATATATTGGCTATAATTACATTGTAGCCGACTCCTTAAAATTTGTGCTATAAATTGTGGGTTTTTTAGTCTTTTTGTGGATCCTTGAATCATTTTTGTCCTTAAAAATAGAATAGTTAAGGCAAGTGAGTCACCACAACCAACTTTATCACCGCCACTTCAGTGTCACGTCACTTTCTCTTTCTACAATCAATTTCACCACCAATATAGTGTAATGACACAACCAATATCACCATCTAAATATACTCCATTTAAACACAAATATACCCCATCAAAACAACTCCTCTCACAATCGTCTGAACGACCGGGTTCTTCCCAAATGACACCTTACACGCGTTGAGATGGGGTCGTAATAAGGAGCACGCGGGCACTTAAGACTCGTTGAAATGGCACCTTATGGCTTATGTCCTTATTGCAGGTAGTCTAATTAACTGAGGATGATCGAGCTTCTAATTCAGCTGATTTCCTTTTTAATTACGGCTATGTTTGGCGCAGAGCTTTTTGAAGCGATGCGCGGTGAGCAAGGAGCTCTATACTTGCATAACTTTTCAACTTTAAGTTAAACAACAAATAACCCTTGCACTTTGGATCGAGTATGTATAGCACCTTCAACTTAATTTATCTTTGTTTCTCAATGTACCCCTCAACTTTAAATAATATAAAAACCTAAATATAATACTTTAAAATACACATATTTAGAGGAGTATGGAAACAGAATACATTTTGGTCCACTGTTATGACTTTCAAGATCCCAATTCTCCGCCCCCAGGAATTTAACGCGACAGCGTTAATTTGTTGCCTCAAAATGCAAGTTATATATATGTTAAAATAATTTGTTATATGACGTGTTACTACTATTTAATAGCTAGGATGCTTATAATTTATACATTGCTAACTTAACAAATAATAGTTTTATATACATACCATACCAAAATAGCATGACGTATAGTATAGTATAGTATAAGCTATTAAATTAAGTCAAACTCGATATAAAATGAACAACGAAATGACACAATAATCACAAAAGGGTTTTTGCCCTAGTGATTCATTGTAAATATTATGTTTTATTGATACGATATTTACAGACATAAATACAACGAAACCCTAATTGGATGTGGGCTAAACATATATAATACTGTCTAATTTAATCAAGGTGTTTCTCCAGGATTATGGGTTCAAAACTTCAAATCTTTCATGAGACGTAAAAATTTGTAGAATTAGTGCAGTGTATTGTGTACAGTTAGAGCATACAAACGTGTTAATGAATAAAATTAGATGTTAAGATTCAACTTCTGTTAACGGTATCATATGTTTGTGAGTCTTCGTATCGTTTTTTCTACAACTAAGTGTCTAAGTTTGATTTGTACTTGAAACATATTTGTGTAATTAATGATGTATCTAAATTTAAGAATTTTTGGTTGCAAAAGATTCAATACAACGTATAAGAGAAAAACATGCATAACTTACTTATAACTCAATTAACGTGTATTTATTGCTTCGTAAATAATAATTAATCGAATCACACAAAAAATATGATATTGACCTACACTATTGGCTAGCTAGTTGTGGGCTTGATACATTTATGACAGTCGCCACCTTTGCTTCATATTGCAACTTTGAGTGTTATAATTATGTAAAGAAAACTATTTTGAGTATTTTACTGATAAATATATTGCTAGTTGATACTTGAGCAATATGATATAGTACGTTATGTTGTTTGCACATAAAAGTGATGATAAGAGATCATATATGCATAATTGCATATGCATGCAAATGATTCAAGCTAGCTAGTAAGTTAGATAGCTAGCTAGTCATTTTAAATTGTTATAGATAGTTAAAACATACATTTCTCTCGGCTCGATCAATAGTTTTTAAAACCCATAGTATTTTTTGCAACATGAATTTTTTATTAAAAGTATACTCTATTATAAACCCTACTTGACAACTAAACTTGTGTACGCCCTAATCAACACTAACTATAACATTGATAGAGTGCATGGCAAGAGGTCAACACCCTCCTTTAGCAATCCTATAAAAGCCCAATTCCATCATTTCAATCTTCCTCAAAACGAACCAAAACACAGCCTTCGACAACCTAAATCAAACCCTTCTGAGATCACATTTTAGCAACAAACATTCATCATGAAGGTTATGCAAATAATCTTCATGGTAGCCATCACCATCACTATAACAATCGCCATCACCCTCACCACTAATAGCACCACCAACACATCCACTACGGTCTCCCCAACAACATTTCCAACAAGGTCCGCAAGTCGTTTCCTTATTGAGAAACAACAAAACCCTAGAGCGGCTGATCATTGCATGAAAGACAATGAAATTTGTTATTACTTAGAAGGGAAAAACTCGACTTGCTGTAATAACAAGTGCATGGATTTGTATGAGGATAAACATAACTGTGGAGCATGTAAGAACAAGTGCAAGTTTACTAGCTCGTGCTGTAACGGCGAGTGTGTGAATTTGGCATACGATAAGAGGCATTGTGGTACGTGTGGCAACAAGTGCATGCCCGGTGGTTATTGCATATACGGACTATGCAACTACGCATAATCGACTCATTATCATTATTCGATTGTTATTAATTATTCGTGCATATGTGATAAATAAGGACCGTGAATTTCACGGTCAACACGAAAAATTGTTGTGAATTCATATATACTTGTACTATTTATCATTTTGATATTGTATCATTTTCAAGATTTCCCGTAACAAAAAAAATGTATTATTATGTTATTGAGAAATCATTGTTCAAGAGCTTGGGCCAATTTTGCTCAATTTTGATAACTTTTCTTGTGTTTGTGCATAACGATATTTCGGGCATGAATTGAGAGATATATAGCGTGTAACTGTTGTTCAATCTTTGCTTTATACTAATTTGAAGATTCCCCATCAAAAATGGTCTGCTATATATCACGTTATTTCTTATAAAATAGTGTTGGATCGAAATTTTTTTACATAGTAGCTTATAAATCATAACTCAATATATTCACCTATATTTAGTAAATTATCAGGTAACTAAAAACTTACGAGTATTGTCAGATTTGAAACTCCAAATTATCTATTAGAATCTGGAAGTTGAACTTCAATTGAGTAATCTATCTCAATTAATTTGCGCTTCAATCCGTATGCTATTTTGGTTCCGTTTGCTTTATCTAACATGTCTTCGAGTTTAGCCTCATACTATTGAGTCGAATTCAATCTTGAATTGTTTTGAACCTTGTTAGCATAAGGTGGTAGTGTTATACAAGGTCTTAAATCGCACAAATATACTAGATTCACAATGCATACATAGGAAGTCGTTTGAGTTGAAGATCGAAAATGTATCTGACGACATACCCTTTTCTCCATTGTCACATTTCAAACTCTTTTCCTACTATATATATACACGTAACTTGTTATCAAACTATTTTGTATATTAATGCCGATTTCAACATTAGAACACGAAAAATAAATGATTAACAAGTTAATTACATGTATTTAATTAGAAAAACGTAAAAAATACACGACAAAATAAGTCGGACACATCTTTGATTAAGTAACCCAAAAATGCGTGTTAACACAAACTTAAACATGTCTTGAAAATACACTACAAAATTACAAATCTCCAAAACAGAAAAAGAAAATGTTTGGTTCCTTTTAGAAGCGACTATATAAGCTGGCGGAGCTATGTGGGGACTAAAGAGGGTGGTGCCCCCCTACAAGTTGAAATTCTATGCATAGAATTGAACCTTTTTCATGTAGTACTTGTAATTTAGTATAGGAAATTACTAGTTTGGCCCTTTTAAAGGAAATCTATATACATTTTGGCCCTCCTAAAATAAATCGTGTAGCTCCACCACTGATAAGGCGTATATTATAACTTGCCACGCTTTGAGTAAACTTCTGCTACTAAAACATCTCGTAGTGTGAAAAGTTTACGCGTGAGAGGGGAATTAGGAGCGGAGCCAAGATTTGGAGTTAAAGGGACCAAATTTAACATTAAAAAAATATACTAATAAGTATCGCTCTAAAAATGAATATATGGGTTTTTTAACCTATAATTCAACTTAACACCTGACTAATTAGGAACTAGGTTAAATTTGGAAAAAAATAATTTGACAAGTAAATTTATTTTGATGTTGTATCTTATTTGTTTAGTTATTCGAAATTTCAGTGAGAATAAGGAAGCCTAATTGCAAATGTTATTAAGAAAATAGCTTATAGGCTACATAATTAATGAATAAAGTGAGTTGATTAGTGGTGCCCTGACACATATTACCCTACTAGCTTCGCTCTTCAAAGGAAGACTATCCTGACACATGAAGGTAGAGGAAAAAGAATGCTTGATTTGGTCATCGTGGTAGCTGGATCAAAGAGCTGTTGAGTGTGGTTGCTCAATAATGGGACGATATCAATGTTGTTGGGTTGGAGAAGACAGAGAAGATGAAGATGAAAATGGTGACAAATAAGTAAAAAAATAAATGTGAGCCCAACGAAAAGAGTACTAGAAAATGACATTTTTATCCTTGTCTGTTTGTATATGAGTTATAAGAAACTTTAACAGTCAAACTTGACATCCCTTTTTTTAAAGGACTTTCGGTGTTAAGGGTTTCAGAGTTAATAACTATCTGAGTCATAAAAAAGTCAAAAGACCAAAAGGTGAAAGTCCATGCAAACCACAAGGACCATCCATGTAATTTACTCTAAATAATGGGTATGAAAGCATATCATGAGTGAGTGGTACGGGGTTCTATGTGATGAGTGAGTGAGAAGGAAAAGCTCATAGGTATGATGCAATGCTGATGTGGCAGTAAATGAGGGGTTTTTTATGCGTTAGGACTACATTAAGTATAGTGTTTGCCATTTTTGATATTTTCACAAGATGTCTCATGTTTAATCCTGACTAGGCACATCATGAAGTGATCGGGGAAAGAGTTCAAAAACAATTACCAAGATACCTCACACATTGTAACACCCCCAAAATCAAAATTTGCAGAAGCATACATATTTGGGTGCTACTATCCTTCTCTCTTGATAGTGATAGTTAGTTCAATAACCTTCAATCCTTACAAACATTATACCCAATGTGTATAAACTACACAATCACACAAAATCCTTCATACACCAAATCATCTCTAACTCACAACTAGGATCATCCAAAACTAGAATTATAGAACTTCGTTTTCCTTAACCCTGTTAGAGATATTCACCCACAATCCTGTTAGGATCACATGCACATTTTCTTTTTCTCCTTTGAAATTTGTCATGCATCTCATTGTCAGTGCAAATGATATATTAATCTAAACCATCTTTTCCCACCTTTTCACAAAGGTCAAATCCAACACTTCCCATCTTATGGAATCATTTCCATTCGCATCTAGGTGCATATCATTCTCAGTTTCATTTTTTTTCTTTATCTTCTATCGAGTCTACTTTATGGCATGACTTGTCATAATAGTAATCATTTAGAGTATGTCTTATCAACAAACTATCATTAACACCAATCATCTTAGATAGATGATTATGTTGTTCAAAAGGTTTGTTAGAACTTGCCTTCCCAATGAAAACTTGGAAGAAGTCATTTTATGTGTCAGTCAACGAACGAATCTCGTTCTTGTTAGTGTGATTGATTGAACAATTTTACCTTAGATTGTCAGTCAAGTTGTAACTCTCTAGTGTCATTAAATTGCATTAAACATTCACATCTTTGTGCCGCTCAACTTTCTTGGGCTTTCCTCTTGGGTTTTGTCCTTTTGGCACACTTTCATCACGTGTCTAACTTCTTGCATACTTTGATATGCTCATCAAACTCATTTTTTTTGTAGCTATGTTTTAACATAGTTTAACCATTGCATGTATTGCTATGTGTATTCTATCCCTGTAATGTTGCTCCTTTTCTTTTATATATTATGTTGCACGAAGCTAACCCTTGATGTAGGAAAAGCCTTTGTAAGAATTTGATCCATGGATTCGCTAGAAACAAAGGTAAAAATATAAGGGAATACAATTACCATAGGGGAGCATTGAGCCGGGGGGGGGGGGAGCTCGGGAGTATATCAATACATAGCATCGAGTCTTTTTAACAGTGGTGATAGAAGACTTCACTAAGATGATGCAACCTCACATTTTTTTGGGAAGAAAGGATAGTAGTGTAATAAGGGGGATTGAATTCAAGGGAGAGTTCGAGGCAACTACCTTTTTGCTTCAAAGTAACCAGACACGAGAAAGCGTGCCTTGATAACCAACACGCGTTTATACCTTTTGCATTTGATACTTTTGGTTTCCTTGCACCGGAGGCTGTGGAGCTGCTCAAAAGAGTCCAAAGGGTTATGCATGACAATGTTACGACCCCAAGGTCTTTGAATGTAGTTTTTAAAAGACTAAGTTTTGCTATTCAAAAAGGGCTAGCGGCGTAGCTTGTTGCCCGCTTGCCTGTCGTTTCAGTGTAAAACTTTTCTTAATATCTAAAAAAATAGAAAAAATCTTATCTACTGAAGAAAAAAAAAGGGGGGGGGGGGGGAGAAGGGAGTGTAAACATGTAACTTTTATATTTTATTGTGTGTTACGGTTTACATATTTGTCATCATCAAAAAGGGGGAGATTGTTAGTGCAAATATTACGATATTTAAACTAAACGGTTTCTTTGGTTTTAATAATGACAAACATGTAATTTGTAATGCATAACGTAAAATGCGCAAGTTACTTGTAAACACAAATCATCAACGCATACTAACATTAACGTCTCTCGACGTATTAAGTATGCTTCAACAGTGTCGTAGTTTTTCATCCCGACGTAAATCGGTATGAATAAACAAATTTAAACTTGACGGATGATCAAAGAAACTTTTTTTTTTCTAAACTTCACATTTTTAATGTGACAAAACAATTTTCAAAAATACATTTTACAAATTATTTTTGAATTAAAAATAAGGGATAATAACAAAAATAGACCATGGATCGAAGTTAATTTTTTGGTCTACCCCGTACCCCGGGCAACTAGGCAACTCGCCCCATATGATGACACGTGTCCCCAGTTGCCCAAAAAAAATCGATTGTTGCCCAAAAAATACACTTCCAAATTTCAGTTGCCCAAAAAAGTGTATGTGGAAAACTAGAAGGGGGGTTGAATAGTTTTTACCGTTTTTCAAACTTTATTTACTTTGTTACTATATGTTAATTCAAAGGAAACAATCACAAATAAATAATCACACAATGTAAAGAAAAGATAAAGAGAGGAAAGATCAAACCACACGACACTGTTGTTTATAGTGGTTCGGCTACAAGGACTCTCTTCCTTGCCCTACTCCACTCCCCGAGTTTCCAACTCGAGAGTTTATCTTTCACTAAGAAACAAACTCCTTTTCTAGGCGGAGAAAACCTTTACACGTCGCTTACTTCCTTTTCCGGTACTAAGCTAAACACCGGGTTCTTTCACAAGGTAGAACCAACCTGACGTCGCCTATTTACTTTACCGACACTAAGCTAGATGTCGAGTTCTTTACAAGGGTACAACCACTCCCTACACTCTTTGTGCTTTAAGGACTAAAGCACTAACCACACTCACTGATTACAAATGATAGATATGATGTGTGAAACAAACTACAATATCACACAGTAATGCAACTAAAGGATTACGGTTCTGTAGATCCTTGAATGCTTGATCTCTCTTCTACAAAATGAAAGATCAAAGTGAAATGCAACTATGAATGATGTTAGTAAGATATGTACTGAATGAATATGTGTGTTAAAGCTATATGAGTGATGAGAAAGCCAAATGATCAGCTTGCTATTTATAGGCAAGCTGATCTTCAGCTCACGGATCCCACGGATCCCTCAGAAGGGATCCGTCCTTCATTGGACTTGGATCCGTGGGAGGATGACAGCTAAGGATTTGTTGTATCTTACCAAATCTTCCATATCTTACCAAATCATCCAAGATCCTCAAATGTCAACTATGTAACTTGTAAATCTAAACAAGATATATCAAAGATATTGTATGTGATGTATGCAATGATGTCATGGAATGATTTTAGAATTAAAGTTTCCTTTTAAGGAAACAAGTTACTAAATAAGCAAACTTGTAATTCTTGGTTATTATGTGAAGTTTAAAATGTGTACTTAAGAGACTTAAGCTAGTATTTATTATTTGCTAAAAGATATTCCTTTTATTTGTCATTAACAAAACTAAGAAAAGATCAAAGAATATAAATAACGTTTTTGAGACGCTATTTGTATTAACAATCTCCCCCTTTTTGTTGATGACAAAACATAAGGTATATTTTTGAGCAAGAGAATAAATATAGCATGAGTTTTTAAAAATATATATTAAGTTTGTTTATTAAAGAAAAGTTTTGTAAAAATGTATGCACTGTGATGAATCACAGTTAATGCAAACTTAGTCCTTTCTCCCCCTTTTTGTCGAAACAAAAAGAGTAGCGTAGCGGAATGCGATTTTGAGAACTTTAAAGCTCCCCCTTGTTTTATACTCCCCCTAGATGGAGTAATCAAGGAAATGATGCATGAATCTACAAAACAAACGGTTAGTATATGAAATGCTTATGAGATGCTCCCCCTCGATGTATACTCCTCACTTCTCGAGTACCAACGTATACTATGAAGGGTATGATATGCTGCAAATGAAGTGTTAGTAATGAATGACTTCAATGAAGAAGTAGAATGCTTCTGAAGTGTTCTTCCAAACAATCCTTTCAATATGTTTTGACTTTTTAAAAAGTCAAAGTAAGTGTCTGATCATTATTTGTACCTAAAGTAATCATAATCAAGGTATAATATATGCAATATTAGGATGTTAGTTCACAATGAGAATGATAATATGCAATATGTTGATCACTCATAAGCATAAAACATCACATTCATAGATATTGAAAATTTTATGACAAAAGTCACAATAATGAAATGATGTTACAAGTAGAATAAAAAGACATCCTAGAAAGAAATAAAAAGTTCTAAACAAACAACTTAAAAGGTCCTAACAACTAGTCTAGAGAGCTCCTATTGAGGAGGATGAGAGATGGCATTTAAACGTTCAATAACATGGTTCAAAATGAACCTCATCTCATTTTGAAGCTCATGGACCAAGATGTTGGTCCTTTGGGCCAAGTGAGCCGTTCTCTCACAGTGTGCACAATCATGACTTGAAAAGCCGGGAGGAAGACTAGGCTCCAAGTTTTGTGGTGGTGGTGGTGATGGTTGTTGGTTGTTGTTGTTGTTGGATGGTGGTTGTGGTGTTTGGATGGAGTTCATAAGGATGTTTTGAATGTCCATGGTTTCATGAAGGCGATGGTCAACCATACTCGAGAGAGTATAGAGTTGTGTTAACTCCGCACTTATCTCCTCTTGTGTTTGAGGAATGTTGTTCCACATCGCTTCATCTATGGCGATGAGTGTTGAAGTTGGTGATAGTGGTGGTATTTGTGGATGAGGTTGTGGTGCTTCATGGTATAGAGGACCATGAATCTCCGGATGAAGAGGATGGAATAGCATAAGTTCTAAGTTTTCAAGACTTATTGGTGGAGGATTGGTTGATGTGGGTGGAAGATCTTCTAACTCATCAAGATATGGTTGTGGAGATGTTGGTGGTGTCCTAAAGAGTTCCATTGGTTTAAGTTTTGGTGTGGATGGTGATGATACAGATTTCTCGGATTGTGATGGAGCGGGAGCGGGAGCGGGTGGTGGTGTGGTTGCTACAGGAGTAATGGTAGGAGGTGGTGTTTTTATGACTACATGTGAGGGAGTTGGAGTGGATAAAGTAAGGAAGTTTTCACTAGCAATGGGTGAGGATATGTTTAGTGGTGATGATTCTTCAGAAGATGAGTTGTGAATGTTGATGAAACAGCAAGGTTTGACACTAATACGGGCTGTCCTTTTTGGTGGCTTAGATGTGGAGGAGTTGTTTGACTTTGTCATTGAGACTTTTTGGTGAAGTATAATAGCTAAAATGTACAGGAGAAGAAATGGTTGTGATGTGAATTGAAGATCCTAAAGTGCTAATTTATAGACAGAAGGTTTGTGAGTCTGTGTGTTTGGATTTGATGTGAATCCAATAGAGAATGTTGGTTTCTAATGATTTGGAACAAAAATTTGTGCAGGTCATATCAAGGAAGTCAATCCATTGAGCTTTGGTTGAGTAATGTGTTGTGGATTTGCAGTAAATACAAGGAGATAGTGGAAAATATTATGATTTGATATTTCCACAGATTTGACAGATCCCTAAAAAGGGTTCCTTCTTTGTATCAGTTTGGTAACTCACACCTAAAATTCAAAAATTTAAATTTTGGTGGGAAATTTTGTTCCTAAGTTTCTAAGAATTCCTAAATGATTCTAAGATGAATTATGATTAGTGAATGAATCCTAAACGATACTAAACACTAAGATTTAAGAATCGGGATAAGTCAAAAAAGTTTTAGAATTTTACTGGGGAACCTGCGGATCCAAGTTGAATCGAAGGCGGAACCAAAGTTAGGGATCCGCCTAATCCGCAAGTGGGCGGATGGCGGATCCAACGATAAGCCTTGGCGGAGCCCAGGTTTGGGATCCGCCAGATCCGTATCCCTAAAACTAAAAAACTAAACAGAACATATGTCATATATCGCGTTTTTCGACGAAAACCCGAAAAGTCACCTAGACCTTACTTAACATCTAATATGTATAGCAAAACAACTAAATATGATAATATTAACACACGATTGTACATAGTTTAATCCTTTCTTAGAAACTTACCGTTTTAGGTGTTATGCCAAACATAGGCTATAACTCGGAAAATTGATAACCATGATGGTTATCTACCTGCAAATGTTAGTTATTACACATACATAACAAGTATTATCAGATAAAGTCAAGACACATAGAAGTTTAACATCACAATATCCAACATTGTTCAAAACCAAACACTCCATCAACTAAGCTTCTTCTTCTACTTCTTCATACCCTTGTGCAATTTCATCATCCAACGACCAAGATTCTTCACCATTCCTTTGATGTTTCGATACTCAGCGGATTCATTTTGAATTGGAGGAAGATGGCTCAAGTATTCGTGTGGAGGAATCCTAGAATTTAGCAAACCATCATCTTCACTCATTGAAGATGATGAGGATGATGTTGGTACATGAGGATGTTTACCTTTATCTACACTTACCCTAAAGTCGCTCAAAGGAACGAAGGTATGTTCAATTTCATTGTAATCCGGAACAAAGCCTAAATGGTTTGGACGAGCGGGTGCAAAGGCTCTATAGAGTCGGGTTAAGAGCATACCATAAGGCATTGCAATCTTGCTTTGAACCGGAATGTCACACATTCTTTTGGCAACATAATAAGCAAGATTGAAGGGTTGACGAGTAGAGATGTTGTACATCATATGACACAAACAAGCATTGATGTGATCACGGTTTCCTATGGTGCACATCACATTAGCCCTTAAGACCTCTTCCATTTTCTTGAATTCGGGTTTGAGTTCATTTAGCTCCATTGCAAATGGATCTCTAGCAACTTCACGGCCACGATACATCCTTGTGGGGTTGTTCTTAGGAATGAAGAGATGTTCCCTAATCTCTTCTTTTGATGCGAGAGGAGTGACATATGGTGCCGTCCTATCGAGATTAGATTCTAAGATTGTTAAGGACCATTTGTCCGAGTAAACACATGTCCCTTGACTTGGAATGCCCAAGACCTCACCAAATTGATCAAGAGGGATGTTGACAAAATTTCCATTTAAAGTAAACTGAAGACTTACGAAACCTTGGTCACATGAACTAAGACCTACACTAGCATAGAACTCAAGTATGAACCTAGGAACAATTGGTTCATCTATATCTAAAAGAGAATCAAATCGAATTGCGGCTAAGTGTTCCCTAAGTTGTGTTCCTTCATAGAACGATGAATCTACGACTCTACCCTCATGGACATACTTTTTCTCTAAGGCTTTGAAAATTTTGATTTGGGCATTAATTAGAGCTTTGGTTTTGTGGACTTCGGGTAAGTAGTTAACGGTTCTTTTGTGATCGTAGTTGGTTGCGGGAGACATGATTTTCCTAAGTACAAAAGTTACATAGTTTTAGTTAAAATGATCAAAGTAAGTGTAAAATTCCTAGTGTGTGCCTACATGGGGACAATGTGGAGGTGCGGTTATCTCGACTCCTTTTGATGCAAGAAAAATTAGTTTATGCAAGTTTTGTTTATAAACGAGAGATAACCCAAACGCTCCTATTTCAATGTAGCTACGGTTGAATGTACCCGAAAATACATATTAATTATGTATTCCCTTTAGCATTCAAGAGACATTATGCAAGTGAAGTCTAAAAGATAACGTTTTTGCATTTGTATGAACAATGTTCAAAAAGATCATTTTACCTAGTCGTTAGAAGGTTTTAGTAAAAAAAATTTCATGGGGTTTTTTGTTAAATTAAGACAATGTGCTATGAGATGCAATTCCTAAATAAGAAAAACATGTTTTTAAGTATAATGCAGTAAATATGCTTCATGATTTTTCAAGAATTATGCATATACCCCAAGTTTTGGTTTTGTGCATGAAATGAAAATCCTAGACGCAGATCAGGAGTATAAATATGATAAGAATACTTACAGTGGTGTTAGAAGCACAAATTTGTGGAAGAAAATGGTCTAAATTGTGATGGAGATTAAGTGTGTGTCGAATACAGTAAGGTGATATGTTTTGGAGTGAGGAATGAATAGTACTTGTTCTTGTTTATTTAATAATAAACTGGACTCTGCATGCGACGGATCCGGCGGATCCAAAACAAAGGATCCGTCCTTGTTATCGATTGGATCCGCGGATCAGAACACATGTTTTGGTTTAGTGTCGTGTGTGGCTAAACTAATGTTTATACTAATGTTTCACCTAATCACTAGGTTCCATTAATCCTAATCCAAGTCTAAGATAGTTGAAAGGTTCTCGTTTAAGTGGTTTTGTGAGAATATCGGCAATGTTGTCCTCTGAGGAAACTTTCTCAATTGAGATGATTCCCTTCTGTACATTGTCGCGAAGGAAGTGATGGCGTATTTCAATATGTTTGGTTCTAGCGTGTTGGACTGGATTTTTGCTTAGATCGATAGCACCTTTGTTGTCGCAAAGAATGGGAATGTTGTTGAGTTCAATTCCATAGTCGACGAAAGCTTGTTTCATCCACAGTACTTGTTGACGCGCCTTTCCTGCAGACACATACTCTGCCTCTGTTGTTGAGATTGCGAGGGCAGTTTGTTTCTTAGCGAACCATGATGTGAGACAATATCCTACAAAAGTACAAATACCGCTAGTACTTTTCCTATCAACATAGTCACCTGCATGATCTAAGTCAGTATACACTATGGTTTCTACACCCGTTCCTTTGGAATACCATAATCCTAAGTGTGTAGTACCTTTGATGTACCTAAATATCCTTTTAACGGCTTCAAGATGGGATGTTTTTGGATCTTCTTGAAAACGTGCACATAGACAAACACTAAACATAATGTCAGGCCTACTAGCCATAAGATAGAGTAAACTACCAATCATTCCTCTATATTTAGTGCTATCTACGGATTCATTTTCTTCATCCTTAGTGAGTTTGGTTTCGGAGGACATGGGTGTTCTCATGGGTTTTGAGTCTTCAAGACAAAACTTCTTAAGCATATCTTTGATATACTTTGATTGGTTGAAGAATATCCCATCTTCTAATTGTTTAATTTGGAGACCTAAGAAAAAGTTTAGTTCCCCCATCATACTCATTTCAAACTCGTCATGCATGATTTTTGAGAAATCGTCGCATAACTCTTGACAAGTTGAACCGAATATAATGTCATCCACATATATCTGGACTATGATAATATGTGATCCCTTTTTCTTGGTGAAGAGAGTATTATCTACTAGGCCCATGGTATACTTATGGTCAACTAGGAAAGTCTTAAGTCGATCATACCAAGCCTTTGGTGCTTGCTTAAGTCCGTATAAAGCTTTCTTAAGTTTGAAAACATAATTTGGTTTTTCAAAGTCGGCAAAGCCGGGAGGTTGTGCAACATATACTTCTTCATTTATAAAACCATTTAAGAAAGCACTTTTGACATCCATTTGAAATAACTTAAAATCATGTGCACATGCATATGCAAGTAATATTCTAATAGACTCAAGTCTAGCTACGGGTGCAAAGGTTTCATCGTAATCTATACCTTCTTGTTGATTGTAACCTTGAGCTACTAGCCTAGCTTTATTTCTAGATACTATACCATTTTCATTCATTTTATTTCTAAAGACCCATTTGGTGCCGATTATGATTTGGTTTTTAGGTGGAGGGACCAATGTCCAAACATCATTTCTAATAAATTGATTTAGTTCTTCTTGCATAGCAATTACCCAAGATTCATCTTTTATTGCCTCGTCTATATTTTTAGGTTCAACAGTTTAAATAAAACAAAAATAATTACTTTCATTTTGAGCTTTGGATCTTAATGTTCTTTCATTAAGTTTTCCTATGACGTTTTTTAATGGATGACTTTTAGTTTCTTTAATATTGACTATTTCTCCTTTTACGGGTTCATTGTCATTTTCAATGTTTTCTATATCATTAACCATTTGACTTTCAACTAAGTCATCATCTACCAAAGGTGATGTCTTAGAGGGAGGTGGACTTTCGTTGAATGTTACGTTCAACGATTCCTCGACTCTTGATGTTTCCTTGTTTAATACTATGTATGCTTTACTGTTTTGTGAGTACCCAAGAAATACACCTTCATACGACTTTGGGTCGAACTTAGTGAGATAATCCTTTGTGTTTAAAATGAAGCATTTGCTTCCAAAAACTCTAAAATATCCTAATGTAGGCTTTTTGCCTCGATAAATTTCATAAGGAGTTTTATTTAAAAATTGTCTAATTAAAACTCTATTTAGGATATATGTGGAAGTATCTACAGCGTGACACCAAAACTTTTGTGGTATGTTTTTTTCATTTAACATAGTTCTACTCATTTCTTGAATTGTTCTATTTTTACGTTCTACTACACCATTAGATTGAGGTGTACGAGGAGCCGAGAAATTATGAGTTATTCCATTATTATCACAAAAATTTCCAAATTGGATTTCATTGTCAAATTCTCGACCATGGTCAGTTCTAATAGATACTATATTACTTCCTATTTGATTTTGAATTTTCTTGCTTAGAATTTCATATTTATCGAATGCTTCATTTTTAGTTTTCAAAAACTTTGTCCATATATATCTAGAGTAATCATCTACTATGACTAAAGTGTAAAAATTTCCTCCATAACTTTGTATAGCCGACGGGCCAAACAAATCCATATGTAATAATTCTAGGCATCTAAATGTAGATACCATGTTTTTAGCCTTATGGCTGTTATGTACTTGTTTCCCAATTTTGCAAGCATCACAAAAGTGTTGGTCATATTTCAACTTGGGTAGGTTCCTAACGAGTTCTTTGGATGACAAAGATTGAATAAGCCTCATATTAGCATGACCTAAGCGTCGATGCCATAGAGTTGAGTTTTCGTCCAAGGAGGTAAGACATAACTTATCTTTAGGTGTTTTATCTAATTTCATAACATAGACATTATTCTTTAAAACACCTTTTCCTACGGTTATGCCATCTTTAAGTATTTTACTTCCATTTTCACTGAAAAGGACGTTATACTTTTTGCGGCATAATTGACTTATACTAAGTAAATTAAATCCTAAATTATCTACATGAGCAACATCATCAATAGATAGAGAGTCATGAGAGATTGTACCTTTTCCGATGATTTTACTTTTAAGCTTGCTACCGAATGTGACATTACCTCCGTCATACACTTGGTAGGTTGAGAAAAGATTTTTGTTTCCCGTCATGTGTCTTGAGCACCCACTATCTTTGATCCACTCATCAGGTTCAAGATCAACTTTCAAGCATACCTAAGTTCATAAAAGACTCAAGGGTTTATGTATGTAAATGGTGGACAATTGTTCCACGACATATAACTAGGACCATGAAAGTTTCTAGGCATGTTTTGGTTCCAATTATAAGTGTGTTGTGGATTAACTATACTCTTTGGAAAGGGGTGTTTGGGAAAACTCATTTGAGGTCTCTGTTGATCCGTTTTAACTCTATATTCATTTCTAGTTTGACCTCTTCCTAGAGATACTGCTGGTTTGTGTTTATTATTGGTTATACTACTGTTAGGTTTCTTAGTAACTTTAACAAACTCGGAACGGTCGACTTTGTGAACCTTCTGTTCAACTTCTGTACCCGCGGATCCTTTGGATACACCTGGCGGATCCAAATTTTTGGATCCGTCGGATCCGTGAGTGTCCAACTTGGTTGAATCAGATTTATTCACAGTCTGTTCCTTATGATCACTTAAGGTTCCTAGTTTCATAAAGCCTAGTCCTGTTTTATCATGAGGTAGTTTTTGCATTTTCATTATTTCATCTGCACAACTTATGTTTTTATCAAACCTTTTAAACTTTGAATTTTGTTTGATTAAATCTTCCTGTGTGGTTCTTAAGGTTTCTAGTTCAAGTTTTAGTTCTTGACAAGACACACACGTTTCTTTACTATCTTTACCTTTTTCAATTCGTATTGCTTTTTCTTTAAGCCAAAATACTTCATTTTCTAAAAGTGTTGTATTTGTTTTCAAAAATTTGTTTTTGTTTATGATTTTTAAAGTGACGTCGCACAGTTTGTTATATTCTACTTCTAAGGTTTCGTCATCTATAGAGGAGTATGAATCAGAATGTACCTCTTCTGTGTCATTAGCCATAAGTGCAATTTCGTTGTTCTTAGGCTCATCATCATCATCTCCTTCACTATCGCTCCAAGCTCCACTAACGAAGGCTCTTTGAGACTTGGTCTTTGGAGGCTTTGGACATTCTCCTATTAAGTGACTGGAGTCACCACACCTATAGCATTTCCTATCAACTTTACCTTTCTTATCGTCACGATCTTTCCGAGAGGATTTCTTTTCATCACGAGGTGGTTTTACAAACTTTCCTCGTCTCCTGAAGAATTTCTTGAAATCCCTCACGGCCATGGCATACTCTTCATCATCACTGTTTGAACAAGACTCATCATCGTCACTTGACTCGACTTTGGCTTTCAAGGCAATAGACTTAATCTTCTCCTTTTTGCCTATGACAATTTCCGAGTCTTTTTCCATAATCATTTCGTGAACTTTTAGGTTTCCTATGAGCTCATCCAGTGTCATGCTTGAGAGATCCTTAGATTCTTCAATAGCTGTCACCTTTGCTCTCCATTTTGGATGGAGTGCTCTTAGAAATTTCCTGACAAAATTCTTACTAGAAAAAGATTCATCAAGTGCTTTAAGTGATGTAATAATAGTATTGAACGTAGCAAACGCACTATCAATGGTCTCATCTTCAGAGATAACAAATTGTTCGTATTGTTGGACAAGAAGATCAATTTTGTTATCTTTTACTTGTGAGTTCCCTTGATGTGTGATAATAAGAGATTGCCAAATATCCTTAGCCGTTTTACACATAAAAAACTCTTTCATATTCTTTCTTAGGTAAGGCATTATAAAGCATCATTTTGGCTTCATTATTTTTGGCAATTAGTTTCTTTTGCTCATCACTGTGACGAGTAAGACAAGCTCCTTCATCCCGACCACCCGAAATATTATTACTAATAGGTTTGTAATCACCATCAACTATTATATACCATAGATCTATATCCTTTGACTTTACATAAGTCTCAAAGCGATTTTTCCAATAAATAAAACAATTTGGTTCAAATAGAGGTGGTCTCTGCATAGATTGCCCTTCTTTAAAGTTTTCAAAATCCATAGATCGTTTTAAGTTTTAAAATACAATATATTTTAAAGATCTTAAGTAACGTAGCTCCTGATGCCAATTGTGGAAAACTAGAAGGGGGGTTGAATAGTTTTTACCGTTTTTCAAACTTTATTTACTTTGTTACTATATGTTAATTCAAAGGAAACAATCACAAATAAATAATCACACAATGTAAACAAAAGATAAAGAGAGGAAAGATCAAACCACACGACACTTTTGTTTATAGTGGTTCGGCTACAAGGACTCTCTTCCTTGCCCTACTCCACTCCCCGAGTTTCCAACTCGAGAGTTTATCTTTCACTAAGAAACAAACTCCTTTTCTAGGCGGAGAAATCCTCTACACGTCGCTTACTTCCTTTTCCGGTACTAAGCTAAACACCGGGTTCTTTCACAAGGTAGAACCAACCTGACGTCGCCTATTTACTTTACCGACACTAAGCTAGATGTCGAGTTCTTTACAAGGGTACAACCACTCCCTACACTCTTTGTGCTTTAAGGACTAAAGCACTAACCACACTCACTGATTACAAATGATAGATATGATGTGTGAAACAAACTACAATATCACACAGTAATGCAACTAAAGGATTACGGTTCTGTAGATCCTTGAATGCTTGATCTCTCTTCTACAAAATGAAAGATCAAAGTGAAATGCAACTATGAATGATGTTAGTAAGATATGTACTGAATGAATATGTGTATTAAAGCTATATGAGTGATGAGAAAGCCAAATGATCAGCTTGCTATTTATAGGCAAGCTGATCTTCAGCTCACGGATCCCACGGATCCCTCAGAAGGGATCCGTCCTTCATTGGACTTGGATCCGTGGGAGGATGACAGCTAAGGATTTGTTGTATCTTACCAAATCTTCCATATCTTACCAAATCATCCAAGATCCTCAAATGTCAACTATGTAACTTGTAAATCTAAACAAGATATATCAAAGATATTGTATGTGATGTATGCAATGATGTCATGGAATGATTTTAGAATTAAAGTTTCCTTTTAAGGAAACAAGTTACTAAATAAGCAAACTTGTAATTCTTGGTTATTATGTGAAGTGTAAAATGTGTACTTAAGAGACTTAAGCTAGTATTTATTATTTGCTAAAAGATATTCCATTTATTTGTCATTAACAAAACTAAGAAAAGATCAAAGAATATAAATAACGTTTTTGAGACGCTATTTGTATTAACAGTGTAGGTTGCCCTAGACAAAAAAATTATTTTCCGATCTCAGGGTAGAAAAAGAAAAGCACTTGGTTGCTTGGTCTATTTTTGTACTTATCCCTAAAAATAAATGTTTTAATTGAAAAAATAAGTTTAAAAATCCCAACAGCTATTTTCCTCCCCAAAACAGCTCCAAACTTCCCCAAATAAACTTTTACCGCTAAAAACAAAAATGGGAGCTTTTTTGTCTGGCGCGGTACCACGGTACCACTAAATTTAGTGGTACAGTGATATATTTAATGGTATTGTCCCTCTGTAAAGGTAAAATTTTCTTTGCCTATAAATAGTGGACCATTTTACACTTCAAACTTGATTTTTTTTCCAGTCAGTTTTCTCTGGTCTAATCCCTTCTTAGTTAGATCACTTTCTTTGATCATTTAGAGAGTTTTCTTTTGTTAAAGAGTGATTCTTTCATCCAACCAAAGATTACCTTCATTCCTCTATTAGTCCAAGAGAAGAACACAAAGTATCAAGAAGATACAAGGTGTTAGAGTCATTGTGTAGTGCACTTGCATTACTTGTTATTTACTTGTTGTATCTAGACATACATCAAGTTGTCACTGTCTTGTTTAGTCATCTTGTGTGGATCATTGTGATCTTGTAGAGATCGGGGAGATCATGTGTAGCTTGTGTTGATAGTGAGTAGATCGGGTAGATAGTGTGAAGATAGGGTTGATCGTGAGGATCGGGTAGATCGTGAGTAGATCGGGTAGATCGAGTGTAGATCATGTGGATCTTGTAGCTTGTGTGATTTGTGAGGATCGGCTAGATCGTGAGTGAGATTGGTACTAGCTAGATTAGTACTCGACATCTAGCTTATTGTCATAAAATAATGTAAGTGACGCGGTTTATGTGTTTAGGCCTTAAAACACAAGGTTTGTTATGTTGGGCCATAAAACATAACGGGTTTGTTTGTACCCGAAGAAGAACTCAACATCTAGCTTAGTGTCGGAAAATAATGTAAGCAATGTTGTATGGTTTTCTCCACCGAGAAGGGAGCTTGTTGATTAGTGGAGTAACTCTTGAGTTGGGTACTCGGGGAGTGGAGTAGGGCGAAGAGGAGCTTCGTGACCGAACCACTATAAATCTTCGTGTCCGGTTTGCGCTTTCTTTACTTATCTCTTTACATTTATACTTTGCATTGCATTTATATTTGTGTGGTTTGTTGCGTATATCATGTTAGTTGTGTTTGTGTCATGGCATGTTATTACTAATATGTCTAAATTTGTGTTAATGTGACATGCCTTACTTGTTTCTTTATATTATCTCTAGTTCTTGTAAGACTAGTGTTGACACTTTTCATATTATGTCACACTTGATCGGGTGTTTGATATAAAAGTTTTTAAGTTTTTAAATAGAAACGTATTAACACCCCCCCCCCCTCTACGGTTTCCACACTTTCGTTGATCATTTCTTAATCCCTGACTAACCAAGTTCTTGTAAAACACTATTAACGATCTTAATTGATCCTAACGGTGTCTATCAGTCACATTGGTAATCTGTTAAATGACCACGTTTCTGAAACGAATTTACCATATCTGGTACATTTATTTTTATAAATTTTGTTCTCTTCACTTACCTGTCAAAATAACTGACAGTGGTCTGTTCGGTGCTATTATTATTGCACCTGATTTGCGGAGCCATGATACCAGCTTGCATAGCGTGAGCACACGTACCGGCACACAAAAACCGGGCCCTTTCCGGTTCAGGTCTTCATTGTTTTTTGGACGTACTTTATTTTAAAGAGAGTATAAGTCTGAATATGTCATTCAATTATCTTGACACTGACATTCTAAAAACATATGTGCTTAATTGCTGTATACTATGTGTTTATGATGTTTCTGAACATATTGCTTTCAGTGATATACACATTGTGTTCAGGATCCTACAATTGTTGGACGAACCTGGAGCGCCAAGTTCTACCTCATCAGTCGATGCAAATCTCAATGTATTTCCAGCGGATGAAAGCAACGTTGAACAGAAAATGAATATCAGAGACGAAAAACGAATGCAGGTAGGCGTTCCTATAATCGGTTCGTAATACTTAGTCAAATGTGTGTGACAACCATAAAGCAAACTTAATCTGTACATTTAACATAAACAGGTGCAATATACATGATGCAAAATTTATTAATGGTTCAAAGTTGTTACATAAGTATCTAAAAAAAAGGGCATACACGTGACATCTTTCGGGCTTCAAATAAATGGTGGCCATGTTCCATCAAATAAATGGTGGCCATGCTCAAATATCTTTTTTTTATCAAATAAATGGGCTTCAAATAAATGGACCAATATACATGATGTATTTATATGGTAGTTAGTGACTTACTGTAGACTGAAAGTTTGGCTAGATTTCATGCAGCAGATGCAGTTACTAAAATGTAATTATATATTCTTTATTTGTTTAGAGGGACTTTGGATGTGTGTTTAAATGGATCGTTGATTTTATCGTTCCTGCAGGTGGATTCCTCTGAAAAGTATGTGCAAACTGTTGGATCGTAAACTTGATTTAGTCCAATAAAGATTGGACTATCTTAAAAGCCCGAGCCCATGATCAAGAAGATTCTAGAATGACGAAGAATGGTATGGAAGCTTCTAGAAAGTCATAGAATGTTATGGAAGCTTCTAGAAAGTCATAGAATGGTATGGAAGCTTCTAGAAAGTCGTAGAATGGTATGTAAGCTTCTAGAAAGTCGTAGAATGGTATCTAGAAGTGTTTAGAAGGTTGTAGTAGATGATATCTACTAGAAGTATCTAGATAGTTGTGGTAAAATATCAAGTAAAAAAATCTAGAGAGTCATGGAAACTATCTCGATCTAGAATGTTCCATGGACTAGTATATATAGGTGATAGAGTAAGGCATTTGTAATCAAGCAAAGTTTAAACAATAACATTGTAAACTTTCTTTCTAAGTATTCCTCTCTTCTCTAATATAAGCCTAAAAGGCATTCGTGTTTCCAACACAAACAACATTCACTTTGAGAAGATAGGACTACCAAATAAGGATCAATCAAACTCAATAAATTGTTACAGATGACGAATATTCCAGTCATTTATCAGTACGTACTTTTTTCCCATGTAGTGGCTATAAGAATTCTTAACAATTTTTTTTATTTTTTATTTTTATTTTTTTTATTTTTTATTATTTTTTTTTTTCAAGAAGACTTGATTTCTGCAACATTTTATTTTAATGGTAGAAAAGGTAAATTTATAAAATCGGATGAGGCATACCAAATAGATCAGACAGGTCACAAGTCTCCCGTTGGTTTAAAAAAATCATTCACCCACACAGGTAACAACCAATAGCTTAAGAATTCCTCATATCAATAGAAGAAATACAATATGATGCTCAAATCTTTTACTACATACATGAATGACAGAAAGTGTCATCCAAAAACCGTGAAATCAACCCTGCACCAGAGGGAACAGCCGCTACACCAGAAAAAGAAGCAGCAGCAGAAACTGAAACGACTACCCACAAAACAACCACCCAGCCTGCAAAAAAAAAATACGTTCCAGCAAGTCCAACCACCAAAATCGAAGAAAGAACCATCAACTATCAAAAAAAAAAAAAAAAAAAAAAAAAAAAAAAAAATAAATATATATATATATATATATATATATATATATACACTTTAGACTTTTATTTTTACCTGCACATGAACCAAATGGAAACAGCAGCTATAAAAAAAACGGCTCAAACGAAATGCTATCAGCAATTCAGCACAAATGGCAAAAGATAATCACTCACATGTAAACGAACGATAAAAAGAACTTTTTACCATTTATCAACGGAAGGTATCAGGTTCAAAGGTTAGGATCCTCTGAAAAGTGAAAAGTGGGTTAGAAAAGTAAAGTCTAAAAGGTCATGAGATGATGACAAGTGGTTTTTTTTCCGGCCCATATTTCTCTAATTTCACTTATATATGTGTATATATATATATATATATATATATATATATATATATATATATATATATATATATATATATATATATATATATATATATATATATATATATATATATATAGTGTAACTTTATTTTCAGAACTCTGTTAAGTGCGAGAACCCACTTTCTACCATTGGATTAACATGATCAATGGTTAAGATTGCAACATGGCATTTTTGTAATTAAATGAAACTGCATTTCCTGAAAACATTTATGAAAGGGGTATAAAGGGTATTTAACTTTTTACACAATCTCATTAACTGCATGCTTGAAATTCGGATTTTATCTAGAATTTCTCTTTGAAAATGATCAGATCCAATTAAAACCATAAAAAGATAATTGATCTCATTTTTTTTTTTATATAAAAACACACACGATTTCAACTACAACCCTAAAACCCCAAATCTGAAAAGTGCCGAGATAATCAAAAATCGATCAAATTAGTTCTATTTTTTAAACAAATAACGAACACGATTAATGGAAGGTATGATCATTATTGTTTTTTATTTTTTTAATTTTTAATGGAAGGTATGATCATTAGTTCTATAAATCTTTGTAAATCATATTGATTAAAACGTTATCAACGGGTATAAGAGCGAGTCGGTATTCTGTATATCCACCATGTCTATCAAATCTAAACGATCTCAACAGAATAGGTAAATCACAGATACATGGGCGTCGATGTGTTAGTTTTATAGTTGGTAAAGGTTATATTGATTATAAATTGGTAAAGGTTATATTGATTTGATTGATCGGTTGAAATTAATTGGGTTTGTCGTCAATTGGTAAAGGTTATATTGATTGATCTCAACAGAATAGGCAAATCACAGGGAATCAATTGATTATAAATTGGTAAAGGTTATATTGATTTGATTGATCGGTTGAAATTAATTGGGTTTGTCGTTAATTGGTTGTGGGACCGATTCATTATACACAAGTGAAAGCTGATCATATTAAACCTCGTACTATTTTTTTTAATGGATCGGTGTTTGTTTTGATTTGTCGCTTGTGGCTTTTGGTCAAATTAATTGGGCTGCATTTAATTGTTTGTCGCTTGGTGTTTGAATAAATTGCGATGATTGATGTTGAACAGATCAATGAATCTGTTTGTTGCTTCTTGTTATTAATTGATCGGTTCAAGGATGGTTTGAACATACTTGTTTTTTATGAACATACTCGTTTTTCAGTGAACATACTTGTTTTTTATATTGAACATGGCTGTTTTTTATGTGTAGATAATACATGTCTAAATTAAACGTGGAATTCGTGTTTGAACATACTTGTTTTTTTCGGTGAACATACTTGTTTGAACAGACTTGTTTTTAAGTACACATTTTGGTTTTTCATAGAACATACATGTTATTCATTGAATATACTTATTTTTACATTGAACATGGCTGTTTTGTTATAAATTGTGCCTATGCGTTTTAGATTGTGCATATGTGTTATCTTTTTAGATTGTGCATATGTGTTATCTTATTTGTTGTGATTAATTTTTGTTTCCTATTTTTGTAGTTTAATTGTTTTTGTGTATGCTTTTTTCAGATTGATGAAGATGATCATCATTGAAGACCTAGAAGTGGATGAACATATATGTACATGAAGATAATTTGCGATTTTTGAAGAGATGTGATTATTGTATATGTGTTTTTTGTACTTGTAATTAAATGAAATGTAACATATAATTATATCAATCTTGTTTGTTCTTATATAAAGGTCTATGTTCCTTGATTTGTGTTTTAAACTTTCAAAGAAAATAATGGCTAGGCAAAAGTATTTGTAGCTTAATAAAAAAGTGTAAAAAGTTAAATACTAAAAACATATGTAAATTGACATTATTTATAAAACATACATGCACCTAGTCTTTTTTCAAATAATGCATGATGGAAATTAAAAAAAAAAAAAAAAAAAAAAAAAAAAGTTCCTAAAATTATAGGATTTTAAAAAACGAATTTAATAAAAAAAAATCACAAATAAATAGAAATTGTCTTTTACTATTATACACTTTTGATTAAATAAAAATCTTTAATATTTAAAAAAATATGATTGGTCTAGGGGAGTTCTCACAGTTCCCGACTTAACAGGGTTCTGAAAATAAAGCCCTATATATATATATATATATATATATATATATATATATATATATATATATATATATATATATATAGGATAAAGATCAAATAAAAAGACAAATATCCGTACATTACGTAAAAAGATTTTTTTTTTTTCAAAAATTTTCTCTAAAAATTCCACAAGATCATGTATGTCGGTGCATTAAAAAGTTGTGAAGGAAGTTTTTCTAAAAGCGGATATTTTTTCCGAAAAAAATTTATGAAAAAATACGTTTGTGCATTAAATCGTTTTTTTTGTGCATCAAAAATTCGATTTTGCACCCAAGTTCTTTTGACTTTTTTAACCAAAATAACATTGTGCATCTAACTAAAACAAGTTGAAAATTTTGTGCATCAAAATTTTTTTGCGCATCAAAATTCGTTTTTTGTGCATTAAAAAAAACGTATAAAAACTCAAAATAAGAAAAACTTCTTTCACAAAAGTTTTATGCACCAACATACCCGATCTTGTGGAATTTTTTTGGATTTTTTCGCCAACTTTTTATGAAAAAAAATTCTTTTTACGTACTGTACGGATATTTGTCTTTTTATTTTAACTTTACCCTATATATATATACATATATATATATATATATATATATATATATATATATATATATATATATATTATATATATATATATATATATATATATATATGTATAATTTTTTTTATCATTTTTTTCTTACATTAATATACTAATTTTTGTCATCGAAGTTAACAATATAATATACAATTTTTCTCAAAAAAAATTATTATAGTTTAGTTTTTTATTTGATGTTTTCAAATCGATGATAAACACAACTTATATGTGATAAACAACCTCTACGATAAAAAAGTTTTTTATTGATAATTAACGACAACTTTTAATTATAAACAACTCTTTTTATTGATTAATAACTTTTTTATTAATAAACAACGCATAATCGCATATGATGAATAACTTAATGACCAACTATTTTTATTGATGAACAACTCTTTTATTGATGAATAATGTAACCAATGAACAACTATTTGTATTGCTAAATAACGCCTATGATGAACACTCTTTTTTTATAAACAAATCACTTTATTGATAAACACGCATATAATGGACAATTACTTCATAAACAAATCATTTTTTTAATTAACTTTTTTTTAATCCGTTCCTTTCTTTTGCTCAACTTGATTGGCACTAGACATTTCCAGTGATGAAATCTTGTCTTCGGAAACCCACAATTGATCGTTCAACTTTCTAATCTCACTGTTCCCTTGTATCTTAGCACTCTCGATTATTGCTTGATCATTTGAAGCTATGTAGGTGCTGACTTCACCCTCTAATAATTGCTTAATCTTTTCAACTTGATTGGCAATAGACATTTCCAGTGATGAAATCTTGTCTTCGGAAACCCTCAATTGATCGTTCAACTTTCTAATCTCAATAGTCCCTTGTATCTTAGCACTCTCGATTATTGTTTGATCATTTGAAGCTATGTAGGTGCTGACTTCACCCTCTAATAATTGCTTAATCTTTTCAACTTGATTGGCAATAGACATTTCCAGTGCTGAAATCTTGTCTTCGGAAACCCTCAATTGATCGTTCAACTTTCTAATCTCACTGGTCCCTTGTATCTTAGCACTCTCGATTATTGCTTGATCATTTGAAGCTATGTAGGTGCTGACTTCACCCTCTAATAATTGCTTAATCTTTTCAACTTGATTGGCACTAGACATTTCCAGTGATGAAATCTTGTCTTCGGAAACCCTCAATTGATCGTTCAACTTTCTAATCTCACTGTTCCCTTGTATCTTAGCACTCTCGATTATTGCTTGATCATTTGAAGCTCTGTAGGTGCTGACTTCACCCTCTAATAATTGCTTAATCTTTTCAACTTGATTGGCACTAGACATTTCCAGTGATGAAATCTTGTCTTCGGAAACCCTCAATTGATCGTTCAACTTTCTAATCTCACTGTTCCCTTGTATCTTAGCACTCTCGATTATTGCTTGATCATTTGAAGCTCTGTAGGTGCTGACTTCACCCTCTAATAATTGCTTAATCTTTTCAACTTGATTGGCACTAGACATTTCCAGTGATGAAATCTTGTCTTCGGAAACCCTCAATTGATCGTTCAACTTTCTAATCTCACTGTTCCCTTGTATCTTAGCACTCTCGATTATTGCTTGATCATTTGAAGCTCTGTAGGTGCTGACTTCACCCTCTAATAATTGCTTAATCTTTTCAACTTGATTGGCACAAGACATTTCCACGGATGAAATCTTTTCTTCGGAAACCCTCAATTGATCGTTCAACTTTCTAATCTCACTGTTCCCTTGTATCTTAGCATTCCCAAGTTCGGTTACAATCCTCTCAATTCTATGCTTCCAATGCTCTAACTCCTTCCTTGCATCTTCTAAATCTTTTTTAATCGAACTTTTTTCCTTGTCCAAACTTACAATGCGTTCCTCCGTTCTTTTCTTTTGCTCAACCAATTCTTCGATTTTCTTCGCCAAATTTGCAACCTGTCGTCTAGAATCTTCAAAACGGCTCTCATAAAAATCCCTAGCACTTTTTAAAGAGTCAAAACGGCCAACCAATACTTCGATTTTCTTATCCAAATCAGCAACCTGTCGTCTAGAATCTTCCAAATGTCTCTCAAAAGATTGCCTAGCACTCTCCAGTTCGGTTACGATCTGCTCAATTCTAAGCTTCTGCTGCTCTAACACCTTCCTCGCATCTTCCAAATCTTTTGTAATCGAACTTTTTTCCTTATCCAAACTTACAATGCGTTCCTCCGTTCTTTTCTTTTGCTCAACAAATACTTCGATTTTCTTCTCCAAATCAGCAACCTGTTGTTTAGAATCTACCCAACGACTCCAATAAATATTCCTTTCACCTCTTGCAGAGGAACTTTGGTTCTCCAAATCAGCAACCTTTCGTCTAAAATCTTCCAGACGGCTCTCATAAGATTCCCTAGCACTTTTTAAAGAGTCAATTTGGTCAGCAACCCCCACCCAAACAGATCTAGAAAAGGCATTTTTGTGGGACTAATGTAGACCATGTAATCTGAGATAAATCATATATATAAGACTTTTTCCATGGATTCTTTTCATAATTTTTTTTTAAATATATAAATTAGAACCCTAAACGTTTATTTCATTCATAGATAAAACATCCAATTACATGTGACATGCAGGTAAATGGGCCACAAGCTGCGCCGCTACCCCTTTTTGTATTGCAAAGTCTACTCTATTGAAAATAAAACATTGGCCCTTAGCAGACGGAGAGTTACTTTGCACAACTTTCTTCACGTGATTGAGAAGTTTGATTGCTTGGGGGGCCAGCGCCCCAAAGGTATCAAAAGCGAAGGGTACAAACACATGCTGGTTCTCTAGACAGGCCGCTTCATGTTTATCCACTTTTTTCTCTCGGCTTTCAAAATTGCCTGCCCTGCCACTAAAACAGAATCCCGGAGTCCCACCAATGGGGATACCCCAGTGAGGTCAACACACGCATGCTTGCCTTGCTCCCATCCAAACACAAGAACGTCCGTTGGCCTCAAGGTGGACCGCCCGTCAAGTGGGTCCGTCAAGAAATTCACGGGAGCCTCTTTTTTGGCTGAAATCCATGCCTTCGTAACACATCCCATAGAACATCTCTAACCAGGTCATGTATGTATTTAAAGCCTGACAGCTCCTTACAATGTGGGGCGTGTTCTCCAAACTTGTCCAAGCATGTTTTTTTTTTCCAAATCGGGCACGGTTCGCTGACAGGAAACATGGGAATCATAAGTCTGTATTTGAGGACAGCCAGTTATTCGATAGCTGACATGTGTTGCCCGAGTCCGTCAATTGGGAGGGCAGTGAGGAAATCTTGAGCATGGGCCCCTTTGAGGCATTCAAACACCGCTTTCTGGCACGAAGACATGTTAAACTCCTCATCCATAGTCTGCATGGCTTTACAGTTAAACGCACTCGCCAAGAATTTTTGAGGCTTTTTTGGGGTGGTGTTTTTATCCTTAAAACCGCACAAATCTACATTGGGGGAGAGAGCTGTGAATGTTGTCCAGTGCGAGCTTGTAATCATCGTCCATCCCAACCACACCGCTGTTCCTTAGAATGTGTTCCTGTAGTTTCCAGGACTGCGCCCTAGAAGCCACATAAGCATATGCGGACACATCTTCCACTGAGCATAGGCCCAACCTCCCCGAGCTAATCGGTAAGGAATCCATTCGCCATTGAAGATCCCAAAAAAAAGGCCCCCCATGAACAACAATATCCTCAACTGCACCTCGGAGACCCTTGTCAAAAATGGATACTGCCTCCCTGACAAAGGTCGGTTGGCACGTTCGAAGCCCAAACAACAATTTTGCCACACCCATACATGAGCGAAGCAATAAGAGCTCACTTTGGGGGTCCCGTAACTTCTACAAAACGCCCATCAGGCTAACCGCGCCCTGAGCCCTCTTAGCTGCCATTGAGCTAATGTAATCCCCGTCACGGCTAAAAGCCCCCCCCCCCAGTAGCTTTACCCCTGTCTGTGGTCTTCCGATTTCATCAGAAAAAATGCCGGGTTTCACTTTCATACCATTGCATGTTGGCAAAAAGATCTCCGACTTCATAATATTAAGCATAAGCCCAAACTGGGGACCTTCAGTTCGAATTATGTCTAGGGCCTTAGCTACTTTTTCGGCCCTGCCTATAATCGTGCCCTCATCCAAATACCACGCATGAAAGGGTAAGGAACAATGTTCTTCCACCTGTAGCACCAACGGATGCAAGACAAGTGCAAAAAGAAGTGGTTCTAAAATATCCCCTTGCTGGACCCCTGTATAGGCCCCGATACAGGTATCTCCAACGTATAGTCCGACAGGCTGGGCGTATAAGAACTGAACACATTGGTAGATAGATGGGTAGTGGATACTTACTTCGCGCAAAAAGGATTGTGCAGTCAACCATGTTGAAAGCGTTCGAAAAATCCATAGTGAGCATGGCCAGTGATCCGTCATCACGGAATGCATTTAAGAATCTATTCGCACTGTGGAGGATAGCCTCTGCTCCATTGGGGACCCCGACCCCATATTGAAAGTCCCCTAAGTAAGCCGACATCTCCTTCCCGATTTTACGCATTGCAACTTTAGAAACCAACCTCCGCCAGATACCCCCGACTGCAATGGGCCGGATTCCATTATCGGGTTTTAGTAAGGGGTTAGGGGGCAGAGGCAATGAATTCCGCTGGAATTTTTAGGCACAGCCCCTGCAGCCAGATGTTAACCACCTCAATGATGGCCACAAGAAGAGCAGATGGCGGGGAGGACCCCTGTCCATGCAACGTGTCCAAAATATGTTGTGCTCTCAAACCATCCCTCCCGCAAGAAGTTCCTTTAGGTAAGGAGCTGATATTCTCCAACACGCATTCAGCGTTAACCTGAAGAACATCTTTGTTGGGCAAGACATGAGGCAAGTGGGGGGGATCCCTGACCGGGTGCTTATCAACCAAAGCTTTTAAGGTGGAATCCCCAAAGAGTGCAACCCCAGAATAGCACAAAACCTTAACCGCGGCCGTGAAGTTACCATCAGCAACTTTCCTCAGACATTGTTTAATATTAGCCCCATTCTCTGATTCATTTTGGCTGACTGGCCCTCTATTCGGCCCTTCATCCGATTGGGAAAGAAGGGGGAGAACGAGCTCCTCAAAACCCGCGCCATTTTCCAGATGGCTAAGGAGTGCATGATGCTACTGCATTGCAAGAATTTACGATTCCCAGACCTCCGTTCATGCCTGTAAGTCGGTCGGATAGTGCGTAACGTGAAACGATGCAACAACAACTTAATCCAGGCCTCAACCGATCCAGGGATAGCCACCACCTTACCCAATGTATTGGATAAAGCCTGAGCAAATGCTAATCGACAAGATGGGGGGATGCTCTTAACCGTAGTTATCGGCATAGCAAAGAGTCTTTCTAGAAGACTAATATCCACAACCAACTTCCCACCAATATCCGGCTCGGTAGCGGGTTTGATTATGGGCTGGCAGGGCTTAGGGATCCCTATAATAAATTCACCCTTACCATCAGCATTCCGCAAGAATTTGGCGACACCATCTTCATGATGACACCCCCTACTGAGGGCATGCAGGGCCATGAATTGGCCACATAACCACTGATTAATATTCTGCAGGGCCTCCACAACTTCCTCAAAGAGGCCCAAATCCTCGGAAATGGCATTCCGCAAGGCTTCTTTACAATCATCCCACCCTAAATGGTCCCGCTTAATGTGAGCAAGCAGCCGGGAGCTGCTTGATATACCAAATTTACAATAATGAAAAATTTTAAAGGGGCAGGCTTGACCTGCATCAGAAATGCAGGGTCCACTCCCGTTAACAAAATGATGCCGCCTTCCAACAGATGGCGACATAACTACCAAACCCGACTCGAGGTGAGTGGGCATACACTATCTCCCAAGATCATTCCAGGGCAACTAAAAGTTGCCTACTCCCCGGGTAAACGCAAGGCACCTAACCCATGGCCCGGGGAAGGTGCCTTGTGGCGCTGGACAGAAGGAAGGAATGTTATTGAAGATGCAAAATTGAAATTAAAGAGATTGATACCTTGTGAATGAATCAAAGAGATGATTTGTTGAAATTGACGGATCGATGAGATATTTGTGATTTGGGGATTGATTTGGTTATACAGGATTGATTTGGCCATACAGATCGATGAAATTGTTTATACAGATCGATGAAATAAACTAAAACCCAGGTCTTTTTATTATGGTGGTTTTTGATCGGATGAGACCTAACAACAACAACAAAATAGTACTCGTATGAAATGAGCTCAACAAAAAATGCAAAATTAACATACCTTATTCAATTTTCAAATAATCAAAATGAAAATCACAAACATCATTTGAAATCAAATTGGATGATCAACGACCGTCATTGTTAATTATTAAAAAAACACCGTAAACTTGAGTAATTCAATTTACCTTTCCAACTCGCGAGAAGATGATGTTCCCATCAGTAAAAAATGAATTAGATAGGCGGCGATTGTTTTGATGTGGGTGGAGTTGATGGATTGTTTTGCGGTGATATAGATGGAATGGATTGATTTTGATGTTATTAATTGAGAGGAAATGCCATATTTGTAGGAGTAGACATAACTCAAAAGTTTGATATGTGTTGCTTTGGAATCAAATATTCCTTGCATGTGTTCCAAAAAAATCATTTATTTCATTCTTAAGAAAAAAAGATGCTCCGTTATGTTGAAGAATAGATCTTTAACTTATTGAAGTTAATAACTTAAAGAATGTGTGGCTTCCGTTCACTTTATCAAAAGCCTTTTTATAGTCATACGTGAAATGAAGTCAATCTTATTTTGTTTTTTTATTAATTTTTTCTTTATCTTTATTTATTTCATTATCATGTATTTTTCTAAGATTTTTTTTTGTTGATTCCATAAAAAGTTAAATTGTAAAGAAAATTTGCGCATATTTATTAGAGTAAATATCATAAATCGTCCATGTGGTTTACCGGGTCACTCGAAAATGGTCCCTGTACTTTAAAAACCCCGGATCCAGTCCCTATGGTTTTCAATCCATACGGATTTGGTCCCTTAACCGGGTCAACCGTCAATTGACCATTAGTGGAGAACTGAAATGACGAATATACCCCCATCTTCATCCTCTCTATCTCCACCACCTCCCTCTCACCATCACCACCACCACCATCTCCACCACCTCCTCCTCCCTATATCAACATCTATACTCACAAACCTTTCAAAAAAAAATAATGAGGCCTGCAACATCAATCACTTCAACCACATTTCCATTATCAACCATATCAAATAGTCTTTGAGACTTGTACAGAACTTGCAATAAACAAAAGGCAAACCTTCTCAAAATAACAATAATAGTCTGATCAGGACCAACCAAAGCCACATCATTATCACTACCAATTTTCTCCTTAGTCTCATCATCAATATTAGGGGTGAGCATGGGGCGGTTCGGTGCGGTTTTTGGTAAAAACTACCCCGCACCGCAAAATGCGGTTTTTAAAAAATGAGAATCCACATCCGTGCGGTTTTTGCGGTTTTGGTTTTTTCGGTTTATGCGGTTTTGCGGGTTGGTTTTGCGGGTTTTTGCGGTTCTTTGGTTCAAAGTCTTTTTCCTTTTTTTTTCCTTGAAATTATAACTTTTGGTATATATTACCTAAAAAACTTAGATGATAATTAACAATTAAAATGTGTTTGAAATAATTTATTATAAAAGCATAAACAAAATCATTTTATCATAAAAAAATTATAAATTTTAGTGTGTTATTCTAAAAAATAAAAAAATATATTTAAATATGATAGAGTGGTGCGGTGCGGTTATTTTGGTTTAGTTTTTCGGTGAAAACCCAACCCGCACCGCAAAATGCGATTTTTTTCGAATTTCAAGAACCGCACTATCAATTTTTGTTGTGGTGCGGTTTTTGCGGTGCGGATTTTGCCGTTTTTTTGCAATATCCAACACAATAGGCAAAGACATATTAACCACACTCCCATTATCAATCCTCAAAGAATTAAAATGCAAACTTTACAAATACTTTTTCAAACTAATTTTCACCATTTTTTCAGCTTATAACATGAACCCATTCCAAATCAATCTTTTTCAAACTAATTTTCACCATTTTTTTCAGCTTCTAAAAGCTTCAAATCTTTTTCATTTTCTTTAACAACTAAATCAATAACCACCCCACCATCAGACTCAATTAGTGAGCTTTTTACAAACACATGATTATAAAAAGTCCTTATTCTTTTGCTATTTACAAAGGTGTATTATAATCTCTTGTGCCTCTAATCTTCCTTTCTCCAGCTTGCTTTGTTGGTAATGGTCAGTCACGGATATTACTTGACTGCCCTATTAGGTAAGCTTCAATATTTACTTGCTAGTCTTCAACTTTCTCGATAATTTAGAAAGGTACTAATATAAAAATTAATTGGGACACATATTCTGAAGGAAGAAACAAAATTAAATATGAAGAACATTGGTACTCTGACCTCCTGGAAAATTAATGGTTGACACATAGGGTTGTCGGAAGCTTAAGGAGAAGGTGTTAATATAAGTACTCATCAACATCAAACTAAAACCAAGATATACAAACCCACAAACACAATTAAGTTTGTATTGATTGTTGTCAGATGGGGTTATAATTTTCTTTATTACAGATTAATAGTGGAGGCTCATGACTACAAGTGCGGGTGGATGGCAGTGGACATAGCGGCGGCTGGCGGTCGGTGGGGGTGGCTGTGGCGGCTGGGGTTATGAAATGGGTTTTTTGTTGAAGATGATGATGAGTGGAAGAAGATGATTATGATGGGTTGTTATTTTTAGAAAATGAAAATGGTTGATTTTGTTGTTGATGATGAATAATTTGGGTTTTATAAACTAGGAGTTTAGATCTTCTTGTTAAATTTGTTAAAAGAGAGTTTAGATCTTCTTGTACTGCGTATGAACAATTGTGATTATTGAGTTTTATAACAATGCAACATGAAAAGACCAATATGCCCTTGAACTTAATGGTCAACTGACGGTTGACCCGGTCAAGGGACCAAGGTTTAGCCAAGGCTTAGCTCAGGACCCCACTACTCGTCGTATTTGGTTTGGTATTGCTACCGCGCATGACTTCGAGAGTCATGATGATATTACTGAGGAACGTCTTTATCAGAATATTTTTGCTTCTCACTTCGGGCAATTAGCAATAATTTTTCTGTGGACTTCCGGAAATCTCTTTCAGATCCAGGTTTTTTTAAGTATATAGACCATTTTTGAGTGACCCGGTAAACCACAGGGACGATTTATGATATTTACTCTATTAATTGTCTATACTACATATAAAAGAAAAACGGTCAACGCTTGAAAAGTGAAACGTTGAAAGTCAAAATTGAGAGAAATATATAGTATAATTAATAATCTTATTAAAACATCCTATTACTTAAAAGTATAATAATTTATTCACATTGTACAACCAATTAAAAATCATATCTACCAAATTAAAAACAACCAATTAAAACACCTCTTACTAAAAAGTATAATAAAATTTTCACAATGTGCAATTTAAACGAGCTACAACATAATCCAAAATATAAAATAATTCAACACACTAATTAATGTTATTTTAAACACCCTAAAATGAAAAGTACATGTTATTATACACATTATACAAATTAATAAAACACACAAAGCTTCATAGTACATATAGTTTTGAAAACCGGACCTGACCAACGGGTTCAACCAGGAACCAGTGTCGCCACCGGTTCGGCTAACCAATAAAAGCCATCCGAAAATGAACCAGAGAGGACCCGTTGAACCGATACAAACTGGTGAATCAGGTATCATCGAGATATATTTCTCAGGTTAATCATCACAGGCGGGTACCCTGGTATACTATATATAAAGGAAAAATAAAAAAGTAAAAAGTGAAAAGTTGAAACTAAAAAAAGAAATGTTAGAAAACATATATTTCAAAAGGAAAATACATATCGAAAACCGGGTTGACCCGGTTTAAATCAACCCATTTTTTGGCCGAAACGGTTCAACCGGTTGAACCACCCGGGTCTAACCGGGTTTCAAAATATTATGTTTAATCCCCAAATCTTCAAACTTTTATTATTTTTCGTTTATAACCCATAAACTTTTTTTTAATACAAAACGATCTATCGCTATAAAATCTCGTTGATATGCACAGGTACTCGTCTAGTACATAAAAATATATCTATGTATATTTTTTCAATGTAAAAAAAAGTAAAGTAACTCCCAATACCGTCTTTCACGGCTTATGGGTCCCAATACCGTCTTCTACGGTGTATGGGGGAGGTTGAGACGTAGACAACCTTACCCCTACTTAAGGTAGAGAGGATGCTTCCGGTTCTACCATAGGTAGAAAAGGACCTCCGGCCTTGCAAGGGGTGAGGATCGAACCCTTGACCTCTATCTCCAGAGGCAAGGGTGTTAACCACTTGATCAGATCGTTCATGAGAAAACCAGGCATATTCATATTCAAATTCAGACAAAACCAGACGAAACCAGATGCAAAACCGCGTGTGTAAAAACCAAAACAAGTTGTTGATGTCGAGATGCTACACATAACTACTCAAAACATAGTCGGATTAGTTAATACTATAACATCACCATCACCATCACCATCACCATCACCATCACCATCATCAACACATGGTGGAGCAGACCCAGATGCTTAAACATACATATACTGTGCAAAACCACAACACAGTCGAAACCATTTTCTTCTACAATATTTGTAAAACCCAAAAATCTAAAATGTATAAAAGGCCAAAATGCCCCTACAATCAAAAACTTTGATTATTAAGCATATAATGTACCAAATTGATCCCAAAACTTTGTAAATAAATCACATATGAAATAAAATATTTGTGCATGTCCCAAAAACAATTGTGACACAATAATATGTAGTATGGACCGAAAATTTTATTAAAAATACTTTTAAATTCAAAAATCAATTATAAAACATGTTATAAATGGGAAATTTCAATCAAAATCAAATTTCTTGATCTCATCTTCATTATGCCGAGATTCTGTGCTCCCTCCCCTCCCCTTTGACCGGCCTTCTCCTTATTTAACTCACACTTATCACTTTCTTCCTTCTTAAACAAACAGTAGCACCTAAAACCCTAACAAAAATCATCCCTATATAGTAAACATTCCTCACACGTTTTCTTTTGTCAAACTGTATACCCTCTTTGTTTCCCCACACATTCTGTTTAACCTTAAGAATATAAATCACAAACCAAAAAAAAAACCTACAACTTATGTGACGGCAGATTTGCTCCTTCATTATTCAAATAAAAAGATGGTACCAAGGGGGCGTGAAAGGACTGAGCAAGCTGTGTAGATCGTGGTATTGTTTGGGGTTCGAGGGTGTTTGCGTTGGTTCGAATCAGGTCCTGGTCTTGGGTCATTTGTTCTTTGTTTCATGCGTGAATCGACACGAGGTATTTCATGCCCTTGATCTTGTTTCTCTCGGTTCTTATTCATAAATATACTAACGTATTCAACCTAAAAACAATGCTACAATCGACCTAAAAATAACACACATGAGTGATTTATAGATCACATGAAATAATGAACAAACACATATACGTAGAGACTTAAAAACCTGGATTGAGACTTATGTTATTATGTCGCTATAATGGCTTATAATCTGGAAATCATGAACATGTAAAAGAGTGATCTTACGTCAACTGTTGCTATGGAACTTTGATTATTGACCTTCTGATATTGACCTTCTGATATTGAACCTTCTGATATGACACTCTGATTATGATATGAACCTTTGACCTTTGACCTTTGACTCTCAGTTTGATACCCGAGCCAAAATTTGTTCCCTAGCCATGAAGGTAACATGGCCGTGTCTATGATGCACCACTGACATGACTAGTGTGTAGCCCTAGTGATTTGGTTACACCGTCCCCATTCTGATTCTGTTATGCGCGCTTATATTATATCTGATATGGCCAATATGATTTTTTCTGGGGGGCGAATAGATGCATCCTAGATTTGTTCTATTATGTGAAGATCTGATATATCTGATATTTGGTGACTGATGATGGGTGCAATCCACGTCTTTCATGTTCTGGGAGCTAGCTACTCCATATATTTCTGTTGGATACATGAGGACACCCCTCATATTATCTGGGTACTTGAGAGGCATCCCCTCTGGATTTCTGATATGGTTACATGGATATGATATTTTTGTTTCTGGGCTCGTGGTGGATTACTGTCCTAAACCTTTACTCTCTCTCTGTACCTTTACTTATCTATTTCATTATGCTATATCTGTTCTTTTCCTTTTACTTCCATTTCTGTTTGCTTTCATTTCCGTTTATTATATATCTGTTCACTGGGCTTTTTAAGCTCAGCCGCACGTTTCTTTTCGTGTGCGGCAGGTTTTAGTTGGAAGCTGGGTATGAGTGAAGAACTGTTGGACTTAGAAGACCTTGATAGTTATTCTGAAGTAGAAGTCATTAGAAGGATTGCATTGCAGACTTAGTATTTAGCTTTTGTTTCCTTTGTAACCTTGTGTTTTCAGTATTTCATTTGTATCCTTTGAGAATCCTTGTATTACTATTGAATGTATGCTTTGTTTGATCTGATATGAAGCCATTAATGTGATACTTCTACCCTTGCTGGGTTGGGGTGTTACAATTATGGTATCAGAGCGACAGGCTGCGACTTGTAATACATTTACCCTTGACCTGTGAAGTTTGGACCACTAAGTTTCCACTGTAGGCGCTCATAAGATAACCTGTAAGAATTGCTCTAGGATTTCCCTATAGGAACTTAAGTTCTGACTGGTGAGGAATGGGTAGACTATAAGACATTTGTTTAGGTATCATTGTTTCCGCATCACTCTGATCGTACCTTGCTTAAAGCTTGTTGAGACCACTTTTGGAAATTGAAAGCTTGTGCCTTACACCTAAGATTTGAAACCTAATTAAGTTTTGAGACATTGAAACCTGCATAGAAAGTACCTGACACTATTGAACCTTATCTCTAGATTTCGACTATGATATCTGATCAGTTTGTTAATCATCTTGATGCCTCTTCGGGCAATTCTGAGAATCTCCATGGCGATGACGTACTCGAATACATTCTGTTGTTTGTCTCCTGCTTTGATAAGCATCTATGAATCTTCTAACGCCATTTGACTTCGTCTTACCCCTCTCTATCCCTATGAAAAGTCTTGTGGTGTTTAACCATGAGTATAAGATGTTTCCCTCTCACTTTTGAACGATAAGATTTGCCTTGTTGATCCGTCTTTCTTGGATAGTCAACTTCGATTTTATTCTGATAAAGGATTGGTTGATTGAGCATTCGAAATTTTGACAACAACGGCGGCTACCCTGAAGAGTGAAGACATCCTTTACAAGGCAGGAGTGTTGGCGATGCAGAAGAAGAAATCTAGTCAAGACAACGAACCTGGAACTGATGAAGACATGCACTCTAACTTCCCTATTCACCTTGGTTGTACTAAGATGAATTGAGAGCGGAAGCAGACTCGATGATGAAGGATTTGAAGACCGTGCCAGAAATTCTCATTACTCCATCACATTCCGCGAAGAACCGCAGGAGACTCGACGAACCAGATACAAGTTCATGATTTTGTTTCACTTCCCGAATTATGGACTCACTTAAACTTCGTTATATAATAGTAAGACCCTCTAATGATTTAAGTTCCTGAGAAGCATTTCAGTTCCGTGTCTATTCGTACGTTCGATGATGGCTTTGTTCTGGGGAAATTTTGGCGAATTGTAGAAGATCTGACGCTTGTGGACGGCGTACCTTAATCTGCTAGGCAATCTGGGATTCCGATACTCTTGCAAGTAGTTGTTTTTCCCTTTTGACTATGACATCGATTTTGTTGACCTCTGAGACTATAGAAGTACTAAGTGGATTAAGATAGGTTGTTTTGTTCACAACTTGAGATAAAGTATGATCATCATGAAGGCATAATTATGTGGTGCTGGTATTATTAACGTGATAATACTTACACCATATAACGTGCCCTCATTGTGGCCATAGGATGTCTTGGGAAGTACCTAAGAAGTTAGAATTTGATCTCCGTTGAATTACCCATAATTAGTGAGACTTTAGGGTCATTCCACCGATGCGTATACTCTGCCTTCGTTCATTAGATATCTGAATGAGTTTGGACTCTCGTTTTTCATTCTGCTGACCTCAGTTATAAATCCTGAACCCTTGAAGAGCCATCTGCTGTGAATACAATTTGATCTGAAATTTTGCTCGTGTTCCATATGAGCCTTTCCGAAGATTCATCTATCTCCATTTTGTTGCATGGTCTTTTGATCGGAAACAACCTAATTTGTCTCTGTCTGAGGAAATGTGAACCCACTTCGCCTTAATTCGAGTCATGAGAAATTATTTGGTCCGAAGATCTTTTTGAAAGAATCTCCCCGGGCGTGAGAATGTTTGTGACGATCTTTTGCGACTTGCTACGACTTCGTCTAACTTTGCGGCTTCAATTTTCGAGGACGAAAATTTTTTTTCTAGAGGGGAAGAGTTGTAAAACCCAAAAATCTAAAATGTATAAAAGGCCAAAATGCCCCTACAATCAAAAACTTTGATTATTAAGCATATAATGTACCAAATTGATCCCAAAACTTTGTAAATAAATCACATATGAAATAAAATATTTGTGCATGTCCCAAAAACAATTGTGACACAATAATATGTAGTATGGACCGAAAATTTTATTAAAAATACTTTTAAATTCAAAAATCAATTATAAAACATGTTATAAATGGGAAATTTCAATCAAAATCAAATTTCTTGATCTCATCTTCATTATGCCGAGATTCTGTGCTCCCTCCCCTCTCCTTTGACTGGCCTTCTCCTTATTTAACTCACACTTATCACTTTCTTCCTTCTTAAACAAACAGTAGCACCTAAAACCCTAACAAAAATCATCCCTATATAGTAAACATTCCTCACACGTTTTCTTTTGTCAAACTGTATACCCTCTTTGTTTCCCCACACATTCTGTTTAACCTTAAGAATATAAATCACAAACCAAAAAAAAACCTACAACTTATGTGACGGCAGATTTGCTCCTTCATTATTTAAATAAAAAGATGGTACCAAGGGGGCGTGAAAGGACTGAGCAAGCTGTGTAGATCGTGGTATTGTTTGGGGTTCGAGGGTGTTTGCGTTGGTTCGAATCAGGTCCTGGTCTTGGGTCATTTGTTCTTTGTTTCATGCGTGAATCGACACGAGGTATTTCATGCCCTTGATCTTGTTTCTCTCGGTTCTTATTCATAAATATACTAACGTATTCAACCTAAAAACAATGCTACAATCGACCTAAAAATAACACACATGAGTGATTTATAGATCACATGAAATAATGAACAAACACATATACGTAGAGACTTAAAAACCTGGATTGAGACTTATGTTATTATGTCGCTATAATGGCTTATAATCTGGAAATCATGAACATGTAAAAGAGTGATCTTACGTCAACTAAAGGAGTGTATATTATGGGTGTCGAGTGGGCTGTTTCTATGTGTATGTGTGTGATGTCATGTCGACTTAAGAGGGGGCTGTGAAACTGGAGTCTCACGTGTAAAATAAGGGTTGAAAAGTAGAGTTAAGTCGACTTAAAAAGAGTGGAGGTCCTGTGTGTGTTGCGTATTAAGGAATGTGCATGAGTAATTCACGTGAACTGAGTATGTGTGATTGCATGGGAGTTGTGGGTTAATGATTTGTGGGGCTAAATACATGTGTGGGATACATGCTATACATATCAAGATGTGAATATGAAACTCAAGTAATAATAAGTTTGGAATGCATATTCTGTCACGTGGGCATGAGTGCAATATATGTGAGTGCATGTATTCTGTTTTGCAATTGTGTTTTAAGTAATACGTAGGGGGCAATATGGGTGGCATTAAACCTGTTAATAAACTAATGATAATTGCATGCGTGAAATTGGATTTAAATGGGTCACATATATAGTGTTTGTACACAGCGAGTTGGAGCTGTATAAATGAGATTTTTATACAGTCTGGAATGGGTCGAGTAGGGTAGAAGCGAGTAACTTTGGCGTGTGTTGATATGGTATTGTGTATATGGTGAATATGTTGTGTTGGGCATGTTGACAAGGGGATATTCGTGTAAATTTTGGTCACACTATATGGACAAAGAAAATGATAAAAGGGGTATATTATTGTAATAAGAAATGGGTGGTGTCCTGGTTGTGTCGGGTCGAAAATGGTTCGAAGATGAGTAGTGTTAGGGCGGTTTTGAATCACGTTAAAATGGAATTGTGTGTAGGTTTTGGCATCGGGTAAAGTGGACGAAAGAAGTAGCAAAGGTTTGTGTCGATTAAAATAGTCAAGGAAGGGTATCTTAGAATTGTCGTGGTTAGTGAGAAATTGCACGAGATGTATGGGGTGAGTTAAATGATTCACGTATAAGAATTTCATAAAATATGTAAATTACACCTTAGTACCCGAACTTGGTTAAAGTGGCAGGTGTAGACTCTAAATTATTTAGAGTGTCATATATAGCCTAAACAAAAATATTAATTATATTAAGTCTTCAAGCTTATGTAAGTAACCATTATAACCTTAAAGTAATAAATTACTATTTCGGGAAACCTGCTAAAAATAGAAAGTTACTTAAAATGGTTAACATACTTAAAGAGGAAACTTACTATTGTTGGAAAGCTGCTATAAAAGGAAAGTCACTAAAAATGAAAAGCCGACTAAAATAAGTAACCTGTTTCAAATATAAATTAATACTTGATTATCATATTCGTGTAGATCCGGTGAAGTGGGAGTAGTGGTCATTCCTTTGTGACCATCTTCGGTGTTTGTTTGCTTTTGTCAAGGTACAGATATTCTGACCTTCTCTGTAAGGTTTCCTGTGATCTCTTTCATGATTCTGATCTGTTTAGCCTCTGATTTGATACCTCGCTATGATTCTTTTGCTTTGAACCTTTGATCTCTGATATGAACCTATGCTGTGAAAAACCTTTTTAATTCTGACCTGGAAATGATTTGAGAAAAAGCTATTTTAAAATGATGTTTACAAATATGATACAATACTCTTTTAATTGGGATTTTACTAACTTTTATGAAAACTATTTTAAAAGAATATCTTTATGAAAAACCGTTTTGAAAGATCATTTTATGAAAACTACTCTGAAGGATCATTTTATGAAAACCGTTATTAATAGATTTATTTAAATGGATTCTTAATTAGAAACTTTTTTTAAATGAACTGTTGCTATGGAACTTTGATTATTGACCTTCTGATATTGAACCTTCTGATATGACACTCTGATTATGATATGAACCTTTGACCTTTGACCTTTGACTCTCAGTTTGATACCCGAGCCAAAATTTGTTCCCTAGCCATGAAGGTAACATGGCCGTGTCTGTGATGCACCACTGACATGACTAGTGTGTAGCCCTAGTGATTTGGTTACACCGTCCCCATTCTGATTCTGTTATGCGCGCTTATATTATATCTGATATGGCCAATATGATTTGTTCTGGGGGGCGAATAGATGCATCCTAGATTTGTTCTGTTATGTGAAGATCTGATATATCTGATATTTGGTGACTGATGATGGGTGCAATCCACGTCTTTCATGTTCTGGGAGCTAGCTACTCCATATATTTCTGTTGGATACATGAGGACACCCCTCATATTATCTGGGTACTTGAGAGGCATCCCCTCTGGATTTCTGATATGGTTACATGGATATGATATTTTTGTTTCTGGGCTCGTGGTGGATTACTGTCCTAAACCTTTACTCTCTCTCTGTACCTTTACTTATCTATTTCATTATGCTATATCTGTTCTTTTCCTTTTACTTCCATTTCTGTTTGCTTTCATTTCCGTTTATTATATATCTGTTCACTGGGCTTTTTAAGCTCAGCCGCACGTTTCTTTTCGTGTGCGGCAGGTTTTAGTTGGAAGCTGGGTATGAGTGAAGAACTGTTGGACTTAGAAGACCTTGATAGTTATTTTGAAGTAGAAGTCATTAGAAGGATTGCATTGCAGACTTAGTATTTAGCTTTTGTTTCCTTTGTAACCTTGTGTTTTCAGTATTTCATTTGTATCCTTTGAGAATCCTTGTATTACTATTGAATGTATGCTTTGTTTGATCTGATATGAAGCCATTAATGTGATACTTCTACCCTTGCTGGGTTGGGGTGTTACAATATTCCTTCAATAACCCAAACGAATAGGAGAATACCAATAAATGCAAATCCTCCCTAAACTGATACAAATACCAATACCAATACCAATATTACAACCCAAGTATATATAAGTTTACATTTATTCCCAAAATTCATAAGTAAGCCCAAATCAAAACATAAAAATAGGTCCCAACAGTTTATCAGGGTGCCCAATTGATTCTTCAACCCTACCCTTTTGCCAAGCCTCCAAAACAGTAATATTTCCAAACATCAGCTCTAATTACCTGGGAAAACATGCTAAAAGGTCAGCTAACGCTGAGTTCATAGGTTTTCACAAATAGTAACAGTGGACCAAATCAGTAATAAGTTTGCTATACTGGACTAAGTTACAACTAACCAATCATACCCACACATACGTGTATCCAAACACAACAATAATTCCTATAGGTGCATAAACATCCTAGCATCCAACGGCGCCCTAATCACATACTTGTTACACGTCATGGCAAGTTGGTGTTTCCAAAAATCCAGGCAAAATTGTTGGGAATTATATTTAAGTTGATAAGACAAAACATATGAAAGATGAAGGACTTAAGACAAAGGAGGAATTCTTCAAAAGATGGAATATTACAGAAGATTTCCTATAAGATAATTGTAAAAATTAGGAAGTTATGTTCATTTCTTAATACTTATCCTTTGTAAACCTAATATCTCTATTATATATGTTACACCCGTACCCCGACCAGGTACTTGATATGTAAATATATGTTATGTATATATAAGTTATGTGTTATAGTGTAAGTAGTAAGTAAATTATGTGGTCAACATAGAAAGAATGGAACTTGAGGGACTATTATTGCCTAAGGACCAAAAATGATTTCCTTAATATGAAGAAATCTCAAGTAAAACCTGGATATAGTTGATAAACTCTTAGGTCGGTTCATACAAGGAAAAGAAGAGGGAAAAACACTGTTTCATCAGTGAAGATCATATTTGATTTATAGAAGTGTTTCCAATAGAACTCTAAATTTCAATCCTTATATCAAGTAAGTATCTCTCCTCAATTTGGGAATTAGAGTTCATGTATTGAGATTAAGTATAGAGGTTATGAATTGATGAATTATCATGCTAGTGTTGTAATTGATCCCTAATTCATGATAATTGTGATATAGGAAGCAAGTAGGAAGTGGAATGCTTTTGCTAGTGAAATTGTTATAGAGAATTGAGGTAAGTATATGGTTTAAAATGTTTTGATAGCTTTATCATATTTTATGTATGATAATAATTTATGTGATAGTTTTATCATGTATTATTACATGGTAATGGTAAAGGATAGGGTATAGGGGAAGATAGCTAGTTTTGGATCCATTACTAGGTATAGCTTAGTTAGTCGTTGGGCTAACTATGGAATGAGGTTCAACCTTATGGGTTGATCGTGTATAGGCCGACTATGTTGGCGTGATGTATGTTCCCCTATATCGCTAGTTTAACTTACGGTTAGAATAGTTATGGTTATGGCATGATTTTATCATACATTGTATAGTTTGTTAAACCATGTACTTACTAAGCGTTTTGCTTATATGTATAGTTGTTATATTTTCTTGATAGGTACCGGCGAAGTTAGTAAAGGTAAAGAGAAGGCGTAGGATGGTTCATTGTTAGAAGTGTAGCTTGACTTGGTAAGTGGAAGATTTCCTCTCTTTGGATCAAGCTATTGAAAGTTGGAAGCCTCTAAGTGCCATTCTCTTTTAGTATAACATAATAGTCTAAATGGGTCATTTTGTGTCTTTAAGTCCTTGTCGATATTTAAGTCCAGGTCATGTAATTAGTTGGTCTTGAATGTTATGTTATGATGTGTTTAAAAGTGTTATAGTGTTTGAAATGTATGTTTACACCCATTTTGAAAAGTAAACGGGTCATGTACTCGTGGAACAAGTTGGTTATGATAAGTAATTGTTTTGGTTTAAGTTTGGTGCGTCACAGATGAAGTATGGGTCAAATGTCGCAAAAAAAGGACGAAACAAAAATACTTAAAAATTTGCAGGTGGCTCAGCCGGCGGTTGTGACTCCAACCGCAGTGGCTGAGGCCTCCTGAGAAGGTCCAGCCGGCGGTTGGAATCCCAGCCGCCGCGGCTGAAACCTTCTGTAAAGGTCGCATCAGCCCAGCCAGCGGTTGGAACCTCACTGAGGTGGCCAACCGGCGGTGGGCTATATTTTCAGGTTTCGGCGATTTTTGAAATTTTGTATCTTTTAATCTGTAAATCGTTACAGGTCCCGCCACCTGTCGTTTTGAAGGTAATTGAGTCTAGTTTCATTTAAAAATAGTTTCAAGGTCTGAATGTCTATAGATTTTTAAAAATGGTTAAAAGAGTAACAGAATGTTCATAAAGTCTAGTGTTTCCGCATTAAAATTTTCAAATTTTTGGTCAAATCGGGCACGGGGTGTTACAATATAAAGAGATATAGGTCGTATAGTTTTCTGTGTGTCAAGATGTGAACACCAGAAATGTGTGTGTGTGTCCAGGCGTATGGTTGTTCTTGTAAACACCTAGAGTAGTGTTTGTTTATCCTCAAGAATTTTATGTTTCATGTTAGATTAGGTAACCGTTCTACAGTTGATCGTGTAGAATTGGGTCTTGTAGTAGTCATGTATCATAGAAGATAATGATGAAAAACCTTGTTACAATAACATTGATGTTTTGTTTAATGTCGTTGCGTATATTGTTAACCTTTGTTATTGTTATTCCTAGATGAGATCTAACAAATCTCGAGTTATAAACGATTCTACAGGTGGTATCAGAGCCTCGTGGCTCATGATCTAGGATCTACAAGGTGTTTCTATTTCGAATTTATGAAGATATTAACGGTATGAATTTTCTGTTTTGGTTATCATGTCGAATCTGATGATATTAGGATTTTTCAGCAACTCTAATTCGATAAAAATAGGAGGTTGATTTTTGGAGACACGGAACATATTTGTTTTTCATGAATGCAATACGCATTAATCAAACTTGGTTTTTCATTGAACACGCATGTTTTCGCTAACTCAATACGCGTTGAAGTCAGTATGTGTATGTCCATTTAGTTAAGAATATTTGTGTTCGTAACCCCTGAAAACAGGGGTGTTTTCAAAGGAAAACATGTATGTGCGTACCTCCTGAACTTATTAATAACAAGAGATGTTCAAAACAAATAGGGGTGTTTTAAAAAAAAACATATGTTCAAAACAAACAGGGGTGTTTTCAAAGGAAAACATGTATGTTCGTACATCCTGAAACAGGGGTGTTTTCAACAAAAAACTTATATGTTCAATTAATAACAAGATATGTTCAAAACAAATATGTCCATTTAAACGTGTGTTTTCATGAACATGTATGTGTTAGCAATAATCCTGAGTATTTGAAAACCACATACCTATTCACAAAATACATAAAATACAAAATAAAAAACGTTAATGACTTAGTTCCAAGTTCACATCCAAAAAAAACAAACAAGCTAACAAAACAGATCCACAAACCATAAAATAAACCAAACCAATATCATAATTAAAATACCAAATTCCAAGTTCACATCCATAAAAAAACAAACAAAGCCTGCGAGCATGTTCGGATCAGAATACCCGAAATCCAAAAAACACAAAATTACTAAACCACATTGTCTTGTGCTAAACCAGCAAAAAGAGATGAAATACTAATGTTCATGAAACAGAATACACGAGTTCCCCACCTTGATTTCCATCTTCTTTGGATCAAAATTGTCTACAACATAAAAACCTAACTTATTTGGTATACCATCTACTTTAAAGTCCAACATCCCTCCAAACCCAATCCGCTCCAGACACATACGGCTTACTCCCTTCTCCTCTTGAACTTTCACCATTCTTCCTCTTAGGTTTCTTAACAACTTCATTTTCCTCACCTATTATTAATTACCACCACTTCAGTATGTACTAAAAAACAAGTACGTTCAATGAAAAACATGTATGTTTAACGAAAAAACAATATTGTTCATTGCCAAACCATTAAATTAAAAAATGCACACTAACCATCCTTGTCAATAGTCTTTCTCTTCGCTACCGCTCCTTTTTCCTTATTGCCGTTCTTGGTTCCCTTTTCACCTGTTACATACATAACAGATTAAGCATAAACATATTCCCATGTACAACCAGTTACATCCACGCACCACTAATTAGTATGACATTATGTTTACACTTGCTAACATATACGTTAGTATTTTCAAAGTCATCATCACTATCTTCCACATCTGCATCTATTGCGTCTTCAATTGTGTTCTCGCAAATAACCGGCCCTTTATCCTTTTGCCTTCCACTTCTCCTAATACCTATAACAAATATGCAAAAAACAGCATTGATCACTCACACATTGTTAAAATACACACTACTAAGTCACAATAAAGATTAAAAAAAAAAAAAAAAAAAAAAAAAAAAAACTTTTTCACATTCAACTGGTATCACATATGTTTGATTGTATCAGAATGGTATCACTTACAAATGGTATCACATACAAATGGTATCAGAATGGTAACACTTCCAATGGTATCACATACATATGTTTCACATACAACTTGTGTAACATATGTTTCACATACAATTGGTATCACATACAATGTAAGACATATGTGTCACATACAAATGCTATCAGAATGGTGTCACATACAAATGGTATCACAATTGTAACACATTCAATGGTATCACATAAAAATGGTAACACAAACACACATGTTACTACTTCTTCCATACGCCAAATCGTATCACATACAAATGCTATCACATCCAAACACATATGTTACAACTAATGGTATCACATACAAACACATCCAAACACACCTGTTACTACTTCCAAACACCAATGTAACACATATGTTTCATAAGAAACCTACTACTTCTTTCAAACACCATTATAATATGGTAACATCTATGTTTCATATCATTCCATGTTTGAAACAGGCATGTCTCTAAACATCTAAACCGTACCACTTTATTTTTTTTTTTTAATTTTTTTTTCATGTATGTGTCAAAACAACTATGTGACTTACATATTACCACATCAAACCACACATGTTTCTACTTCCATACACACCTGTTACTACTTCAAACTACACATGCTTACAAACTATTCTGTTTCTAAGTTAACATCTGTACACTATCTTAAATTAAGGTTTACAATATATTACAAACAATTATGTAACAGCAAAAAAAATACAACATTCATCCTCAATCAGTAAAAAAAAAAAATATGAATCGAACAATCAAAGAATAATAAAAAAAAAAAACATTATGAAAAGTATATTCATGATCAAAGAATAATAAAAAAGGATTAACATGCATCAAGCGAACAATCAAAGAATAATAAAAAAAATTACCCATCGAATGATATACCATCGACAATAAAAAAAATTAAAAAATTATAAACACAGTACATTCACGATCATACCTTCCATTGTTGTTATTGTTAATTGGACACACACACACACACACACACACACACACACACACAAAAAAAAAAGAAAAAGAAAGAGCTGATTTGATTGTTCTTGATTATCGTCGTTCGAATGATAGTTGGGGGGGGGGGGGGTTTAGGTTTCTATGTGCAATCGGTGTGTGTTTTTATATGTAAATAATTAAATGGTGTTATGGTATAACAAGCAAGTTGATAATGTGATCATTATCACCGAGAAATATTTGGAATGAATCCCTATTTTTTTGCATGCAGTTAATGAGAGTGTATAATATACAATACCTTTCCTACCCTTTTCATTAATTTTTCCAGGAAATGTAGTTTCTCGTAATTACAAAAATGTCATTTTGCATTGATGTGTTGCACACACTCCTTTATTAGTAGTACATTATTGGTTCTCGCAATTGTTGTAGATAAGATGGTTCTCGCAAGAGATTTTTTTATCTTATTTTTGTAAATATTAAATATTTTCTTTTAATCCAAAAGGGTATATTTGTAAAAGACTTTTTTATCTTATTTTTTATTTTTTTTAATAAATCCCGTTTTTTAAAAAATCCTTAATTCTCGGAGTGTTTTTTTTTTTTTTTTTTTTTTTTTTTTTTTTTTTTTTTTTTTTTTTTGCATGTATGTTTTTAAAATGGTTTGGTGCATATATGTTTTAAGATTTTTTTTTTACAGCATGCATGTTTTCAAAAAAAATCTCAAGTGCATATATGTTTTTTTTTTATAAAATATGTGTTTTTAGTGTAAGATTGCTTAACCTATTTTGCTATAACTATTAATATTCAGTCAAAAATCACATAATAAAACACTTCTTAACGTAGACATTGCAATTATACTTTTTAAATTTTCAAACAAAAATCACAAAATAAAACCTCTATAATAATTCAAAAATCCTATACTTTAAACTACATTTCATTTTATTACAAGTAAAAAAAGAACATATGCAATAATCGTATTTCTTCCGCAAATTATCTCCTTGTATGTATGTGTGGATTTGACTGTATTCGTTCAACATCATCCTTGTCATCTCATAGGTCTTGAATGCCATCATAATCTTCATAAGTCCTGATACAAACATGATCAAATATAATTTGACCGCAAAAAAATGTGTGAACGAATTTTGAAATGAAAACAACTAGCATAACACATTCACAATATTCATATATATCAAATGAATGCGAACATATGTGCACGCCTTCCAAAAACATGTATGTTTGCACTAACCACATAAACTTCATACTTAAATTTGAGGACAACTAGCATAACACATATGCACAATATTCAAAACAACTAGTGACGAGTTTGTGTGTTCCATTGTGTAGTTTTACCATTACAGCCACTAGTGACAAAACAAAACAAGTTAAAAAACAGGTTATCAACCATAGACGATTATAAAACATATATGTTTACAACCATAAACATATATGTTCTAAACCATTTTCTTGTCAAACATATATGTTCACAACCATAAACATATATGTTCTAAACCATAATTCCATGAATCAAAACTTTAATCTAAACCCAAAATCTTCCATGAATCAAACTCAATATATGAAGCAACCATAAACATATATGTTCTAAACCATAATTCCAAGAAAAAAATTGTTATTAACATCAGATCTTATTAAAACCATTTTCCTGTCAAACATATATGTTCACAACCATAAACATATATGTTCTAAACCATAATTCCATGAATCAAAACTTTAATCTAAACCCAAATTCTTCCATGAATCAAACTCAGTATATGAATCAAACATATATGTTCACAACCATAAACATATATGTTCTAAACCATAATTCCAAGAAAAAAATTGTTATTAACATCAAATCTTATTAACATCAGATAATTATTCTATGGGTTTGTTTATTAACATCAGATCTTATTTATTTAGTACTTTACAAAAAAAATGTTATACAGACACATTGGACATAAAGAATTAAAACCACTCACATTTAATAGATTGAATCAAAGAACAAAATGAATAGAACAATTTAAAAAGAAACATCATATTTACCAGCAACAAAAGCAACTTCAGTGGCGGTGGCGACGGCGGAACATATTCCGGCGGCGGTGGAGGAACAAACACGAGCAAAACACCTTCGATCTATCTCCAAATACCTTCAAAACGACAATATCTACTCATCTCTAAAATTAAACACCTGCTTCTTTCATATGGGAGAAAAAAAAAATCATAGGTAAAAAAATCATTGACCAACGGATGGGAAAAAAAATCATCGGTATTCATTCATATAGGAGAAAAGTTGGGAGGCGGTTGTGAACTAGAAAGACAGAATGTGTTATTTGAGTTTGACCTAATCACATCTTAATTTGCCTATCTAATAGGGGAGGTTACTGAAAAAAAGATAATGCAAAATTACATTAATACCCTATTCTAATTTACAGAAAGTTTTCCTATTTGCAAAAGTTTTCGTTCTTTTCATTAATGACACTAATGGCACAGATCATCTCATCCATTGATCAAACAATCTAACGGTTCAAATGGGGTTCTCATATTTCTCGCACTTAAGAGGGTTCTGAAAATAAAGTTACTATATATATATATATATATATATATATATATATATATATATATATATATATAGTGTAACTTTATTTTCAGAACCCTGTTAAGTGCGGGAACTGCGAGAACCCTTCTAGACCAATCTAAGCCATTGGATGAGTTTGATCAAAGGCTAGGATTAAAAGTGCCAAATTTATAATTAAATAAAAGATGAAGGTTTATTTTGCAACTAAACAAAACACTGAAAGGGTATTATTGGTACTACACTTTATAAAATATTTAAACCGTATTATAATTCCATCTCTCTCTCCCAGATCTAAATCATTTTCAGTTTTCCTCTCTTTCTTCCTCACCAGAAACCCTAGCCGCAAACTCCTAATCACCACCATTACCTGTCGCAAATTCGAGCAACCAACAACGAAAGAGGTGCAATGAAAGGTATGATCGGTATGATTAATTAATTTTTTTTTTATTTTTTATGTTTCGACTAGTAAATGAGATTGCATATCAAAGAAAATTCAAGCACTTATATTAAAGATTTGAATACTTGGATGGCAGAATTAGGTACGTAATATTTTTTTATTGTTCATGTTTGTGAATCGAAACTTTGGCATGATATTGTGAATCGGAACCTTGGCATAATTTTTTGTGTGAATCGAAACCCTGTTCCTGTTTGTGAATCGAAAGTGTTTGTGAATCGAAACCTTGTTCCTGTTTGTGAATCGAAACCTTGATCAAGATTTCGTGACAGTAGATACCTAGGTTAAAACGATTGGTGGGTTTAGGTTAGTACATATGTGTTTTCATTTTTGAGGTTTAAAAAAAAAGAAAAAAAAAATAGTATCTGTTAGTTACAGGGTGTTTGGAACATAGTTGTTTGACTATTTTCGTAGAAAAACATAGCTGTTTGAATAACATACTTGTTTGACTATGTTAGAAGAGTAACATAGTTGATTGAATAACATAGTTATTTGACGAATTTCTACAACATACTGTACTATAGTCGCAACTTGCAAGTAACTGTTTCCTTGTCGTTGGTGCACAGGAGTTTTTTGAACTGGTAGTGACATCACTTGAGAAGCTATATTATGCATCTGGTGGATACTGTGGTAAGATGACTAAAGTTATCGAAGTATTTAGCAGAGGTCGGTTGCCAGTACTGATGTTGAACCTGCAGCTGGAGGGACACGGGCTAATAGTTCGCCTATTTAAACATTTTTTAAACGTTTCCGAGTAAGAAATCTATTTTTGTTCTATTAACTTGCAATGTTAATGTTTAACTGCATTCAGTTCATAGTCTATAACACTATTACTGTATAATGGCTAGTGCAGACTTGCAGTCAACTAAAGATTTTGTTCTAATTGCAATACCAACTTAGAACTTTATGACATTTAGTGAAAAACTTGTATGCTTGACTAAGTTTTTTTTGTTTTTTTTTTGTTCCGACCTTGTAAGCTCCATTTCTACTGCCATTGTACTGGATATGGGTTATCGTTTTAGGAATGGGGAATAGGTATTAGGATGATTGATCATGTTTAGTTTAAAGTATATTGATCATGTTTAGTTACCATACCGCGGGGACAATTCTTGTAATTTACTTGGTAAGTTTTTAAAGGTTTCTACATGTTTTGAGGTGCATACATGTTTTAAGGTGCATACATGTTTTAAAGTACGGTGCATACATGTTTTGAGGTACGGTGCATACATGTTTTAAGGAATGGTGCATACGTGTTTATTGCTGGTAAAAAATCAATTAAAATGGTGCATATGTGTTTTATAGCTGATATAAATCAATAAAGAGTGTGTGCATATGTGTTTCAAGGTTAATTATAATTAGTGAAATGGTGCATATGTGTTTCAAGGTTAATACTGTATAAAATCAATGAAATTGTACATATATGTTTTTATTGTTGGTATAAAATCCTTGAAAGAGTGGGCATATGTGTTTGATAGTTGTTTTTGATATGTGTTTATGATTAAAAATATGTTTGATATATACAAGATTGTGCATATGCGTTATGATAGTTGTTAGGATTATTTTTTATTTCTTATTTGTTTATGGTTTACTTGTTTTTGTGCATGCTTGTTTCAGATTGATGAAGATGACGATATCATTGAAGACCGAGAAGTGGATGAACAAAAATATACATGAAGATAATTTGTGATTTTTGAAGATATACGATATTGCATACGTGTTTTATGTTCTTGTAATTAAGTGGAATGTAACATTTTTTTTTCTTTTATAATGATTTATTTTCTTTGATTTGTGTTTCAAACTTCTTAAAAAATAATGGTTAGACAAAAATATTGATAGGTTGATAAAAAAATGTGAACAATTACATTATAGAAACACATTTAAATTTACATTATTTAAAAAACATGCATGCACATTTTTTTTTTTTTTTTTTTTTTAAAAAGAAACAAAAACACATATGTTCTTGTAATATTCTGGATACACATTAAAAAAAAAAAAAAAAAAAAAAAAAAATCCAAAAATTTAGGAATGTTTTGAAATGGGATTTAATAAAAAATTCGAAAATAATATAAAAATTGTATTTTACTAAAATACCCTTATGAATAAATAATAATCTTTAATATTTAAAAAAATCTTATTGGTCTAGAAGAGTTCTCGCAGTTCTCGCATTTAACAGGGTTCTGAAAATAAAGCCCCTATATATATATATATATATATATATATATATATATATATATATATATATATATATATATATATCATTCTTTTCTTACATTAATATACTAATTTTTGTCATCAAAGTTAACAATATAATATACAATTTTTCTCAAAAAAAATTATTAAAGTTTAGTTTTTTATTTGATGTTTTCAAATTGATGATAAACACATCTTATATGTGATAAACAACGTCTACGATAAAAAACTTTTTTATTGATGAATAACGACAACTTTTAATTATAGACAACTCTTTTTATTGATTAACAAATTTTTTATTGATAAACAACGCATAATCGCATATGATGAACAACTCTTTTATTAATGACTAACTATTTTTATTGATGAACAACTCTTTTATTGATGAATAATGTAACCAATGAACAACTATTTTTATTGCTAAATAACGCCTATGATGAACACTCTTTTTTTATAAACAAATTATTTTATTGATAAATACGCATATAATGAACAATTACTTCATAAACAAATCATTTTTTATTGATGAATGAATTTGGATTCTATCGATGGGCTCGAGCAACATAGGCAAAAGCAGCAGCAGCTGCCAATAGTGTTGTTGCATATGATACCATTGTCCAGAAGCTCTTCCTATTACGAGCTTCAGCAGCAGTTTTTTTTTTACAAACTGAAAGTGTTTTCTTCAAGAACTTCAAGACTCTTTCCGCGTTAGCTTCTGTTGTCATATTGGCTACTTCTTTACGCAAATCTTCTATCTCCTGCTCCATTATAGCAATCTTCTCTTTATTATCAGATGTGATGGATTTTTCCTTATCAAGACTCTCGATAGCTTCATCCCTCTCGATTATTGCTTGATCATTTGAAGCTCTGTAGGTGCTGACTTCACCCTCTAACTGCTTAATCTTTTCAACTCGGTTGGCACTAGACATTTCCAGTGATGAAATCTTGTCTTCGGAAACCCTCAATTGCTCGTTCAACTTTATAATCTCACTGTCCCCTTGTATCTTAGCACTCTCCAATTCGGTTTTCTCATGAACGATCTGCTCAATTCTAAGCTTCTGCTGCTCTTACTCCTTCCTCGCATCTTCCAAATCTTTTGTAATCGAACTTTTTTCCTTATCCAAACTTACAATGCGTTCCTCAGTTCCTTTCTTTTGCTCAACCAATACTTCGATTTCCTTCTGCAATTCAGCTTCATTATTACAAATCGTTACATATTTCTTCTCCAAATCAGCAAACTTGTTACTTAACATTTCCTCTTCAATTTTCATACCGTCAACCAATCTCTCAAGCTCACCTACAGAGGTTTGCAGCTCGTCGTTCTTCCTCTCTTGCATACTCATTTCATCTTCAACCGCCTTCTTTTCTTGGCGCAACTGATCAATACTTCTTCCCATATCATTAACCAGTTTGTCAGACTTATCCAAAGCCGTCTGAATCCTATCCCTTTCTCTTGTTAAAGAGTCAATTCGTTCAGATGTGATGGATTTTTCCTTATCAAGACTCTCGAGAGCTTCATCCCTCTCGATTATTGCTTGATCATTTGAAGCTCTGTAGGTGCTGCCTTCACCCTCTAATTGCTTAATCTTTTCAACTTGATTGGCACTAGACATTTCCAGTGATGAAATCTTGTCTTCGGAAGCCCTCAATTGCTCGTTCAACTTTATAATCTCACTGTCCCCTTGTATCTTAGCACTCTCCAATTCGGTTTTCTCATGAACGATCTGCTCAATTCTAAGCTTCTGCTGCTCTAACTCCTTCCTCGCATCTTCCAAATCTTTTGTAATCGAACTTTTTTCCTTATCCAAACTTACAATGCGTTCCTCCGTTCCTTTCTTTTGCTCAACCAATACTTCGATTTCCTTCTGCAACTCAGCTTCATTATTACAAATCGTTACATATTTCTTCTCCAAATCAGTATACTTGTTACTTAACATTTCCACCTTAATTTTCATACTGTCAACCAATCTCTCAAGCTCACCTACAGAAGTTTGCAGCTCGTCGTTCTTCCTCTCTTGCGTACTCTTTTCATCTTCAACAGCCTTCTTTTCTTGGCGTAACTGATCAATACTTCTTTCCATAACATTAATCAGTTCGTTAGCCTTTTCCAAAAGCGTCAGAAGCCTATCCCTTTGATTTGTTAAAGAGTCAATTCGTTCTTTAACTTCTTAAACAAACTGCAGAAAATCCATTTTTGTGGGACTAATGTAGACCATGTAATCTGAGATAAATCATATATATAAGACTTTTTCCATGGACTCTTTTCATAATTTGAAAGTTTGTTATGTCTTGCTTTGGAATCAAATATTCCTTGCATGTGTTCCAAAAAAATCATTTATTTCATTCTTAAGAAAAAAAAGATGCTCCATTATATTGAAGAATAGTTCTTAACTTATTGAAGTTAATAACTTGGGTTTGTGATAATTTAAAAAACACATACTTTTGTGACATGTAAGATAAATCAAAAAGAATATGTGGCTTCCCCTTACTATTTCTAGGATTATCAAAAGACTTTTTTATAGTCATAGGCGAAATGAAGTCAATTTTATTTTGGTTTTTTATTAATTATTTCTTTATCTTTATTTATTTCATTATTGTCAATGTATTTTTCAGGATTTTTTTTTGTTGATTCCATAAAAAGTTAAGTTGAAGAGAAATTTTGCGCATATTAATTATACATAAAAAGATATCTACCGTATATTTTTTCAATGTAAAATTGAAATATATTTTTTTTCTCAGCTTCAGCAACTTTCAAACTCAAGTGATCCACTTCTCGAATTCGAGCATCCAAATGCTCCTTTTTTATCTAACACCTCCTCTCAAACTCGCAATGCTGCAGTGGTAAACATTGAGAGTTTGTCAAACAGAAAACAAACTAAAACTGAAAAACAAACGAAAGCAGAGTGTCCCAGAGTGCAAACAGATGTAGCTTGTGTTGATAGTGGAATGAAGGGTTGATCGTGTAGATACATCAAGTTGATGTAAAACTGACAACTTGATGGTGTGGAATTCGAATTTGAAGAGATTTTCCCTGTGGCAAACAAATGCAGTATAACGATTGGGGCTCATGGGGCCGGACTAACGAATGAAGTGTTTTTACCTAAGGGGCGGTTTTGATACAAATCAGGCCTTTGGGTCTCGAATGGGTGTCGAGTTTACCAGCAAAAGATATGGGAGTAAAGTATTTGGAGTGCAAGATTGAACCTGAGGAGAGTACACTTGTTGACACATATGGTTGGGACCATCCGGCTGTTGTGAACCCGTCATTGTGGCAGTCAAACATGAGCTATTAAGTTGGTCGGGCGATGTATTTAGAAGGGCAAGATATGAGGATTAAAGTTAATAGGTTTAGGGCTACAATTGTGGATGCATTGGGATTCATTGCATCACAAAATACGCAAACTTTGTGAAGGGGCATCTTAGACATTTGACCACATCGAGAACAACATATTTTGCTAGTATCAGAAGCAGTAGATGTACCAGTATATATGCCGGATCCAGTTAGGTAATGCGGGTTCTTTCGTCCAGATTTTTGTATTTCTAAGTTCTAATAAACAGCTCTGATATAATTATATACAAGTTTGACATACAAAGTCAAACAAAAACGACTCTAGATCAAACATATGCACAAACTTTACATCGGCATAATAGGACCCGTTTGTTTAAATGATGTAGATCCATTGAACAAAATTTACAGGCTTTTTAGGCCTTCATACGCATAATCTCCAAATATTGCTGGCTTGCAATGTTCATACTCTCAAAATTCTGGTTAGTTTGTAAACTTGAGCGCTTCTGCTCGGTAACAGTACTTCTAGGCAGTTACGCATACCATCAACTCTGCAACACGACATATTTTGATAATTTTAAACTTAACTTCAGTTAGGCCTAAAATGTATAAAATTTAATTAAAAAAAGTGTTTACCTTCTGCTCATGGTTTTCTGAACGTATGGATCCTGCACTATCGATCCTTGACCACTGTACTTCTTTTCATCGGTATTCAGAATAATCTGTGTTATAATAATTATAAGATATTACAATAATGTATAAGATTATTTAATTTGAATCTATAAAAACAAGTTATCTTTACTTGATACTCTCCAGCTTCTTCCACGCCTACATTGTATTTGTCGTATGAATTTGAGGGATGAAAGTTAAAGATGAAGAGAAATGGGCCTCGTAAATACGATATCACCTGTGCCCACGTAAAAACAACACTCAGTTAATTATATTTCTTAAAATCTATTCAAGTGATTAAAACTTGAAAATTTTAAGACCATAAACACCTCACCATGTTAGTGTCGTTGACATGATGAATATTAGGAAGCCATCTTGAAATTATTCTTTCTATTTTGTTCAAGTCCATCATATCCTGTAATAAAACTTAACCGTAAGAATAATTTATATTACCAACTTATGCAAAGTCGTGTTTAGTTAAAGTAATGTGGTACCTTCTCGAAGGAAAGCAAATCTTGATGAACCCCTGGTGTAGCGAGTAGATCCCAATCCCGGTTAGCAAGCGAGAATGAAAAATTGTTACTTTCTGTGGGGAATTCCACTCGCTAGCCAACATAATAACAACCAACATTACTTGCATTCTCTCGGGTTCTTGAAATAATAGATAGATAATATATTTTGATAATCTCACCTTTGGATGCCCAAATTCGTTGCCCATGAAGTTTAGATAAGCACGACCACCAATTGTGTATGTAATCAATCTGATCATCTAAATAACGAAAAACATAAGTATAGGCCATATTCAAACTCAATAAATTGTTACTGATGACGAATATTCCAGTCATTTATCGGTACTTACTTTTTTCCCATGTAGTGGCTATAAGAATTCTTAACTTTTTTTTTTTTTTTTTTTTCTTTTTCAAGAAGACTTGATTTCTGCAAACTTTTTTTTTTTTTTTTTTTTATTATTATTATTATTATTATTATTATTTTTAATGGTAGAAAAGGTAAATTTATAAAATCGGATGAGGCATACCGAATAGATCAGACAGGTCACAAGTCTCCCGTTGGTTTAAAAAACTCATTCACCCACACAGGTAACAACCAATAGCTTAAGAATTCCTCATATCAATAGAAGAAATACAATACGATGCTCAAATTTTTTACTACAGACATGAATGACAGAAAGTGTCGTCCAAAAACCGTCGAAATCAACCCTGCACCAGAAAAAGAAGCAGCAGCACAAACTGAAACGACTGCCCACAAAACAACCACCCAGCCTGCAAAAAAAAAAAAAATGTTCCAGCAAGTCCAACCACCAAAATTGAAGAAAGAACCATCAACTATCAACAAAAAAAAAAACATATACTTTAGACTTATATTTTTACCTGCACATGAACCAAATGAAAACAGCAGCTATAAAAAAAACGGCTCAAACGAAATGCTATCAGCAATTCAGCACAAATGGCAAAAGATAATCACTCAGATGTAAACGAACGATAAAAAGAACTTGTTATCAATTATCAACGGAAGGTATCAGGTTTAAGGGTTAGGCTCCTCTGAAAAGTGAAAAGTGGGTTAGAAAAGTAAAGTCTAAAAGGTCATGAGATGATGACAAGTGGTTTTTTTTGGGCCCATATTTCTCTAATTTCACTTTTATATAGTGTAAGGTTATTTTCAGAACTTTTATATATATATATATATATATATATATATATATATATATATATATATTTATCATTCTTTTCTTACATTAATATACTAATTTTTGTCATCAAAGTTAACAATATACGGTAATATACAATTTTTCTCAAAAAAAATTATTATAGTTTAGTTTTTTATTTGATGTTTTCAAATTGATGATAAACACAACTTATATGTGATAAACAACGTCTACGATAAAAAAAAACCTTTTCATTGATGAATAACGGCAACTTTTAATTATAAACAACTCTTTTTATTGATTAACAACTTCTTTATTGATAAACAACGCATAATCGCATATGATGAACAACTCTTTTATTAATGACCAACTATTTTTATTGATGAACAACTATTTTATTGATGAATAATGTAACCAATAAACAACTATTTTTATTGCTCAATAACGCTTATGATGAACACTCTTTTTTTATAAACAAATCATTTTTTTAATTATTTTTTTTATAATCCGTTCCTTTCTTTTGCTCAACCAATACTTCGATTTCCTTCTGCAATTCAGCTTCATTATTACAAATCGTTACATTGACTTCACCTTCTAACAATTGCTTAATCTTTTCAACTTGATTGGCACTAGACATTTCCAGTGATGAAATCTTGTCTTCGGAAACCCGCAATTGATCGTTCAACTTTCTAATCTCACTGTTCCCTTGTATCTTAGCACTCTCGATTATTGCTTGATCATTTGAAGCTCTGTAGGTGCTGACTTCACCCTCTAATAATTGCTTAATCTTTTCAACTTGATTGGCACTAGACATTTCCAGTGATGAAATCTTGTCTTCGGAAACCCTCAATTGATCGTTCAACTTTCTAATCTCACTGTTCCCTTGTATCTTAGCACTCTCGATTATTGCTTGATCATTTGAAGCTCTGTAGGTGCTGACTTCACCCTCTAATAATTGCTTAATCTTTTCAACTTGATTGGCACTAGACATTTCCAGTGATGAAATCTTGTCTTCGGAAACCCTCAATTGATCGTTCAGCTTTCTAATCTCACTGTTCCCTTGTATCTTAGCACTCTCGATTATTGCTTGATCATTTGAAGCTCTGTAGGTGCTGACTTCACCCTCTAATAATTGCTTAATCTTTTCAACTTGATTGGCACTAGACATTTCCAGTGATGAAATCTTGTCTTCGGAAACCCTCAGTTGATCGTTCAACTTTCTAATCTCACTGTTCCCTTGTATCTTAGCACTCTCGATTATTGCTTGATCATTTGAAGCTCTGTAGGTGCTGACTTCACCCTCTAATAATTGCTTAATCTTTTCAACTTGATTGGCACTAGACATTTCCAGTGATGAAATCTTGTCTTCGGAAACCCTCAATTGATCATTCAGCTTTCTAATCTCACTGTTCCCTTGTATCTTAGCACTCTCGATTATTGCTTGATCATTTGAAGCTCTGTAGGTGCTGACTTCACCCTCTAATAATTGCTTAATCTTTTCAACTTGATTGGCACTAGACATTTCCAGTGATGAAATCTTGTCTTCGGAAACCCTCAATTGATCGTTCAACTTTCTAATCTCACTGTTCCCTTGTATCTTTGCACTCCCAAGTTCGGTTACGATCCTCTCAATTCTATGCTTCCAATTCTCTAACTCCTTCCTTGCACCTTCTAAATCTTTTTTAATCGAACTTTTTTCCTTATCCAAACTTACAATGCGTTCCTCCGTTCTTTTCTTTTGCTCAACCAATACTTCGATATTCTTATCCAAATCTGCAACCTGTCGTCTAGAATCTTCAAAACGGCTCTCATAAAAATCCCTAGCACTTTTTAAAGAGTCAAAACGGCCAACCAATACTTCGATTTTCTTATCCAAATCAGCAACCTGTCGTCTAGAATCTTCCAAACGTCTCTCAAAAGATTGCCTAGCACTTTTTAAAGAGTCAATTTGGTCAGTAGCCCCCCACCCAAACAGATCTAGAAAAGGCATTTTTGTGGGACTAATTTAGACCATGTAATATGAGATAAATCATATATATATATATATATATATATAAGACATTTTCCATGGATTCTTTTCATTTTTTTTTTTAATATATAAAGTAGAACCCTAAACATTTATTTATTTCATAGATAAAACATCCAATTACAAGTGACATGCAGGTAAACGGGCCACAAGCTGCGCCGCTACCCCTTTTTGTATTGCAAAGCCTACTCTATTGAAAATAAAACATTGGCCCTTAGCAGATGGAGAATTACTTTGCACAACTTTCTTCACGCGATCGAGAAGCTTGATTGCTTGGGGGGCCAGCACCCCAAAGGTATCAAAAGCGAAGGGCACAAACACATGTTGGTTCTCTAGACAGGCCGCTTCATGTTTATCCACTTTTTTTCTCTCGGCTTTCAAAATTGCCTGCGCCCTGCCACTAAAACAGAATCCTGGAGTCCCACCAACGGGGATACCCCAGTAAGGTCAACACACGCATGCTTGCCTTGCGCCCATCCAAACACAAGAACGTTCGCTGGCCTCAAGGTGGACCGCCCGTCAAGTGGGTCCGTCAAGAAATTCACGGGAGCCTCTTTTTTGGCTGAAATTCCTGCCCTTCGTAACACATCCCATAGAACATCTTTAACAAGGTCATGTCTGTATTTAAAGCCTGGCAGCTCCTTACAATGTAGGGCGTGTTCTCCAAACTTGTCCAAGCATGTTTTTTTACAAATCGGGCACGGTTCGTCGACGGGAAACATGGGAATCATAAGTCTATATTCAAACACCACTTTCTGGCGTGAAGACATGTTAAACTCCTCCTCCATAGTCTGCATGGCTTTACAGTTAAACGCACTCGCCAAGATTTTTTGAGGCTTTTTTGGGGTGGTGTCTTTATCCGTAAAACCGCCCAAATCTACATTGGGGAGAGAGCTGCGAATGTTGTCCAGTGCGAGCTTGTAATCATCGTCCATCCCAACCACACCGCTGTTCCTTAGAATGTGTTCCTGTAGTTTCCAGGACTGCGCCCTAGAAGCCACATAAGCATATGCGGACACATCTTCCGCTGAGCACAGGCCTAACCCTCCCAAGCTAATCGGTAAGGAAGCCATTCGCCATTGAAGATCCCTAAAAAAAGGCCCCCCATGAACAACAATATCCTCAACTGCACCTCGGAGACCCTTGTCAAAAATGGATACTGCCTCCCCGACAAAGGTCGGTTGGCACGTTCGAAGCCCAAACAACAGTTTTGCCACACCCATACATGAGCGAAGCAATAAGAGCTCACTTTGGGGGTCGGGTAACTTCTGCAAAACGCCCGTTAGGCTAACCGTGCGCTGAGCCCTCTTAACTGCCATTGAGCTAATGTAATCCCCGTCACAGCTAACAGCCCCCCCTAGTAGCTTTACCCCTGTCTGTGGTATTCCGATCTCATCAGGAAAAATGCCGGGCTTCACTTTCATACAATTGCATGTTGGCCAAAAGATCTCCGACTTCATAATATTAAGCATAAGCCCAAACTAGGGACCTTCCGTTCGAATTATGTCTAGGGCCTTAGCTACTTCTTCGACCCTGCCTATAATCGTGCCATCATCCAAATACCACGCATGAAAGGGTAAGGAACAGTGTTCTTCCACCTGTAGCACCAACGGATGCAAGACAAGTGCAAAAAGAAGTGGTCCTAAAGGATCCCCTTGCTGGACCCCTGTATAGGCCCCGATACAAGTATCTCCAACGTACAGTCTGGCAGGCTGGGCGTATAAGAACTGAACCCATTGGTAGATAGATGGGCAGTGGATACTTACTTCGCGCGAAAGGATTGTGCGGTCAACCATCTTGAAAGCGTTCGAAAAATCCACAGTGAGCATGGCCAGTGATCCGTCATCACGAAACGCATTCAAGAATCTGTTCGCACTGTGGAGGATAGCCTCTGCTCCATTGGGGACCCCGACCCCATATTGAAAGTCCCCTAAGTAAGCCGACATCTCCTTCCCGATTTTACACATTGCAACTTTAGAAACTAACCTCCGTCAGATACCCCCGACTGCAATGGGCCGGACTCCATTATCGAGTTTTAATAAGGGGGTTAGGGGGCACAGCCCCCGCAGCCAGATGTTAACCACCTCAGTGATGGCCACAAGAAGAGCAGATAGCGGGGACGACCCCTGTCCATGCAACGCGTCCAAAATATGTTGTTCTCTCAAACCATCCCTCCCGCAAGAAGTTCCTTTAGGGAAGGAGCTGATATTCTCCAACACACATTCAGCGTTAACCTGAAGAGCATCTTTGTTGGGCAAGACATGAGGCAAGTGGGGGAGATCCCTGACCGAGTGCTTATCAACCAAAGCTTTTAAAGTGGAATCCCCAAAGAGTGCAACCCCAGAAGAGCACAAAACCTTAACCGTGGTCGTGAAGTGACCATCAAAAACTTTCCTCAGACATTGTTTGATATTAGCCCCATTCTCCAATTCATTTTGGTTGACTGGCCCTCTAGTCGGCCCTTCATCCGATTGGGAAAGAAGGGGGAGAACGAGCTCCTCAAAATCCGTGCCATCTTTCCAGATGGCTAAGGAGCACATGATGCTACTGCATTGCAAGGATTTACGATTCCCAGACCTCCGTTCCTGCCTGTAAGTCGGTCGGATAGTGCGTAACGTGCAACGAGGCAACAACAAAAACTTAATCCAGGCCTCAACCGATCCAGGGGAAGCCACCACCTTGCCCAATGTATTGGATAAAGCCTGAGCAAATGCTGATCAACAAGACGGGGGGTTGCTCTTAACCGTAGTTATCGGCATAGCAAAGAGTCTTTCTAGAAGACTGATATCCACAACCAAATTCCCACCAATATCTGGCTCGGTAGCGGGTTCGATTATAGGCTGGCAGGGCTTAGGGATCCCTATAATAAATTCACCCTTACCATCAGCATTCCGCAAGAATTTGGCGACACCATCTTCATGATGACACCCCCTACTGAAGGCATGCAGGGCCATGCATTGGCCACATAACCACTGATTAATATTCTGCAGGGCCTCCACAACTTCCCCAAAGAGGCCCAAATCCTCGAAAACGGCATTCCGCAAGGCTTCTTTACCATCATCCCACCCTAAATGGTCCTGCTTAATGTGAGTAAGCAGCCGGGAGCTGCTTGATATACTAAATTTACAAGAATGAAAAAATTTTAAGGGGCAGGCTTGTCCTACATCAGAAATGCAGGGTCCACTCCCGTTAACAAAATGACGCTGCCTTCCAACAGATGGCGACATAACTACCAAACCCAACTCGAGGTGAGTGGGCATACACTATCTCCCAAGATCATTCCAGGGCAACTAAAAGTTGCCTACTCCCCGGGTAAACGCGAGGCACCTAACCCATGGCCCGAGGAAGGTGCCTGGTGGCGCTGGGCAGAAGGGAGGAATGTTATTGAAGATGCAAAATTGAAATTAAAGAGATTGATACCTTGTGAATGAATCGAAGAGATGATTTGTTGAAATTGATGGATCGATGAGATATTTGTGATTTGGGGGTTGATTTGGTTATACGGTATTGATTTGGCTATACAGATCGATGAAATTGTTTATACATATCGATGAAATAAATTAAAACCCAGGTCTTTTTATTACGGTGGTTTTTGATCGAATGAGACCCAACAACAACAACAACAAAATAATACTCGTATGAAATGAGCTCAACAAAAAAATGAAAAATTAACATACCTTATTCAATTTTCAAATAATCAAAATGAAAATCACAAACATCATTTGAAATCAAATTGGATAATCATCGACCGTCATTGTTAATTGTTAAAAAAAAAAACATCGTAAACTTGAGTAATTCAATTTACCTAGCCAACTCGCTTGAAGATGCTGTGTTTCCCATCAGTAAAAACTGAATTAGATAGGCGGCGATTGTTTTGATGTGGGTGGAGGTGATGGATTGTTTTGCAGTGATATAGATGGAATGGATTGATTTTGATGTTATTAATTGAGAGAAAATGCCATATTTGTAGGAGTAGACAATACTCAAAAGTTTGTTATGCCTTGCTTTGGAATCAAATATTCCTTGCATGTGTTCCAAAAAAATCATTTATTTCATTCTTAAGAAAAAAAAAGATGCTCCATTATATTGAAGAATAGATCATTAACTTATTGAAGTTAATAACTTAAAGAATATGTGGCTTCCGCTTACTTTATCAAAAGCCTTTTTATAATCATACGCGAAATGAAGTCAATCTTATTTTGTTTTTTTATTAATTCTTTCTTTATCTTTATTTATTTCATTATCATGTATTTTTCTAAGATTTTTTTTGTTGATTCCATAAAAAGTTTAATTGTAAAGAAATTTTGCGCATATTAATTATACATAAAAAGATATCTACGTATATTTTTTCAATGTAAAAAAAAATAAAGTAACTCCCAATACCGTCTTTCACGGGTTATGGGTTCCAATACCATCTTCTACGGTGTATGGGGGAGGTTGAGACGTAGACAACCTTACCCTTACTTAAGGTAGAGAGGCTGCTTCCGGTTCTACCATAGGTAGAACCACAAACCGTCGAAATCAACCCTGCACCAGAGGGAACATCCGCTACACCAGAAAAAGAAGCAGCAGTAGAAACTGAAACGACTACCCACAAAGCAACCACCCAGCCTGCAAAAAAAAATGATCCAGCAAGTCCAACCACCAAAATCGAAGAAAGAACCATTAATTGCTAACCAAGACAGCAACACCCCACTTCTGCAACTGAAAATGTAAGCCTTATAGCGTAGACAAAATAGGTAGGAAAAACTGCAGAACATAAAGCAGTCAATTTTCCGATGTAAGCCTTATAGCGTAGGCAAAATAAGCATGTAAAACTGCGGTACAATATGTAACTCTTCTTTTGGACTATGATGTAACAAACAATAAACTGCACTACTAAAAATATGTATGTTTATACTTTGCATTGCATTTATATTTCCGATGTAAGCATTATCTCTTTATATTTATACTTTGCATTGCATTTATATTTGTGTGGTTTGTTGCTTATATCATGTTAGTTATGTTTGTGTCATGGCATGTTATTACTAATATGTCTAAATTTGTGTTAATGTGACATGTCTTACTTGTTTCTTTATATTATCTCTAGTTCTTGTAAGACTAGTGTTGACACTTTTCATATTATGTCACACTTGATCGGGTGTTTTATACAAAAGTTTTTAAGTTTTTAAATAGAAACGTATTCACCCCCCCCTTTACGGTTTCCACACTTTCGTTGATCATTTCTTAATCCCTGATTAACCAAGTTCTTGTAAAACACTATTAATTAACGATCTTAATTGATCCTAACGGTGTCTATCACTGTCACATTGGTAATCTGTTAAACGACCACGTTTCTGAAACGAATTTACCATATCTGGTACATTTATTTTTATAAATTTTGTTCTCTTCACTTTACATGTCAAAATAACTGACAGTGGTCTGTTCAGTGCTATTATTATTGCACCAGATTTGCGGCGCCATGATACCAGCTTGCATAGCGTGAGCACACGTACCGGCACACAAAACCGGGCCCGATCCGATTCAGGTCTTCATTGTTTTTTTGGACTTACTTTATTTTAAAGAGAGTATAAGTCTGAATATGTCATTCAATTATCTTGACACTGACATTCTAAAAACATGTGTGCTTAATTGCTGTATACTATGTGTTTATGATGTTTCTGAACATATTGCTTTCAGTGATATACACATTGTGTTCAGGATCCTACAATTGTTGGACGATACCTGGAGCGCCAAGTTCTACCTCATCAGTCGATGCAAATCTCAATGTATTTCCAGCGGATGAAAGCAACGTTGAACAGAAAATGAATATCAGAGACGAAAAATGAATGCAGGTAGGCGTTCCTATAACCGGTTCGTAATACTTAGTCAAATGTGTGTCACAACCATAAAGCAAACTTAATATGTACATTTAACATAAACAGGTGCAATATACATGATGCAAAATTTATTAATGGTTCAAAGATTGTTACATAAGTATCTAAAAAAAAGGGCATACACGTGACATCTTTTGGGCTTCAAATAAATGGTGGCCATGTTCCATCAAATAAATGGTGGCCATGCTCAAATATCTGTTTTTTATCAAATAAATGGAGCAATATACATGATGTATTTATATGATAGTTACTGACTTACTGTAGACTGAAAGTTTGGCTCGATTTCATGCGGCAGATGCAGTTAATAAAATGTAATTATATATTGTTTATTTGTTTAGAGGGACTTTGGATGTGTGTTTAAATGGATCGTTGATTTTATCGTTCCTGCAGGTGGATTCCTCTGAAAAGTATGTGCAAACAACATTCACTTTGAGAAGATAGGACTACCAAATAAGGATCAATCAAACTCAATAAATTGTTACTGATGACGAATATTCCAGTCATTTATCGGTACGTACTTTTTTCCCATGTAGTGGCTATAAGAATTCTTAACAATTTTTTTTTTTTTTTTCCTTTTTCAGTAAGACTTGATTTCTGCAACCTTTTTTTATTTTTATTTTTAATGGTAGAAAAGGTAAATTTATAAAATCGGATGAGGCATACCAAATAGATCAGACAGGTCACAAGTCTCCTGTTGGTTTAAAAAAATCATTCACCCACACAGGTAACAACCAATAGCTTAAGAATTCCTCATATCAATAGAAGAAATACAATACGATGCTCAAATCTTTTACTACAGACATGAATGACAGAAAGTGTCGTCCAAAAACCGTCGAAATCAACCTTGCACCAGAGGGAACAGCCGCTACACCAGAAAAAGAAGCAGCAGCAGAAACTGAAACGACTACCCACAAAGCAACCACCCAGCCTGCAAAAAAAATGTTCCAGCAAGTCCAACCACCAAAATCGAAGAAAGAACCATCAACTGCTAAACCAAGACAGAAACACCCCACTTCTGCAACTGAAAATGTAAGCCTTATAGCGTAGACAAAATAGGTAGGTAAAACTGCAGAACATAAAGCAGTCAATTTTCCGATGTAAGCCTTATAGCGTAGGCAAAATAAGTATGTAAAACTGCAGTACAATATGTAACTCTTCTTTTGGACTATGATGTATCAAAAAATCCCGCCGCGAAGCGCGGGTACAAAACCTCGTCTGTTACATATACCCAAAAACCAAGTTATGGTACATGTGCAAAATGGATAGGCTAAATTGAATTCAATAGGTCAATATCGGCGGGTTAAGTTCGAAAGCATTGAATTTCAACACCTTTTCCGTTTCCTTTTCAATATTATGTAGTACGTATTAAAATAAGTATAAAAAACATATACTTTAGATTTTTATTTTTACCTGCACATGAACCAAATGAAAACATCAGCTATCAAAAAAAACGGCTCAAACGAAATGCTATCAGCAATTCAGCACAAATGGCAAAACATAATCACTCACATGTAAATGAACGATAAAAAGAACTTGTTACCATTTATCAACGGAAGGTATCAGGTTCAAGGGTTAGGATCCTCTGAAAAGTGAAAAGTGGGTTAGAAAAGTAAAGTCTAAAAAGTCATGAGATGATGACAAGTGGTTTTTTTTCCGGCCCATATTTCTCTAATTTCACTTCACCACTCCCCCACATAACAAAATGGAGTGGCGAAACGTCGTCATAGGCATATTGTTGAAACCGGGTTATCCCTTTTACATCATGCCAACTTACCACTCCCTTTTTGGTCACATGCCTTTCAAACAGCTGTTCACCTCATCAACCGACTACCAACCAAAATTCTAGATTTCAGAACACCTTTTGAGAAATTATACAAAACTCAACCTTGCTATATCAAGCTCAAACCCTTTGGTTGTTTATGTTTTCCGTGGCTTCGTCCATATGCTCCATCCAAACTTCACCCTCGATCAACGAAGGGTATCTTTCTTGGGTACTCCTCATCGAAATCCGCCTACAAGTGTTATGATCCCGTCACCCATCGTCTCTATCACTCCCGTCATGTGGAGTTTGTTGATCACATCTTTCCATTCGCAACGCATGGTCCCTCACCAATACCGCTCCCTACACCCGACACCTTCTTACCAAACACTATACACTCCAACATTCCACAACCTTCTATCACACCACAATCCACTTCTCCCTTGCATCCGCAAACGAGTGCTAACGGTTCCCAACCAACAAACTTGTCTCACCAATCTTCTCGGCCCAATCCTCCCAATGCTCCATCTACTGCTCAACAACAACCCTCTCAGCCCATCTCACAAACCACTTCCCATTCGGATCCTTCCCAAGCGGATCTCCTTCCCACTACACACGCCACCAACTCATCCGCCTCCTATCCAACCGAAAACACTTCTACCACTACTATATCAGAAACTAACTCGCCTTCATCCATTCCCATCCAAACCTAATCACCCACTATCCCACCTCATACCACTACCTCCCATTCCATACACTCCCCATCCGCTACCAACACTTCAGACAATACCAACTCACCCACTCCTAACTCTACTCGCCCACAACGAACTCGCAAACCAAACCCGAAATACTACCATCCAAACCTTGTGAACCACACCACTCTCCATCCTCTACCACCCACACTTGAACCCACTACTCATCATCAAGCGGCCAAAGATCCACAGTGGCGACATGCTATGGATCAAGAATTTAACGCGCTTCTTCAAAACAAAACGTGGGAACTTGTACCTTCCAACTCCCACACACCGATTGGTTGCAAATGGGTCTTCCGCATCAAACGCAATCCCGATGGTTCTATTGAAAAATATAAAGCCCGACTTGTGGCAAAAGGATTTCATCAACAGCAAGGGAAGGATTATTTCGATACATTCAGTCCCGTTACCAAGCCCATCACCATCCGTACCATTATTTCCATCGCTCTTTCAAAGAATTGGCCGTTACGGCAACTTGATGTTAACAACACATTTCTCCATGGCACCCTACACAAGGATGTCTACATGACACAACCACCGGGATACGTCAATCCTCAATTTCCTCATCACATTTGCAAGCTCAAAAAGTCACTTTATGGCTTAAAGCAAGCCCCACGCGCTTGGTACAATGAGCTCACCAAGTTTCTCCTACACTTTGGTTTTCGAAAATCTTTAGCCGATGCCTCCCTTTTCATTTACCAAAACCAAAGTGTCATTTGTTATTTCATGGTCTATGTTGATGACATTGTCCTTACGGGTAACAACACACAATTTCTTGATCAATTTGTCAAAGCCTTAAGCATAACATTCTCCATTAAAGACCTTGGTATGCTTCATCATTTCCTAGGTGTTGAAGTTATCCCCACACCAACCGGTCTTTTTTTGTCACAACATCGATACATCCAAGATATTCTACAACAATTCAACATGGATGGTGCAAAAGATGTTTCTACACCACTCGGATCCTCCGAATCATTATCTGCATCCGATCCCTCTCCTACGGTTGACGCTACACCGTATCGAAAACTAGTCGGATCTCTTCAATATCTTGCCTTCACTAGGCCGGATATTTCCTTTGCCATCAACAAGCTCTCTCAAATTATGCACAATCCACGCCAAACACATTGGCAGTCTCTTAAACGAGTTCTTCGTTATCTAAAGGGTACAATTCACCATGGTCTCTTCCTAAACCGAAACACTTCTCTTGATCTCTCGGCCTTCTCCGACTCTAATTGGGGTGGTGTAAATGATGCTGGCCGGTCTACCACTGCCTATATAATTTATCTAGGCACCAACATTATATCATGGAAGTCCGCTCGTCAAAAGTCAGTTTCTCGCTCCTCTACTGAAGCCGAATACAAAGCACTAGCAAATGCCTCCGCAGAACTTACATGGACAAAAAATTTGCTACATGAACTAGGCATCACTACAACCAAGCCGCCAACATTATTCTGTGACAACACCGGCGCGACGTATCTCTGTGCTAATCCAGTTTACCATTCATGAATGAAGCACGTAGCACTTGATTACCACTTCGTCCGTGAACAGGTTTCTGCAGGTCAATTACGGGTGTTTCACATCAGCTCTCAAGACCAACTCGCGGACATGCTCACAAAACCGTTATCGAGAGCACCTTTTCTCCGAAATCGCTCCAAGATTGGAGTATCCGACGGATCCTCCATCTTGCGGGGGCGTATAAGGCACACCAAATCAATGCCTAAAGATTAGCAACCATTACACGTGATATGTGCAGTCAATATTATCTTTAAACCCATTAAAACCTTTGTATCATTACCATAGTTAGGCTAGTATTTTACTCCTTAATATTCTCCCATTCCTTGTTGTACTTTATCTATTTAAAGACCTTGTAATCACTGGAATAAACACATCAATCATTCAAACATTATACATTATACAATTCAGCTTCATTATTACAAATCGTTACATATTTCTTCTCCAAATCAGCAAACTTGTTACTTAACATTTCCTCCTCAATTTTCATACTGTCAACGAATATCTCAAGCTCACCCACAGAAGTTTGCAGCTCGTCGTTCTTCCTCTCTTGCGTATTCTTTTCATCTTCAACCGCCTTCTTTTCTTGGCGTAACTGATCAATACTTCGTCCCATATCATTAACCAGTTTGTCAGACTTTTCCAAAGCCGTCCGAATCCTATCCCTTTCTCTTCTTAAAGAGTCAATTCGTTCAGATGTGATGGATTTTTCCTTATCAAGACTCTCGAGAGCTTCATCCCTCTCGATTATTGCTTGATCATTTGAAGCTCTGTAGGTGCTGACTTCACCCTCTAATAATTGCTTAATCTTTTCAACTTGATTGGCACTAGACATTTCCAGTGATGAAATCTTGTCTTCGGAAACCCGCAATTTTTCCTTATCAAGACTCTCGAGAGCTTCATCCCTCTCGATTATTGCTTGATCATTTGAAGCTCTGTAGGTGCTGACTTCACCCTCTAATAATTGCTTAATCTTTTCAACTTGATTGGCACTAGACATTTCCAGTGATGAAATCTTGTCTTCGGAAACCCGCAATTTTTCCTTATCAAGACTCTCGAGAGCTTCATCCCTCTCGATTATTGCTTGATCATTTGAAGCTCTGTAGGTGCTGACTTCACCCTCTAATAATTGCTTAATCTTTTCAAATTGATTGGCACTAGACATTTCCAGTGACGAAATCTTGTCTTCGGAAACCCTCAATTTCTCCTCATCAAGACTCTCGAGAGCTTCATCCCTCTCGATTATTGCTTGATCATTTGAAGTTCTGTAGGTGCTGACTTCACCCTCTAATAATTGCTTAATCTTTTCAACTTGATTGGCACTAGACATTTCCAGTGATGAAATCTTGTCTTCGGAAACCCTCAATTTTTCCTTATCAAGACTCTCGAGAGCTTCATCCCTCTCGATTATTGCTTGATCATTTGAAGCTCTGTAGGTGCTGACTTCACCCTCTAATAATTGCTTAATCTTTTCAACTTGATTGGCACTAGACATTTCCAGTGATGAAATCTTGTCTTCGGAAACCCTCAATTGATCGTTCAACTTTCTAATCTCACTGTTCCCTTGTATCTTAGCACTCTCCAGTTCGGTTACGATCTGCTCAATTCTAAGCTTCCAATGCTCTAACTCCTTCCTCGCATCTTCTAAATCTTTTGTAATCGAACTTTTTTCCTTATCCAAACTTACAATGCGTTCCTCCGTTCTTTTCTTTTGCTCAACCAATACTTCGATTTTCTTCTCCAAATCAGCAACGTGTTGTTTAGAATCTTGCCAATAACTCCAAATCCTATCCTTTTCTCTTCTTAAAGAGTCAATTTGTTTACCATCCCCCAACCCAAACAGATCTAGAAAACCCATTTTTGTGGGACTAATGTAGACCATGTAATCTGAGATAAATCATATATATAAGTCTTTTTCCATGGATTCTTTTCATAATTTGAAAGTTTGTTATGTCTTGCTTTGGAATCAAATATTCCTTGCATGTGTTCCAAAAAAATCATTTATTTCATTCTTAAGAAAAAAAAGATGCTCCATTATATTGAAGAATAGATCTTTAACTTATTGAAGTTAATAACTTAAAGAATATGTGGCTTCCGCTTACTTTATCAAAAGCCTTTTTATAGTCATACGCGAAATGAAGTCAATCTAATTTTGTTTTTTTATTAATTTTTTCTTTATCTTTATTTATTTCATTATTGTCAATGTATTTTTCAAGATTTTTTTTTTTTGTTGATTCCATAAAAAGTTAAATTGTAAAGAAATTTTGCGCATATTAATTATACATAAAAAGATATCTACGTATATTTTTTCAATGTAAAAAAAAGTAAAGTAACTCCCAATACCGTCTTCCACAGTGTATGGGGAAGGTTGAGACGTAGACAACCTTACCCCTGCCTAAGGTAGAGAGGCTGTTTCCGGTTCTCTCATAGGTAGAAAAGGACCTCCGGCCTTGCAAGGGGTGATGATCAAATCCTTGACCTCTGTCTCCAGAGGCAAGGGTGGTAACCACTTGATCAGATCGTTCATGAGAAAACCAGGCATATTCATATTCAAATTCATACAAAACCAGGCGAAACCAGATGCAGAACCGCATGTGTAAATACCAAAACAAGTTGTTGATGTCGAGATGCTACACATAACTACTCAAGACATAGTCGGATTAGTTAATACTATAACATCACCATCACCATCATCAACACAAGGCGGAGCAGACCCAGATGCTTAAACATACATATACTGTGCAAAACCACAACACAGTAGAAACCATTTTCTTCTACAATATTCCTTCAATAACCCAAACGAATAGGAGAATACCAATAAATGCAAATCCTCCCCAAACCGATACAAATACCAATACCAATACCAATATTACAACCCAAGTATATATAAGTTTACATTTATTCCCAAAAGTGGTAAGTAAGCCCAAAATCAAAACATAAAAATAGGTCCCAACAGTTTATCAGGGTGCCCAATTGATCTTCAACCATGCCCTTCTGCCAAGCCTCCAAAACAGTAATATTTCCAAACATCAGCTCTAATTACCTGGGAAAACATACTAAAAGGTCAGCTAACGCTGGTGAGTTCATAGGTTTTCACAAATAGTAACAGTGGACCAAATCAGTAATAAGTTTGCTATGCTGGACTAAGTTACAACTAACCAATCATACCCACACATACGTGTGTCCAAACACAACAATAATTCCTATAGGTGCATAAACATCCTAGCATCCAACGGTGCCCTAATCACAAACTTGTTATATGTCATGGCAAGTTGGTGCTTCCACAAATCCGGGCAAAATTGTTGGGAATTATATTTAAGTTGATAAGACAAAACATATGAAAGATGAAGGAATTAAAAGACAAAGGAGAAATTCTTCAAAAGATGGAAGATTAGAGAAGATTTCCTATAAGATAATTATAAAAATTAGGAAGATATATTCATTTCCTAATACTTATCCTTTGTAAACCTAATATCTCTATTATATAAAGAGATATAGGCCGTATAGTTTTCTATGTGTCAAGATGTGAACACCAGAAAAGTGTGTGTGTGTCTAGGTGTATGGTTGTTCTTGTAAACACCTAGAGTAGTGTATGTTTATCCTCAAGAATTTTATGATTCCTGTTAGATTAGGTAACCGTTCTACAGTTGATCGTGTAGAATTGGGGCTTGTAGTAGTCATGTATCATAGAAGATAATGATGAAAAATCTTGTTACAATAACATTGATGTTTTGTTTAATGCCGCTGCGTATATTTTGTTAACCTTTGTTATTGTTATTCCTAGATGAGATCTAACAAATCTCGAGTTATAAACGATTCTACAGGTGGTATCAGAGCCTCGTGGCTCGTGATCTAGGATCTACAAGGTGTTTCTATATCGAATTTACGAAGATATTAATGGTACGAATTTTCTGTTTTGGTTATCATGTCGAATCTGGTGATATTAGGGTTTTTCAGCAATTCTAATTCGATAAAAATAGGAGGTTGATTTTTGGAGACACGAAACATATTTGTTTTTCATGAATGCGGTACGCATTAATTAAACTTGGTTTTTCATTGAACACACATGTTTTTGCTGACTCAATACGAGTTGAAGTCAGTATATGTATGTCCATTTAGTTAAGAACATTTGTGTTCGTAACCCCTGAAACATGGGTGTTTTCAAAGGAAAACATGTATGTGCGCACCTCCTGAACTTATTAATAACAAGAGATGTTCAAAACAAACAGGGGTGTTTAAAAAAAAAAAAAAAAAAAAAAAAAAAAACATATATGTTCAAAACAAACAGGGGTGTTTTGAAAGGAAAACATGTATGTTTGTACATCCTGAAACAGGGGTGTTTTCAACAAAAAACATATATGTTCAATTAATAACAAGATATGTTCAAAACAAATATGTCCATTTAAACGTGTGTTTTCATGAACATATATGTTTGGTAACATGTATGGGTTACCAATAATCCTGAGTATTTGAAAACCGCATACATATTCACAAAATACATAAAATACATAATAAAAAACTATAACGAATATTAATCCAAGATAACTTTAAAATACAAAATAAAAAACGTTAATGACTTAGTTCCAAGTTCACATCCATAAAAAAACAAACAAGCTAACAAAACAGATCCACAAACCATAAAATAAACCAAACCAATATCATAATTAAAATACCAAATTCCAAGTTCACATCCATAAAAAAACAAACAAAGCCTGCGAGCATGTTCGGATTAGAATACCCGAAATCCAAAAAACACAAAATTACTAAACCACATTGTCTTGTGCTAAACCAGCAAAAAGAGATGAAATACTAATGTTCATGAAACAGTTTTAATCAGAATACACGATTTCCCCACCTTGATTTCCATCTTCTTTGGATCAAAATTGTCTACAACATAAAAACCTAACTTATTTGGTATACCATCTACTTTAAAGTCCAACATCCCTCCAAACCCAATCCGCTCCAGACACGCTCTCTGAACCGGCGTTAATGTCTGTATAGCATTGAACGGTTTCTTCGGACTACTTCGAGTTTGGAACACATACGGCTTACTCCCTTCTCCTCTTGAACTTTCACCGTTCTTCCTCTTAGGTTTCTTAACAACTTCATTTTCCTCACCTATTATTAATTACCACCACTTCAGTATGTACTAAAAAACAAGTACGTTCAATGAAAAACATGTATGTTTAACGAAAAAACAATATTGTTCATTGCCAAACCATTAAATTAAAAAATGCACACTAACCATCCTTGTCAATAGTCTTTCTCTTCGCTACCGCTCCTTTTTCCTTATTGCCGTTCTTGGTTCCCTTTTCACCTGTGATTAAGCATAAACATATCCACATGTACAACCAGTTACATCCACGCACCACTAATTAGTATGACATTATGCTTACACTTGCTAACATATACGTTAGTATTTTCAAAGTCATCATCACTATCTTCCACATCTGCATCTATTGCGTCTTCAATTGTGTTCTCGCAAATAACCGGCCCTTTATCTTTTCGCCTTCCACTTCTCCTAACACCTATAACAAATACGCAAAATGTCACACCCCCAAATACATGACTTGCAGCGGAATGGAATACCTGGGGCGTGACTGCCATAGCATCACAGTTACAGTTACATTGAATGACCTAAAGTGTCATTTTAAAAGTACATCATTTGATTCATTAAAACAAATCAGAGTTTACAGAAGATAGGTCCCAAATGATTGTCAAAGCTTGCGGAAATAAGGTTGTTAAAATCAAACCATAATTTAAGTGCATAAAAATCCAAGTGAGACGCGTCGTCACCGCGACTCTATGATATGTCCACATGTAGGCCATGATGCGAATGCCTTAACTACCTGAAAATACATTGCTAAAATGTGTCAACACGAGGTTGGTGAGTTCATAGAGTTTAGTGTAAAATGTAAAGCATTTGAAATAAGATTTCCCAGCAAAGGCATTGTAAATCCACTCAGTCCCAAGTCCCGTCCATACAAGACTTGCAACCAGTGTGTTTACAACCCACTGCCAAATAAGATGTGGTTTAGGTAAACAAGAGTAATATATGGATCACAAGATTTAATGGTTAAGTGTGAAAATGTTGCCATGACAATGTCGCCATATAATTAAGTATGACAATGTCGCCATATAATAAAATAATACAACTGCTATAAGCTCATGACCCCGAAGCTAGACTGAATAATGTGTGCCCCAACTGAGTGTTTTGCCAGACACTCTGATATAATTCAAATGAAATGCGTTCGTATGACTAGTTGGCGCTACCAACCCGAACGGAGGCGTCACCCTCGATAGATCTATCCACTCACCCTCGCTTAATGTCAATTAACGATTTATGATAATTAAAAGGGGACTTTAACTTGGCAATGTAGTAACTTAAGAAATGTATATGAATTTAATGTACTTGGAATCGCAATAAAATGATGTGCAATGTGTTGATGCAAATAATGTTCTAAAAACGTTATTTATATCTTTCGATTACTTCACATTTTGAGGATGACAAAATGTGAACTCACGTTACGTTAAAATTAACGTTAACAAGTTTTTAATCGGAAGATCCTGTTTCTACGCAAATCACTCTTGAACAAAGTTACAACTTGAACTAGTGATCAAAGAAGTGAATTTATGTTTTGAAAATTCACATTTTAAATGGGACAAAACATTTTTTCAAAAATACACATGACAAATTATTTTTGAAATATTAAGAAATGTTTTAATGAAAAAATTAGTTTGAAAATCACAACAGCCATTTTCCCCCCAAAATCAGCTCCAACTTTCCCCAAATAAGTTTTCACCAGAAAAGACAAAATTTGGAGCGTCCTAGTCTACCACGGCTCCACGGTACCGTTAAATTTAACGGAGCCGTGGGTCATTTAAAGGAGCCATCCGTACCATTTTTTCTGTAACGTTCATATTTTCTTTGCCTATAAATACCAACCCCTTTCATAGTTTTAGGCACCCTTCACACACAGAAAAATCCCTTAGCTAAATCCTCTCACACCTTTCACTTCTTAGGTTCATTTAGATTAGTTTTTCTTTGTTTCAAGAGTGATCCAATCATCCTTCAAGTGATCCTCTTCATACCTCTTCACTAGCAAGAGAAGAACACAAGTATCCAAGTTGATACAAGGTGTTGTCATCCCTCCTCATTAGCAAGAGAAGAACTCAAGTAATCAAGAAGATACTAGAGTTATAGTTGATAGGTTTTTGTAACACTTGTTACAACCTTGTTGTGTCTTAGCATACATCAAGTCTATTTCCTTTTTGTGAGTGAGAGTGAAGATCAAGTGTGATCTATAGAGATAGTGAACATCTCTTGAAGCCATTGGGCTTGTGTGATTGATCAAGAAGATCAAGGGTCATTAGCTTAGTGTTAGTTGAGTAGAGTGAAGTGAGTGTTGATCATTGTGATCGTGTTGAGATCTTGGTGATCTCTTGAAGCCACTGGGCTTGAGTGTTTGGTCACGTGGACCTTGGTAGATTGGTGCTAGCTAAGATTAGCACTCGACATCTAGCTTAGTGTCGGTAATAGGATAAGCGACGTGTACGGTTTTCTCCGCCTGAAGGGAGGTTGTTGATATAGTGTTTGAAACTCTCGAGTGTGGTACTCGGGGAGTGGAGTAGGGCGAAGAAGAGCTTCGTAGCCGAACCACTATAAATCCTCTGTCTCGGTTTGATCTTTCCAACTCTACTCTTTACTTTTATTTGTTATTATTACTTAGCTTAGTGTGTAGTTCATATTGGTGTTGATTGATTACACATAGAGTTCGAATCAAAGTTTCCAATAGCATACTTTTAAAACAAGATTTTTAAAAGAAGTTTTTAAACCGGTAAACTATTCAACCCCCCCCCCTTCTAGTTTCCCACAATTGGTATCAAGAGCCACGTCAGTCAAGATTTTAAAGTATATTGTATTTTAAAACTTGAATCGATCAATGGATTCCGACAAATATCTAGAAGGGCAATCTATGCAAAGACCACCACTTTTCGAAACCGATTGTTTTATTTTTTGGAAAACAAGATTCGAAACGTATGTGAAATCAAAAGACATTGATCTTTGGCATGTTATTACCGAGGGTGACTTTCAACCTATTCAAAAGAATCCGAAAACTAAAAAGGATGAAATAGTTTCTTATGATAAACAAAGTGATGAACTAAAAAGGAAATTAGCCAAAAATAATGAGGCTAAAATGATGATTTATAATGCTTTGCCTAAAAAGGAGTTTGAAAGAATTTTCATGTGTAATACGGCAAAAGATATTTGGAAAACCTTGTTAGTCACTCACCAAGGTAATAACCAAGTCAAAGAGAACAAGATAGATCTTCTTGGTCAACAATGTGAACAATTCTCCATTTCGGAGGATGAGTCAATAGATAATGCTTTTGCTAGATTTAATACTATTATCACTAGTCTTAAAGCTCTTGATGAAGGTTATTCTAGTAAGAACTATGTTAGGAAGTTTCTTAGAGCTCTACATACTAAATGGAGAGCAAAGGTCACCGCCATAGAAGAGTCAAAGGACTTGGCGGCATTGTCACTTGATGAACTTATAGGAAACTTGAAAGTTCACGAGATGATCATCAAGAAAGACTCTGACATTGTCAAAGGCAAAAGCGAGAGAGTTAGATCTCTAGCATTAAAAGCCAAGAAGGAGTCTAGTGATGAGGAATGTTCGAGTTCCGGTAGTGAAGATGAAGAGTATGCACTAGCCGTTAGGAACTTTATATAGTTCTTTAGGAGGAAAGGTAGATTTCCTAGACAATCTCGCGATGAGAAGAAGTCATCCCAAAGAAATCATGATGAAAGAAAAGGGACAAGTGATAGGAGATGCTATAGATGCGGAGATCCTAATCACTTCATAGGAGAATGTCCTAAGCCACCAAAATCCAACAATCAAATAGGCTTTGTAGGAGGTTCTTGGAGTGATAGCGGTGAAGAAGAAGAGAAGAAGCCTAATGATGAAACGTGCCTAATGGCTCAAGCTTCTAACGAGGTACATTCCGAATCTTCTTATTATAGTGATAATAATTCGTCAATAGATGACAGTGAATTGCATGACGAATACAACAAACTATGCATAGTTAGTACTAAGATCTTAGGTAGAAACACAAAGCTAAAATTAAAATTAAAAGAACTAGAACTACAAGTCTTAGAACTAAAAGATCAAGTCAAGAGACTTGAGAAAAACAAGGAAGTAGATTTTGGATGCGGGTCATGTATAAGTCTTCAAGTAGAAAATGAAAAACTTAAAGAAAATGCTTTAAGAATCATTAAGTTTGATGAAGGAGCTAAAAAGCTTAATGATATACTTGAAAATATTAGATATAGTGAACATGACCGTTCAGGTTTAGGATTTGACCCAAATCAGGCTTCTACAAGTGGTACTAAACAAGTAAAATTTGTAATGCCTGAAAAGTCCATGTCTGAAGGTGACGGCATCATTAAAGATACAGATGGCACCACTAAATTTAGTGGTACCGTGGTACCGTGTGGTGCTGAGGACAAAACTGGTCAATTCTGAAAAGTAACTTAAGTCCTAAACTAAGTCAAGTAGTTGTAAATAGAACTAAAGTATCTACTCCAAGTAGAGAGGAAACCAAAGGCTTTAACAAACCATTGTCATCTCCCGAACATGGATTTGTAAAGCGTGACACTAGGTCAACTACTCCTCCACCTAGAAAGGTAAACTCTCCCAAACCTCGGTCTAGAACTCCTCTACCGAGAGGTAACTTTAGAAGACAAAATCATCCAAGTAACATTCCCGTAACTTGGAATGATCGTCCACCACAAAGTTACTTACCATGGGAAATGTGTCCTCCATTCTCACATCCTAAACTAACGCAACAAATGCGTAGGATGTTTAACTCTAACAACTTTGGACCCATGAGATATTGGGGACCAGATGTTTGAACATTTGTTTTGCTAGGAAAACATGAGTGTAAATAAACTTTGGAGTCTAACAAAAGGAGTATGATGCGTTATCAAGCAAATCCGGTGACGCAATAGTCAAGTCGTGTCTTTCATGCTTAACATTCAACAAAGGTACCCTAGTCTTCTAGTTTTAAGAGCAAACACCTCAGGCACAGGTACGCTTTCTTAAAACACCCTTTGTTAGTAGTAATGTTTGGCATGAAATAGTGTAGTTAGAATCTAACATGGTAGGCACTATAACACAGAAACTCTATTCACATCTCATCATGTCAAATTCAACTTGTCCAGAAATGTTCGATGATCGCTTGAAGATCATGCGTGACAAGTTTGAATTAAGCATTGATGAGTGAATCAAGTTCCCTTCCTTGTACATATGTAATCTTGCCTAAATTAAGTATCCCTTTAAACTTATGTATATTATATGTATGAGATACATAGTTTAAGTAATAGTCTTTATTGACAATAACGCCCATATCCGCAAATGCGAAACTCACAAGAGACGAAGAAGGTGAGTGCGCGGATATAACTAGGTTAGGGGCATAATAGGCAAAGTAGTTTACCTAACGGCAAGTAGGTCCATTATCATGAATAGTGTTGGCTTTGTGCCCACTTGTAAGAAGTGTCCCAAAACTTCTTACATCAAAGTGTTTAATGTATCATACCATACATTAAAGATACTGCACACTTGAGATTACGATATCTTGAGGAGATTGATGTAGAAAATGTTTCTATACCAACTCTGATAATGTGAGAGTTAATGTGGATTGAAACATAATGAGTAATGTTTGTACCTTCATAGGTTTGTTAACAAACTTCTTGGTTCCCCAAGAAACAAACTACTCTTGCTATTTCCACAACCGAAGCCGAGTACGCAAGCGCCGGAAAGGTATGACAACAAACACTATAGATGAGACAACTCCCTGTGAAGAGTAGCAGTCAAGATGCCATTAGACTTGTCCGGGAACCCTATAGTTTGCTCATGAATGAAGCTCGTCGAAGTACGTCATCTCCCCGCGGAAAGACATCTCCTCCGTCATGATAACGTCGAAAGAGAAATCTTTTCTTTGAAAAGTATCTCTTCTCACCTTAACCTTTACATTCTCGTCAAATGACCTCTTAATACTCCATTGGAAATATTAATGTCATCTCTCACGTCCCATCATATGACTTTTCAAGTCATTCCTCATATCCCGCTCATGACTATTTCAATATTTCTATGGAAATATTAAAGTCATCCCTCGCGTCATACCTTATAACCTTTCATCCCCTCTTATGACTATTTGAATATTTCTCCGGAAATATTGAAGTCATCTCACACATCCATCTTATTCTCGACTCATGACTCTTGAATATTTCACGGGAAATATCAAGTCATTCCTTGTGTCGCGTACTCCGACTAATTAAATATTTCATGGGAAATATTATAGTCATCCTCCTAAACACAACTCATAACTTCTATTTATTTCACGGGAAATACTAGAAGTAAATCCTCATCCAATGACAACTTAGTCAATTTCCTCGGAAACACTAAGGTCATTTCCGGTCATCCCATTTAATCATCTTTCGTCAAAAAGTTTATTAGGTATAAACTTTTTCCTCGTGTCAAAAAGTCTTACTAAATAAGTAAGATTAATCAGCCAAAAGTCAAAACAGAAGAAAAACTGGACCATCAGACATACGGCTCCACTAAAGAGCCACGGCTCCACTAATGTTTAGTGGAACCGTGGAGCCGTGCATCTGAAAAATGCGCCCAGTTACTCTTTTCTTCTGCACAAATTTTCCAAACACACAAAACCACTTCCACTTGCTGTCAAAACCGAACCATAACACCATAATTCAATTAATCTTTTGCAAATCAAGATTGAGGCATTGAAATTAACAAATCCTAACCACAACATCATCAATTGTAAGTAATTCACTCTTAATTTCTTTTAATTTGAGTCTAGGGTTTGTTCTTGAGTATAAATCCGAATTGGGGATTTTCAAAATTAATTAAACCCTTGTGAAATTAAGATTAGGATTAGACAATGTAGCATTCACATGATTCCCTAAACCTAGGATTTCCAAAAACCCATTTATGTTGCGAAACCAAATCCGAAATTAATCACTAAATTCGGATTATGATTGATTATTTGCAATGGAATCATGTTTAGGATGATTAAAATTGGATTAGGAACGTTCTGCATTAAAGCTTTTCAATCTTAAAGCTTGTTGTCGCCATGTTGAGGCATTTGCCAAACACCCTAATTCGATCATTTTTCGAAAAACTTCACAAGTCTACGATCATGAAATTTTTTTTCATGCATTGTTGATGCAAATTAAAAATGTTTTTGCATGCATACATGAACTCTCAAATATGGTTCGGAGTACATAATTAATATGTATTGTTCGACATATTTGATTGAGCAAAAGTGAAGTTAGGAGCGTTTGGGTAATCTCTTTAGGATAATTTTAGAGTCGAGATTGCCGCACCTCCACATTGTTTGCATTTAGGCACACACACTAGAAGTGTAACCATTAAAATGCAACAAACTAACATATACAAAAAAAAAATTTGTAGACAATAATGCCTCGAAATGATTATCAACTAACCCGAAATTACATCATTGAAACACTTGAAAACCCAAACATCACTGATGAACAAAAGGCTTATTTTGCCAAAGTACTAACACGATACATACACGAAGGGCGTGTAGTCGATGCACTTTATGTCATGTCAGACAGAGTCAGTGCTTGTTTTCCTTCTATTCGGTTCGATTGTTTATACACAATAAACGATCAAATATGTCCTCTTTTCGTTCTCGAGTTTTACAGTCTTGTTCGTACCTACACTGACTCTGACGGAAACGTCTTTCTTGACTTTTGGATTCGACACCAAAATATCACCCTGTCTGTCACTCAGTTTGGTGAAATTCTTGGTGTTCCCTCATATGGTCAGTGTGCATACACCAACGACCATTCTCTAGAGTCTCTTTACTACAATGTTGAGATGGAAGGTGCCTATAGTACCCAAATTCCCGACATTGAAGTAATCAAACAAATTATCCAAATTCCTCGAGTCGCCATCACGTACCAAAAACGTGATGGATCCGTTGTCTTTCTCGACCCATCCAAAATCTACCTCAGGGAACTCCGTCCCGACCTTAGAAGTTCAACCTCGCATACTACATGGTCAAACGGATGGCCAACATTCATCGTCGGTCCGATGAGCTCATGCCATACGGCATGTTGCTTACTCGTTTATTCAGGTGGGTCATGGAACATTTCCCACATCTTCAAAGTGTCGACTATGTCCTAGTCAATCGGGTTATGCACCCACTTGGTGGACCACAACGTCGCACAAAGCAACGTAAGGACAAAGGGTCCAAACGTGGTCGTAAATCCACTTCCGATATTCCCCATTCATCCTCCTCCTTCAGTCACGAATCATCATCTGAACCCATGGATGAGGACGATGATGAGGTGAACGAAGAAGGAACGTCTAGTTATCAAATCCCTTCTCCCGACACCTACTTTTGTAACCTTGATACCTCATCATTTCGACGTACAACCGACCTCGAAAATGGGATGGTAAATCTATCCCACGTGATGAGAAGGCAAACCACGATGTACAATAGACAAGTGGAGATGCATGAGCAAACTATCGGGGGATTCAAGTCCATCGGCAAGGCGATCAAAGGGCTTGGGAACAAAATTAAGAAGTTGGGGAAAAGAAAGGATTAGATGGAAATAACTTAAGTATTATTATTAATATAAGTATTATGATTAAAATACTACTAATAGTTTGTGGCATTGTTGCTTAATACATTAACTAGCTTGATGTGTTTCCTTTTAACACTTGAACATGATTAATTCTCTTGTTAATTAATCCTCATGTTGGTTTATCTTGCCTAAATCATGCATGTTAGCTTATTTTATTACATGCACTAGATGTTAAAAATGCTTGAATTCATGCATGCTTAATAGTTGCCTAAATACATAGATGATCACATGATCATGTTAGTTGCTAGTTGAAACTAGCTTTAGGAATTCTATGTGTTTAGTAATTTGAGGCTTTGAGATTTGCAACCAATGGATTCCCCAGAAATTTCCCCATTTAGGCTGCCTAAAACCTGCAGACCTGGAAAGAAGGTCAAAAGAGCCCACGGCTCCATTAAATAGGCCACGGCTCCACTAAATTTAGTGGTACCGTCGTACCTTTAATGGTACCGTGCCTCTGGAAGACGAATTTAACAATCCTCTTTCACTTTTTGACTTTCTTTTCCTGAAAAACTGCAAACAAAACCTGATTCCCATGCACCCAAATCCCCAAATTAAACATCCTTTTCAACCTTGCATGCTTATGATTTGGCTATTTAAGCTAACATCATGCATTGCCATTCTTACATCCATCCTTACACCTTCACACTCACCACACAACCATCATGGGATCAAGAGTGTTCAAGAAACCTAGATTCAACATCAAACCAACCAACCAAACTACTCTAGTTGATCAATGGATCAAGAGTATTGACACACCTTAATCATCAACTAAACCTATCAACAATGACATTGCATTCATTGATCTCACCTTGGATGATGAAGATGAAACCCACACACCCATAACCTTTACCAAATCATCATCTTCCTTCACTACACCCCTAGCTCCATCCAAGGCAATCTCTAACAAACCCATATCCTCATCCTCCACAACAAGAACCAACACACACTCATCTCAACCTAGTCCCATTCACCCTTTAGCCTTAACACTCAACTCATCACCATCAACTTCCCTTGAATTGGGAACTAACACAACACCCTCATCACTTTCACCATCACCACAACCTCTAGCTCTAACCCTCACCTTATCACCAATAACTCCACTTGAGTTTGGAAGCTACACATCATCTCCTTCCCTATCACCATCATCTCAACCCTTAATGGGTTATCCCATCCTTTATCCCCTTCACTCACATACCTTGAGTTGCCCTTGTTGCAACCACAACCTTGAACTCATCATGAACCTTAGAGATGATCTTAACTTTAGGCTCTCATACCTAGAACACCTCCTCACACCACCCATAGGACCCATCATACTTCCACCACCTCCACCACACAATAGCCCAAACTAAACATGGTTATGTTTAGTCCATCCAATAAATGATTAAGAACCTTTTGAAGTTGGAAGCAAATCTAGAAGCCTCATGTTACTTTAGATGTTTATGTGTCTTCTTGTTAGTTTAATTTGCTTTCCTATTGTAGTCATACTTATGTATGACATTTATTTTATATTTATGTAATAGGCTTTTCATTTTGGCTACTTAGCCATAATTCTCTTATTGTGGTTGGATATTTGTCTTATGTGCTACTTGTTAGATATTGTTTATTTGCCGTCTAACCTTGTTTTGTAGCACGAACCATTGCTCGATTCCTTTGAGTTCTCCAAATGAGGGGGAATACACATCAAGGGGGAGCCTTAACCACCTTTTTGATTTGACAAAAAGGGGGAGAAATGGGAGTAAACTCATTAAAAACTTGTTAAAACTAATTTTAACCTAACATGAGTTTATATTTTGTCATCATCAAAAAGGGGGAGATTGTTGATGCAAATAATGTTCTAAAAACGTTATTTATATCTTTCGATTACTTCACGTTTTGAGGATGACAAAATGTGAACTCACGTTACGTTAAAATTAACGTTAACAAGTTTTTAATCGGAAGATCCCGTTTCTACGCAAATCACTCTTGAACAAAGTTACAACTTGAACTAGTGATCAAAGAAGTGAATTTATGTTTTGAAAATTCACATTTTAAATGGGACAAAACATTTTTTCAAAAATACACATGACAAATTATTTTTGAAATATTAAGAAATGTTTTAATGGAAAAATTAGTTTGAAAATCACAACAGCTATTTCCCCCCCCCCCAAAATCAGCTCCAACCTTCCCCAAATAAGTTTTCACCAGAAAAGACAAAATTTGGAGCGTCCTAGTCTACCACGGCTCCACGGTACCGTTAAATTTAACGGAGCCGTGGGTCATTTAAAGGAGCCGTCCGTACCATTTTTTCTGTAACGTTCAGATTTTCTTTGCCTATAAATACCAACCCCTTTCACAGTTTTAGGCACCCTTCACACACAGAAAAATCCCTTAGCAAAATCCTCTCACACCTTTCACTTCTTAGGTTCATTTAGATTAGTTTTTCTTTGTTTCAAGAGTGATCCAATCATCCTTCAAGTGATCCTCTTCATACCTCTTCACTAGCAAGAGAAGAACACAAGTATCCAAGTTGATACAAGGTGTTGTCATCCCTCTTCATTAGCAAGAGAAGAACTCAAGTAATCAAGAAGATACTAGAGTTATAGTTGATAGGTTTTTTTAACACTTGTTACAACCTTGTTGTGTCTTAGCATACATCAAGTCTATTTTCTTTTTGTGAGTGAGAGTGAAGATCAAGTGTGATCTATAGAGATAGTGAACATCTCTTGAAGCCATTGGGCTTGTGTGATTGATCAAGAAGATCAAGGGTCATTAGCTTAGTGTTAGTTGAGTAGAGTGAAGTGAGTGTTGATCATTGTGATCGTGTTGAGATCTTGGTGATCTCTTGAAGCCACTGGGCTTGAGTGTTTGGTCACGTGGACCTTGGTAGATTGGTGCTAGCTAAGATTAGCACTCGACATCTAGCTTAGTGTCGGTAATAGGATAAGCGACGTGTACGGTTTTCTCCGCCTGAAGGGAGGTTGTTGATATAGTGTTTGAAACTCTCGAGTGTGGTACTCGGGGAGTGGAGTAGGGCGAAGAAGAGCTTCGTAGCCGAACCACTATAAATCCTCTGTCTCGGTTTGATCTTTCCAACTCTACTCTTTACTTTTATTTGTTATTATTACTTAGCTTAGTGTGTAGTTCATATTGGTGTTGATTGATTACACATAGAGTTCGAATCAAAGTTTCCAATAGCATACTTTTAAAACAAGATTTTTAAAAGAAGTTTTTAAACCGGTAAACTATTCAACCCCCCCTTCTAGTTTCCCACACAATGTATTCTCCCCCGAGAGTTTAGAAATGAAATAATCAATTGAAAATGGAGCTATGAAAACTCACTTGATGCAATAGCTACGATAACAATAGTGAATATACTGAAATGAGGCGCGATCCCTAGCCGCAACCTAATATGAATGATATGCTCTAATGTAAGTCATGAAATGATGTTACACATGCAAATACGTATGTTACCGATACCACTCGTGTATTTTGAAAATAACGTTTATCGTCGAAAAATATATTTTTGACGTCTTGTTAAGTTGTAAAATATTTTACGTGTATATATGTTGCAACGATATCCCACGATCGTCGTTTGGTGATCTATCGATAAATATAGTGTTTTCGTCGTAAAATAGCATTTTTCACAACTTATAAAAATGACTAAATGGCCTCGCAAAACTAGCCATAAAACGGTGTACGTTGAGTGTTAGGAAATAAGCTCGGCGTTTTTAGAAACCTTGTAACAATATCGTGAATTCGTAATATTGTCATTTTGTCGATGCGCGTCTCGATCAATTAGAAAAACGGCACTCAACATGGTGTCTTGCAAAAACAGTTTTAGACTTAGAATTATTTTTCTAAAAGCTGTTAAAATGTTTAGTGAATTGTCGGTTTTCAAACGCTTGTATCTTGGTCGTTATAAACTCGTTTTCTACGTTCTTTATGTCCACGGCTTCGTATTACAGCGAACTAATATATTTTTGGCATGTTGGCTCGTCTAGATCACGTCCAACACCTCGTTTTACCCGTTGAAATTCGTGTAAAAGCACGTAAATTTTCAGAAAAAATAGTTTTCGTCGTAAAACTTAAAATTAACGTATATTTCTCGTCGTAAGCTCGTTTTTGCTCATTCCAGCGGCCACGGTTTCGTTTTTGAAAGTATTTTCTAAAAATGTAAGCCAAAATATCTCCTGACCTACTGAGTTTTCCAGAACTTGCAGAAATGGACAGAACCTTTTCTATATGTTGTTAAAATCAATTTTCTAGTTCAAGGCTTGAATATATCACTTCCAATCAATACCACAACTAGTCTAAGCCTACCATACACCTTCTTAGGGTGTCATGGGTTCCTAGTCTTCACCAAAAATAGTGGATCTCATGGGATTGCTAATAAAATTCTTTAGATCCATTTTTAGTGAGAAAATAAACATTAAGTGGTATATAACATATGTACATTTCATGATTTGCTACTAGAACTTGAAAATATATCAAATGAAAGTATAAAAGATTGAAAAATATATGTAGACACTTACTTGAAGATTTGAGGAGTTTTGGAGATAAATGCTTAATAAACTTTGAGGTTTTTAGTTCAAAACCTTAACTAGTACACAAATGGAGCTTGGATAATACTTGTTCATGATTTTTTGGTGGATTCCTATCTTGTTTTGTTGCTTGGCCGTTCATATAAGGAGAGGAAGAAGATGAGAGAACTTTGTTATGTTTACTTGAAGTGTATAGATATTATGAGGTGCTTTTGTAAGTATATCATGGAGTATTAATTGTAGTCAAAACAATCAAGTGAATTTGAGAATTGGGGGGGGGGGGGGCATGGGGCGGCATATGGGGGAAAGGAGGAAAGGAGAAAAAATTTTGTGTGGGCTAATTAAAGAACTTGTCCCCTAAGTGTAAGACTTATGTAGTTTAGGTTGTGTATTGGTGTTACCGGGTACCGAGTTAGCTAGAAATAAATCTTGACGAAACAAAATAAAGTATGACGAAGTTGTAAAAATTGTAAAATTACATTCCTTGAAAGAATCGGGTGGTCAAATAGTTGTCGTGTTGAATTTTCGCAAACCGACGTAGTTATAAGCGTTTAACAGAAAATATAGTAAATGATTTCAGAACACCGGGTAAATTAATAATATAATTTTTATATCATTATAATGAGCATGAAAATTTATTAGGATCACAGTTGGGAGTGTCGGGTATATTATTCGTAGTAATGACTGAGTGGTAACGTTTATTAAATAAATAAACATACGTTAATTGAAATTATGCAAACCCGTGCATGACCTAATATGAGATGGTGTTACTGATGATATGTAGACTACTCTAGTATATATGTGATGTGTCCTAAATGATGTTTCATGAATTCGCAGCTAAACCCTAATGGTTACGCGAATTTGAATAGTAATCTGTGAATAGTAAATTGTCGAGGTTTGGAAAATGACCTAAAATTACGATTTGTCACAGAAAAAACAGCATTGATCACTCACACATTGTTAAAATACACACTACTAAGTCACAATAAAGAAGAAAAAAAAAAGACAACAACTTTTTCACATGCAACTTGTATCACATATGTTTGATTGTATCAGAATGGTATCACATACAAATGGTATCAGAATGGTATCACATACAAATGGTAACACTTCCAATGGTATCACATACAACTTGTATCACATATGTTTCACGTACAATTTAATACATATGTGTCACTTACAAATGGTATCAGAATGGTGTCACATACAAATGGTATCAGAATGGTAACACATCCAATGGTATCACATACAAATGGTAACACAAACACACCTGTTACTACTTCTTCCATACGCCAAATCGTATCACATACAAATGCTATCACATCCAAACACATATGTTACAACTAATGGTATCACATACAAACACATCCAAACACACCTGTTACTACTTCCAAACACCAATGTAACACATATGTTTCATAAGAAACCTACTACTTCTTCCAAACACCATTATAATATGGTAACATCTAAACCGTAACAGTTTTTTTTTTTTTTTTTTTTTTACATGTATGTGTCAAAACAACTATGTCACTTACATATTACCACATCAAACCACACATGTTTCTACTTCCATACACACCTGTTACTACTTCCAACTACACATGCTTACAAACTATTCTGTTTCTAAGTTAACATCTGTACTCTATCTTAAATTAAGGTCTACAATATATTACAAACACTTATGTAACAGCAAAAAAAATACAACATTCATCCTCAATCAGTCAATAATAATAATAATAATAATAATAATAATAAATTATGAATCGAACAATCAAAGAAAAAAAAAGGAAAAAAAAAAAAAAAAAAAAACATTATGAAAAGTACATTCATGATCAAAGAATAATCAAACAATCAAATAATAATCAAAAAGAATTAGCAGGCATCAAGCGAACAATCACAGAATAATAATAATAAAAAAAAAAAAAAAAAAAAAAAACCAACAAATGATATAACTGATTTGATTGTTCTTGATTATCGCCGTTCGAATGATAGTTGGGGGTTTCGGTTTCTATGTGCAATCGGTGTGTGTTTTTATATGTAAATAATTAAATAGTGTTATGGTATAACAAGCAAGTTGATAATGTGATCATTATCACCGAGAAATATTTGGAATGAATCCCTATTTTTTTGCATGCAGTTAATGAGAGTGTATAATATACAATACCTTTTCTACCCTTTTCATTAATTTTTCCAGGTAATGTAGTTTCTCTTAATTACAAAAATGCCATTTTGCATTGATGTGTTGCACACACTCCTTTATTAGTAGTACATTATTGGTTCTCGCAGTTCTTGTAGATAAGATGGTTCTTGCAAGAAAATGCCCCGTGAGACTTTCATTTCAGAACCACTATATCTAAAAGAACTGCGAGAACCAATATTGTCCAATCAGATTTTAGTATATTGATTTCATTTTATTTTCCATAGTTAATATCGCAGGGGCAATAAGGTCATTTACCATATATTTCATTAAACCTTTTTTTTTTCAATCATTAATGTGATCCATTTAAAATTTCCTATGATCAAGGAACTATTTCGGTGCTAGATTATACGGTTTTTCCAGAAAACTTATTCCATCGTGTATCTTTTTTGATTGTTCAACAAACCCTAAATTGGTTTTATTAACATCATATCAAACACACAATTATTTATAATTTACGCAAGATTAAACATGGAACATGATCAAGGCGTTATTGGAGACCAGAATTATCAGAATCATCAATTAATTGTGTTATCTGAGCAAGCATTTGATTTTGAGTATGTGGAACATGATCAAGGCGTCAACAATGGTACGTATTATTCACATTTGATTATGTTATTCACACACTAGTTCATTCAAGTAAGTTATTGGTTGTTTTTTGTTCAGTTGTTTGCTCCTTCAGTTTTATTAAGGTTATGCTTGATATGTAAATTGATAGCGTCATGTACAATATCAGAAAAAGAGTAGGTTGATCTTGATTTCGACAGTATTGTAAGTCTGTAACCGAAGACGATGATGTGCATAGCTAGTTGAAGTTTCAAGTAACATATTATAGGCACCATACGTTGCACTGTTATTGAATTAAACCTATAATCTATTACAGGCACCATACATTTCACTGCTTGATATGTTTAATTTTATGTTGGTGTGCATGTTATTTAGTTTGTTTGATATCAAACCACATTATTTAGGGTTTGTGCGTGCATGTTATTTGAAAGGTTGTTCATTTTTTTCAATCAGTAGAGTTTGATATCAAACCACATTATAGTATTTGAATTTGAATTAAACTTATTGAATTTGAAAGGTGGTTCATTTTTTGCAAACCACATTATTGAATTAAACCTATAATCTGTTACAGGCACCATACGTTCCACTGTTGTTTAATTTTATGTTGGCGTGCATGTTATTTAGTTTGTTTGATATCAAACCACATTATTTAGGGTTTGTGCGTGCATGTTATTTGAAAGGTTGTTCATTTTTTGCAATCAGTAGAGTTTGATATCAAACCACATTATAGTATTTGAATTTGAATTAAACTTATTGAATTTGAAAGGTGGTTCATTTTTTGCAATCAGTAGAGTTTGATCATGATATCGAACAGAACCACTTATTGATCTATTTTATGCTGTTATATGTTCTTGATCATTTATTACATGCTTTTTTTTTGTAGATTCTAATGAATTCGATATTTATGAGATTGACCCGGAGTGTATTCCCACACCAAATGGACACAGATATTGGGTTCCGGATGTTCCAGTTAATGAGAAGGCTATGTTTTTGCAACTTTTGACAAAGCATATAACATGTACAAAGTGTATGCTGCTAAGGCTAGGTTTTGTGTACGTAAATCGGGAACCAAAAGCAAGAATGGTCAAATAACTCACAAGCACTTGGAAGCTGGTAAACCTAGGAAGAGTGTTGAAACGAATACACTTATTGATGATGAAAATGAGGATGTTGAAGAGGTTGAGAATGAAAATGGGAAACACAAAAGGAAACGTAGATCAACAACGTCAGTTACTGATTGCAAAGCACATTTAATTTTGAAACGTATTATAGGAACAGATTCTTACTCCGTACACAAGTTTGTGGAGAATCATAATCACAAACTCATTGACCCGGCTAATATGGATCTTGCTTGAGCTAGACGATAGTTGGAATTCGGTGATCATATGTTCATTCATCGTGCGTCATTATCTAATATTGGTCCACAGAAAGCACATAGGCTAAAAGTTGCATTATTGGGTGGTTTTGATAAAGTACGTGGCATGCCTGTTGATTGGAATAATTTTAGATGCGGTATGAATAAATTCATCGGTGAAAGGGATGCTCAAATGTTGGTTGACAAGATGCTAAAGAGGTAGGAACATGTATTAGGTTTCTCGTTTTATCATCACACAAAAATAAAAGATGAGCTATGCCGTATGTTTTGGGCTGATGAAACCATGAAGTGCAACTATGTTGCATTTGGTGACGTTGTTTCGTTTGATGCTACTTTCAATACTAATAAGTAAGTTCCATTACTATTTTCTTTTTTCATTTTAAGGATACGAAAACATTATCGTCTTATAAACTAATATATTAATACAACATGTTTTTCCAGGTATGACATGATTTTCGTTCCCTTTACTGGTGTTGACCATCACCAAAAATGTGTTACTTTTGGTGCTGCTTTATTGTCTAACGAAAAATATGAATCGTATTGTTGGATGCTTGAAGCATTTTTAAAGGTTCATGGGAAGCAACCACCTCTAGCTCTTACAGACCAAGACCCTGCGTTGCGTAAGGCTGTTGTAAAGATGTTCCCTGAATCGCATCATAGATTATGCATGTGGCACATTACTCAGAAACTCCCAGGGAAGGTATACTTATTTTGTGCGTCAATGTTAATTACATTAAGATTTCGGTATACATTCATGTGTGCCCAAAGGACCAATATAACAAAAAGACCATTACTATAATTACAGGTTATGGGTGATATCGATGCCGACTCTAAATTTAGGAAAGAGTTTCACAAATTAGTTTGGAATATGTACATTGGTCCTCAAGTCTTTGAAGAACGTTGGAATGATTTATTAGCGAGGTATAATCTGGGTGAGAACAAGTGGTTAACTGACATGTACGCTATCAGGGATAGATGGGTTCCAGGTTTCTTCGACACAATACCTATGTGTGGTTTGATGAAGACAACATCACGATCGGAGAGTTCCAACGCATTTTTCCAGATTTATTCCCATCCAGGCAACTCGTTAGTCCATTTTATGTTGTGCTTTGAATCGGCTATGGAAAAACAGAGGTACACCCAACGTGTGTTAGATAATTCAACGGAAGAAAAGACTCCTGTCATGATGACAAAATTATCTATCGAGCGTCATGTGCGTGAGGTGTACACAAACTCTGTTTTCAAGGAAGTGCAACACGAAATATCTAAAGCGTTATATTGGTGTGCACATATTGGTTCTCGTTTTGTAGGAGATGTTGAGTATTGTTTGATACGACATAGGGACAAGAGAAACAATACAGTCATAGACGCAACGGTATGTTCCTTATTCAGATTCAATGTTTCTTATTTCTTCCCTGACAGTCATACATTTCTAACAAACATTATTGTTCTTTAAACATAATCTGAATGTTCCTTAGGGTTTTAAATTATTACTTTTTTACACATTTAGTTGTTACATTTATGTTTTAATATGATATATCCATTTTCATCATTTTTTTTTCTTTCCAGTGTATAATATATGTTTATCTATCGTCACAAGTTTTTGTTAATCAGTCGGATAGTACCTTTGAATGTTCTTGTGGTCATTTTAACCGCCATGGTTACTTGTGTAGACATGTTTTCTGTGTTTTTCGTATCCATGGAATAGACACCATTCCACAAAAATACATAAGTAGCCGTTGGCGTAAGAATGTACTACCTGCGCATTTACGTGATAAGCTAAATTACTACTTATATTTTTTATAGATTCCTCATTAGTTAATGTACTTTTGAGTAAATTTTAAGATTTCATTCATTACCTAATGTACATGCCTGATTGGTCATCTCATTTAACATACTTGTTTTGTGAGTACATGCCTCGTTTTTTAACATGATTGTTTTTCATGTGTGGATTGTACATGTTTAGATTAAATATGGAATTCGTGTTTTCACATACTTGGTTTGAATGTCTAGATTATACATGTTTAGATTAAACCGTGTCGGAACATATTTGTTTTTCATGAATGCAGTACGCATTAATCAAACTTGGTTTTTCATTGAACACACATGTTTTCGCTGACTCAATACGCGTTGAAGTCAGTATGTGTATGTCCATTTAGTTAAGAACATTTGTGTTCGTAACCCCTGAAACAGGAGTGTTTTCAAAGGAAAACATGTATGTGCCTACCTCCTGAACTTATTAATAACAAGAGATGTTCAAAACAAACAGGGGTGTTTTAAAAAAAACATATATGTTCAAAACAAACAGGGGTGTTTTCAAAGGAAAACATGTATGTTCGTGCATCCTGAAATAGGGGTGTTTTCAACAAAAAACATATATGTTCAATTAATAACAAGATATGTTCAAAAAAAATATGTCCATTTAAACGTGTGTTTTCATGAACATGTATGTTTGGTAACATGTATGGGTTACCAATAATCCTGAGTATTTGAAAACCACATACATATTCACAAAATACATAAAATACAAAATAAAAAACTATAACGAATATTAATCCAAGATAACTTTAAAATACAAAATAAAAAACGTTAATGACTTAGTTCCAAGTTCACATCCATAAAAAAACAAACAAGCTAACAAAACAGGTCCACAACCCATAAAATAAACCAAACCAATATCATAAGTAAAATACCAAATTCCAAGTTCACATCCATAAAAAAAACAAACAAAGCCTGCGAGCATGTTCGGATCAGAATACCCGAAATCCAAAAAACACAAAATTACTAAACCACATTGTCTTGTGCTAAACCAGCAAAAAGAGATGAAATACTAATGTTCATGAAACAGTTTTAATCAGAATACACGAGTTCCCCACCTTGATTTCCATCTTCTTTGGATCAAAATTTTCTACAACATAAAAACCTAACTTATTTGGTATACCATCTACTTTAAAGTCCAACATCCCTCCAAACCCAATCCGCTCCAGACACGCTCTCTGAACCGGCGTTAATGTCTGTATAGCATTGAACAGTTTCTTCGGACTACTTCGAGTTTGGAACCCATACGGCTTACTCCCTTCTCCTCTTGAACTTTCACCGTTCTTCTTCTTAGGTTTCTTAACAACTTCATTTTCCTCACCTATTATTAATTACCACCACTTCAGTATGTACTAAAAAAACAAGTACGTTCAATGAAAAACATGTATGTTTAACGAAAAAACAATATTGTTCATTGCCAAACCATTAAATTAAAAAATGCACACTAACCATCCATGTCAATAGTCTTTCTCTTCGCTACCGCTCCTTTTTCCTTATTGCCGTTCTTGGTTCCCTTTTCACCTGTTACATACATAACAGATTAAGCATAAACATATTCACATGTACAACCAGTTACATCCACGCACCACTAATTAGTATGACATTATGCTTACACTTGCTAACATATACGTTAGTATTTTCAAAGTCATTATCACTATCTTCCACATCTGCATCTATTACGTCTTCAATTGTGTTCTCGCAAATAACCGGCCCTTAATCCTTTCCCCTTCCACTTCTCCTAACACCTATAACAAATACGCAAAAAACAGCATTGATCACTCACAAATTGTTAAAATACACACTACTAAGTCACAATAAAGAAAAAAAAAACAAGACAACAACTTTTTCACATACAACTGGTATCACATATGTTTGATTGTATCAGAATGGTATCACATACAAATGGTATCAGAATGGTATCACATACAAATGGTATCATAATGGTAACACTTCCAATGGTATCACATACATATGTTTCACATACAACTTGTATCACATATGTTTCACATACAATTGGTATCACATACAATGTAAGACATATGTGTCACATACAAATGGTATCAGAATGGTGTCACATACAAATGGTATCAGAATGGTAACACATCCAATGGTATCACATACAAATGGTAACACAAACACACCTGTTACTACTTCTTCCATACGCCAAATCGTATCACATACAAATGCTATCACATCCAAACACATATGTTACAACTAATGGTATCACATACAAAAACATCCAAACACACCTGTTACTACTTCCAAACACCAATGTGACACATATGTTTCATAAGAAACCTACTACTTCTTCCAAACACAATTATAATATGGTAACATCTATGTTTCATATCATTCCATGTTTGAAACAGGCATGTCTCTAAACATCTAAACCGTACCAGGGTTTTTTTTTTTTTTTTTTTTTATTATTATTATTATTAATTTTTTTACGTGTATGTGTCAAAACAACTATGTCACTTGCATATTACCACATCAAACCACACATGTTTCTACTTCCATACACACCTGTTACTACTTCCAACTACACATGCTTACAAACTATTATGTTTCTAAGTTAACATCTGTACTCTATCTTAAATTAAGGTCTACAATATATTGCAAACACTTATGTAACCGCAAAAAAAATACAACATTCATCCTCAATCAGTCAATAAAAAAAATAATAATAAAAAAATTATGAATCGAACAATCAAAGAATAAAAAAATAATAAAAAAAAATAATAAAAAAAAAAAAAAACATTATGAAAAGTACATTCATGATCAAAGAATAATAAAAAAGAATAATCAAACAATCAAAGAATAATAAAAAAGAAGAGTAAATTACATTTTTGGTCCTTGTGGTTTACCGGGTATTTTATTTTCAGTCTAATTTTTTAAAAAGTATCGGATCCACTCCAAAACCCGAAGACCCGTAACATGTTCAGTCCAATTTTATGTTGAACGTCAGTTTGACCAGGTAAGACATGTGAAATGAGTTAAGACATGTGAAATGACTAAGATACTCTTATCTTATTACTAGAAATGACTCAAATGACCTTCCTTCATTCTTTTTCTTTTCTTTTCTTTTTCTATTATTAGTATTATCATCACTATTTGTTATTTTTTAATTATTATTATATCACTTTATTATTATTATATCACTTTATTATTATTATTATTATTATTATTACTGCCTAGTTTATCTTTTATGAAACATCAAAAAAAAATCTGTAAACAAAAATTTATAAACAAAAATCTTTAAACAAAAAATCTGCAAACAAAACTTGTAAATAAAATCTGTACACAAAATCTATAAAGAAAAATCTATAAACAAAAATCTGTAAAAAAAAAATATGTAAAAAAAAATCTGTAAACAAAAAGAATAAATTACATAATCATCACTATCCTCATCAAGGCAAACCTAGTCAACTCTAAATCTAGATCTAAAATAAAAAGAAAACCATTAGCCACAATATGAACCCCAAATCTAAATCTGGATCACCACCATCGTTGTGTCTACCTTCTCGACCACCAAAACCCCGCCACGCCGCCGACCAATTTTACAAAAAAAGAAGAAGAAAAAAAAATGTCGGCCAATCAAGATATGAGTTGGTGGTGGTTGGATGGCTGTTATAAACACTTCCGCACAGTAAACTGCCACCACCACCACGAAATCCCTCATCGCCACCAGATCCGGTCATTATCCGGCTACATCCGTGGTTTTTGATACTTTTCGTTGGTTAGGGGCGGTTTTCAATGGTTGTTGCAGTTTTATGGTGGTCAAACGCCGACAGAGGCAGTGTTGATGGGTGTGATGGTGGTCGATGGTGGGGTGGGCGGAGGTGGTGGTGGCTGGACATTGTAAAGAGGATTTGTTTAGAGAGGATTTTTTTGTTGTTGAATAAAATGTGTGAGAGAGAGGAAGAGGGGATTAGTTGGTTTATGAGATGTATGTTTTATTTCTTTTTTATTTAATTGAAAAGACAAAAATACCTTTAACTTTAATAGTCAATAACTGGTCAAACTAACGGCATTAGAAAAATGGACTAAACTTGTTACGGGTCGTCGGGTTTTGGAGTGGATCCGATACTTTTTAAAAAATTGGACTGAAAATGAAATACCCGGTAAACCACAAGGACCAAAAATGTAATTTACTCAAAAAAGAATTAACAGGCATCAAGCGAACAATCAAAGAATAAAAAAATAAAATAAAAATTACCCATCGAATGATATACCATCGACAATAAAAAAATAAAAAAAAAAACAAATTATAAACACAGTACATTCATGATCATACCTTCCATTGATGGATGTTATTGTTAATTGGACTAACAAAAAAAAAAAAAAAAAAAAAAAAAAAAAAAAAAAAAAAAAAAAAAAAAAACTGATTTCATTGTTCTTGATTATCGCCGTTCGAATGATAGTTGGGGGTTTAGGTTTCTATGTGCAATCGGTGTGTGTTTTTATATGTAAATAATTAAATGGTGTTATGGTGTAACAAGCAAGTTGATAATGTGATCATTATCACCGAGAAATATTTGGAATGAATCCTTATTTTTTTGCATGCAGTTAATGAGAGTGTATAATATACAATACCTTTTCTACCCTTTTCATTAATTTTTCCAGGAAATGTAGTTTTTCTTAATTACAAAAATGCCATTTTGCATTGATGTGTTGCACACACTCCTTTATTAGTAGTACATTATTGATTATCGCAGTTCTTGTAGATAAGATGGTTCTCGCAAGATATATATATATATATATATATATATATATATATATATATATATATATATATATACTATATATATATATATATATATATATATATATATACACTTTTTTTTTATCATTCTTTTCTAACATTAATATACTAATTTTTGTCATCAAAGTTAACAATATAATATACAATTTTTCTCAAAAAAAAATTATTAAAGTTTAGTTTTTTATTTGATGTTTTCAAATTGATGATAAACACAACTTATATGTGACAAACAACGTCTACGATAAAAAAAAACTTTTTTATTGATGAATAACGACAACTTTTTTATTGATAAACAACACGTAGTAGCATATGATGAACAACTTTTTTATTAATGAACAACTATTTTTATTGATGAACAACTCTTTTATTGATGAATAATGTAACCAATGAACAACTATTTTTATTGCTAAATAACGCCTATGATGAACACTTTTTTTATAAACAAATCATTTTATTGATAAACACGTATATAATGAACAATTACTTCATAAACAAATCATTTTTTATTGATGAACGAATTTGGATTCTATCGATGGGCTCGAGCAACATAGGCAAAAGCAGCAGCAGCTGCCAATAGCGTTGTTGCAGATGATACCATTGTCCAGAAGCTCTTCCTCTTACGAGCTTCAGCAGCAGATTTTTTTTTTACAAACCGAAAGTGTTTTCTTCAAGAACGTCAAGACACTTTCCGCGTTTTCTTTACGCAAATCTTTTATCTCCTGCTCCATTATAGCAATCTTCTCTTTATTATCAGATGTGATGGATTTTTCCTTATCAAGACTCTCGAGAGCTTCATCCCTCTCGATTTTTGCTTGATCATTTGAAGCTCTGTAGGTGCTGACTTCACCCTCTAATTGCTTAATCTTTTCAACTTGATTGGCACTAGACATTTCCAGTGATGAAATCTTGTCTTCGGAATCCCTCAATTGCTCGTTCAACTTTATAATCTCACTGACCCCTTGTATCTTAGCACTCTCCAGTTCGGTTTTCTCATGAACGATCTGCTCAATTCTAAGCTTCTGCTGCTCTAACTCCTTCCTCGCATCTTCCAAATCTTTTGTAATCGAACTTTTTTCCTTATCCAAACTTACAATGCGTTCCTCCGTTCCTTTCTTTTGCTCAACCAATACTTCGATTTCCTTCTGCAATTCAGCTTCATTATTACAAATCGTTACATATTTCTTCTCCAAATCAGCAAACTTGTTACTTAACATTTCCTCCTCAATTTTCATACTGTCAACCAATCTCTCAAGCTCACCTACAGAAGTTTGCAGCTCGTCGTTCTTCCTCTCTTGCGTACTCTTTTCATCTTCAACCGCCTTCTTTTCTTGGCGTAACTGATCAATACTTCTTCCCATATCATTAACCAGTTTGTCAGACTCTTCCAAAGCCGTCCGAAACATATCTCTTTCTCTTCTTAAAGAGTCAATTCGTTCAGATGTGATGGATTTTTCCTTATCAAGACTCTCGAGAGCTTCATCCCTCTCGATTATTGCTTGATCATTTGAAGCTCTGTAGGTGCTGACTTCACCCTCTAATTGCTTAATCTTTTCAACTTGATTGGCACTAGACATTTCTAGTGATGAAATCTTGTCTTCGGAAACCCTCAATTGCTCATTCAACTTTATAATCTCACTGTCCCCTTGTATCTTAGCACTCTCCAGTTCGGTTTTCTCATGAACGATCTGCTCAATTCTAAGCTTCTGCTGCTCTAACTCCTTCCTCGCATCTTCCAAATCTTTTGTAATCGAACTTTTTTCCTTATCCAAACTTACAATGCGTTCCTCCATTCCTTTCTTTTGCTCAACCAATACTTCGATTTCCTTCTGCAATTCAGCTTCATTATTACAAATCGTTACATATTTCTTCTCCAAATCAGCAAACTTGTTACTTAACATTTCCACCTCAATTTTCATACTGTCAACCAATCTCTCAAGCTCACCTACAGAAGTTTGCAGCTCGTCGTTCTTCCTCTCTTGCGTACTCTTTTCATCTTCAACCGCCTTCTTTTCTTGGCGTAACTGATAAATACTTCTTTCTATAAGATTAATCTGTTCGTTATTCTTTTCCAAAACCGTCAGAAGCCTATCCCTTTGATTTATTAAAGAGTCAATTCGTTCTTTAACTTCTTTAACAAACTGCAGAAAATCCATTTTTGTGGGACTAATGTAGACCATGTAATCTGAGATAAATCATATATATAAGACTTTTTCCATGGATTCTTTTCATAATTTGAAAGTTTGTTATGTCTTGCTTTGGAATCAAATATTCCTTGCATGTGTTCCAAAAAAATCATTTACTTCATTCTTAAGAAAAAAAAAGATGCTCCATTATATTGAAGAATAGATCTTAACTTATTGAAGTTAATAACTTGGGTTTGTGATAATTTAAAAAACACATACTTTTGTGACATGTAAAATAAATCAAAAAGAAAATGTGGCTTCCGCTTACTATTTCTAGGATTATCAAAAGACTTTTTTATAGTCATAGGCGAAATGAAGTTAATTTTATTTTTTTTTTATTTTTTTTATTTTTTTATTTTTTATTTGAGTAATTCTTTCTTTATCTTTATTTATTTCATTATTGTCAATGTATTTTTCAAGTTTTTTTTTTTTTTTTTTTTTTTTTTTTTTTTTTTTTTTTGATTCCATAAAAAAAAGTTAAGTTGTAGAGAAATTTTGCGCATATTAATTATACATAAAAAGATATCTACCGTATATTTTTTCAATGTAAAATTGAAATATATTTTTTTTCTCAGCTTCAGCAACTTTCAAACTCAAGTGATCCACTTCTCGAATTCGAGCATCCAAATGCTCCTTTTTTTATCTAACACCTGAAAAACAAACGAAAGCAGAGTGTCTCAGAGTGCAAACAGACGAGCAGATTCAGGCTGAGTGATGCAGACAGACAGATGTAGCTTGTGTTGATAGTGGAATGAAGGGTTGATCGTGTAGATACATCAAGTTGATGTAACAGTCAGTGGCGGAACTAGGAGCCAAGTTTATGGGTAGCGAAATACGAAAATTTGTTTAGGGGTAGCGAAAATTTGTTTCAGGGGTAGCGAAATAGCCAAAAATGGCCAAAAATCGCCAAAAAACATAAAAAATGGCCAAAAATTCCACTACCGGGTAAAAGTTCAGGAGTAGCGACCGCTACCCCTGACTTGCATGTACCTCCGCCCCTGGTAACAGTGACAACTTGATGTAGCTTGATGGTGTGGAATTTGAAGAGATTTTCCCTGTGGAAAACAAATGCAGTATAACGATTGGGGCTCATGGGGCCGGACTAACGAATGAAGTGTTTTTACCTAAGGGGCGGTTTTGATACAAATCAGGCCTTTAGGTCTCGAACGGGTGTCGAGTTTACCAGCAAAAGATATGGGAGTAAAGTATTTGGAGTGCAAGATTGAACCTTAGGAGAGTACACTTGTTGACACATATGGTTGGGACCATCCGGCTGTTGTGAACCCGTCATTGTGGCAGTCGAACGTGAGCTATCAAGTGGGTCGGACGATGTATTTAGATGGGCAAGATATGAGGATTAACGTTAATAGGTTTAGGGCTACAATTGTGGATGCATTGGGATTCAATGCATCACAAAATACGCAAACTTAGTGAAGGGGCATATTAGACATTTGACCACACCGAAAACAACATATTTTGCTAGTATTAGAAGCAGTAAATGTACCTAGTATATATGCCGGGCCCAGTTAGGTAATGCGGGTTCTTTCGTCCTGATTTTTGTATTTCTAAGTTCTAATAAACAGCTTTGATATTATATACAAGTTTGACATACAAAGTCAAACAAAAACGAATCTAGATCAAACATATGCACAAGCTTTACATCGGCATAATAGGACCCGTTTGTTTAAATGATGTAGATCCATTGAACAAAATTTACAGGCTTTTTAGGCCTTCATACACATAATCTCCAAATATTGCTGGCTTGCAATGTTCATACTCTCAAAATTCTGGTTAGTTTGTAAACTTGAGCGCTTCTGCTCGGTAACAGTACTTCTAGGCACAGTTACGCATACCATCAACTCAGCAACACGACATATTTTGATAATTTTAAACTTAACTTCAGTTAGGCCTAAAATGTATAAAATTTAATTAAAAAAAAGGGTTTACCTTCTGCTCATGGTTTTCTGAACGTATTGATCCTGCACTATCGATCCTTGACCACACTGTACTTCTTTTCATCGGTATTCAGAATAATCTGTGTTATAATAATTATAAGATATTACAATAATGTATAAGATTATTTAATTTGAATCTATAAAAACAAGTTATCTTTACTTGATACTCTCCAGCTTCTTCCACGCCTACGTTGTATTTGACGTATGAATTTGAGGGATGAAAGTTAAAGATGAAGAGAAATGGGCCTCGTAAATACGATATCACCTGTGCCCACGTAAAAACAACTCTCAGTTAATTATATTTCTTAAAATCTATTCAAGTGATTAAAACTTGAAAATTTTAAGACCATAAACACCTCACCATGTTAGTGTCGTTGACATGATGAATATTAGGAAGCCATCTTGAAATTATTCTTTCTACTTTGTTCAAGTCCATCATATCCTGTAATAAAACTTAACCGTAAGAATAATTTATATTAGCAACTTATGCAAAGTCATGTTTAGTTAAAGTAATGTGGTACCTTCTCGAAGGAAAGCAAATCTTGATGAACCCCTGGTGTAGCGAGTAGATCCCAATCCCGGTTAGCAAGCGAGAATGAAAAATTGTTACTTTCTGTGGGGAATTCCACTCGCTAGCCAACATAATAACAACCAACATTACTTGCATTCTCTCGGGTTCTTGAAATAATAGATATATAATATATTTTGATAATCTCACCTTTGGATGCCCAAATTCGTTGCCCATGAAGTTTAGATAAGCACGACCACCAATTGTGTATGTAATCAATCTGATCATCTAAATAACGAAAAACATAAGTATGAAAACACAAATTAGGCCATATTCAATTATTTATCTCTTAAGGATTTCTAGTGACTAAAGTGCTAAACCGACCTTATGCAAAGAACAACCTCTAAGCAATGAGTCATTCATGACCGATGATTGCTCCAAAGTTTTACCAAATAATATTTCGGCAAAAGACCGCCCTCCAGAAATTGACTGCCAACAAATTTATACATAAAGATTAAAAAATAAATAAATAAGGCCAATAAAACACTTATTGGATAACCTCAACCTCAAAGATTTACCTGGTTGTGGTTTTCAGAGTATAGAATCATTTTATCGGAACTTCCTTTGATCCCTACCAGTGTGTCCACGATCTGAAATAGACGATTTAGTCGAATAGTGAATGCGTTTTGAAGGTATTTACAAAAAATACCAAGGTGCCTTTCTATTCTCTCGTTTTAGCCATTGTACTTTTTTGTACATTCGAGTAGTTGAAAGATAGTTCTGAGTGAGTGAGTGGTTTGCGTCATTGTGTAACTCGTAACCTTAATAATTTTGGATAAAACATTATCTAACATTTTTATACATACACTTTAAACATATTTACACAACGTTATACCATGCTTGAAACCTTAATATCAAGGATTCCTGGGCAGCAAATTGAGGCCACAAAGCCTACTTTTAATGACTCGGACATACAATAAAGGTAAAATGACTAAAACGAGACAAATGAAAAAGAACGTTGGTATTTTATCCCAAAAATAACCAGCTTTAAATTTTATTAAATCAGAACTGGTGATGGTTAAGTGGTACACACCTTATTCATGCTCCAATTGGAATCTTGAACGTCTTCAAGAAACGACAACCACATATCTGATGCACGCGGGTTTACATAGTAATCGAATCCCAACCCGCCTTGAGAAGTGGGTTCACATAATCCAGGATAAAGTGTCGCCTGGTCAATTAACCAAAAAATGTTCATTTTTTGGCACTTTCAAGATTTTTAAAGCACAAGAAAATTCAGTTACTTACGTCTTCAGCAATGGTTATAATATTAGGATGAAGAGCATGCAACGTCTCATTTGCCAATATGAGGTATAATAGTGCAGACCGGTCAACGTACTGGTTATAGAACCTGAAAAAACTAAAGATTAGACCGTGTTGACATAAGAATATTAAGCTTAAGAGGTGGTAAATTTGACCCTTTTTTCAATATGGGTCGATTGGATGTATATTTGATAGTATAAAAAAGGTAGAGATAAAAAATATATTAATGCATATAATCTCCTACAACGGCACTACTCGCCTTGACCCATTCTACCCATTACCCAACCCGATTGACCCACCCATAATGCCATCTATACAGAACTTATATCAGGAACACGAAAACTACAGATGCCTTACTCCTCCATATCACCGGTAAATGAGGCAAACCCGTTGTGCGTATACATCATTGATGCAAGAGAATGAAAATTGAAACCATCAACATGGTACTCCACTACCCACCTATAAAATAAGAAAGATTGTAAATTTATATGACAAAGTAACTTGCAGTATATACTCGTCAAAATAATATTTGGTCATTACCAGTTTAGATTTGAAAGCAAATAATGCAGAACATCAAGGTCTTCATATTTGAACATCCGCGTACCCCAAAACTTATGGTGTCCTCGTTTACCAGTATGGAAATAGCAGTCATTTGATCCATCAAAGAGCGACAATCCAACCATTTCATCTGCAGCTGAGTAAGAATGAACGATGTCCATGAAGACCAGCAATCCAAGCCCTGTTTCGTAAAAATCAAGAAAATTTGAAAATTAATAACGTCAACATGAAAATTAATACGCACAAAGCACTATGATTGATCAACAAACAGTTATAATAATGTGATCACCATGTGCTTCGTCAACTAAACGTTTGAAATCTTCAGGTGTCCCGAAACGACTGCTGACAGCAAACATATTTGTCACCTATATTAAGACCAAGTAAGCAAACATATCTTTCGCAAAAAGAGCTAAATACCAATGTTTCGTAAAACATCATACAAGTACAGAATTTCTGTGTGATTTGTGATTGTGGCTAAATTAGGCAGAACTGTGGAAAAATCACAATTTGGGTGGTTTGTGAAATTTAGGTTCATTTTCGTAAAAAGTCCCACACCTAATGTGGCTGTATTTGTTTTGTTTTGTTTTTTATTTTTTTTTTATTTTTTTTTTATTTTTATTTTTTAAATATATATTATCGACACAAAAGGTAAAAGAGACCAAGGGAGAAAATATTTGGAAAATTAAACTCACCCTATAACCGACAGTGAAATAATCCTTATGCTCAACAACCCCAATTAACTGTATTGCATTGTATCCAGCCTCCTTAACATGAGGGAGAACCTATCATCATTAAAAATATATATATAAATCATTAGAAAACAATGTTACAACATATAACAAGAGATACTAGAAATGAGGAGTTAACCTTCTCGGTGAAATCGCTAAACGAGGCGATCTTTGGGTCGGATCCGCTAATACCAATATGTGCTTCATATATGCGCAAAGATTTTGGTACTTTCGGTTTCTTATGTATCCATTTATAAGCTTGTTCAGGAGGAGGTTCCCAGTGGATTGCATATCCTTGGTTTCCATCAGCCTCTACAATTAATTCCCGAGAAGAAATTATAAACACCATATTCTTACAATTTTAACAATCAAAAAATGTATTTTCAGTTTTGGGAACACCTAGAAAAAATAGCACCGTCCTATACAAAAGACCATTTTATAATCTTTTTACAGAGAGGGTGCTTTCTATTGCTAAATTAAGTACTTATCTGCTTACTTTTTAAGCAGATAAGCAGTTTCGGGTGTTTGGATAAAACTGCAAATTTGCGGATTTAACACTAAAATAAGCACTTTAAAATCAGCAGATACCTGCTTATTTTAAGCTGATAAGCAATATACATAACCAATCCCAATTACCAAATAAAAAGCGTGAATTCATGAGTCATATGTTATAAACACCATATTCTTACAATTTTAAGAATCAAAAAATGTATTTTCAGTTTTGGGAACACCTAGAAAAAACAGCACCGTCCTATACAAAATGCCTATCTATTATTTTTAAGCCTAGCCGCGAGTCACTGCTGAAAAAGTTTATTTTTGATAGTAAGCGTAAATTATTCGATTTCTGATAATTACTGACAAGTTTCGTAATTTACTGAGAGCTTTCTCGTATTTACTGAAAAGCAACCCCACACGCGAGCCGACAGCACAATATTTATGGTAGCAGTCAAATAAATGCATTTTTGAGCAAATAATAATATTTTATTATTATTCTGAAGGAAACGTCAATAAAAACTTTATTTTGCGTATACGTGCCCAAAAAGGTCAAACCGGAACTTTACGGTAACATTTAAGCTTAAACCGAAACACGATACACCAACGAGGATCAAAAACCCATTAATTCCCCCTCCCCTTGTCGTTTACAGCCAACCAAGCACAAAGGGACAAAGATTTTTATATGTTATGATATCATTAGAGGAGGATGACATAGCAAACCTTGTTTTTATACTCTAAACACACCACATAGCATTTCACATACACATTCTTATCAACAAAAGTTACCTAGATCATTTTCTTACTTCTCCTAACTCAAAACTCACGGCCTATCATTGAAATCCAAGATCTACAAAAATTCTTTGAAGTTATAACAAATCAAGGTGTACTTTCAAGTGTTTTGGGTTAATCAGAACGTATTGTGGGTAAATTTGGTGCAATTTGGTGTGTTCTTGGGTCCTTATATCTCTCGACTTTCTTTCAAACATTGTAAGGATTTTCAAAACTTGTTCATATCATGTTATCTTGATGTTTAAAAGTGTTACCAAGTGCTAAATGTTTATGTTTTACTAAAATGAAAAAGTTAGGGTTTGATGTATGGTTTATGTGTGCTCTACTTTTCTTGATTTCTTATACAAATTATGATATTTCTTGCTTATATGGTAAATCTTGTTGCTTGTGGTACTAGTTTGATGATACAAAAGTGATTAGTGCTAATTACGCGAGTTTAAGACGAAATATACACTTGTATGTGTATATATATAAATCAGCTAGTTTTTAAAGGGAATAATTATTGGGGTTTTGAAAAACATAAAGTTTTGGCTCTAGTGGTGAAATGGTGAAATTTATGCTTATTATCTTATTTTAGTTAGCTTATTGAAATAAGCACTGGATTATTGGTTTTAACTAGTTTTTTTGGACTAAACATGGTCTCGACATAAATGGGCCGAGCCCATCAAACTCTCGGCCTACTTGGGCTTTTTGGACCAAATTGCTTATTTAAAGTGCTTATTAGCTTATGTAATATTTAACATAAAATTATAACGTAAATAAAAAGGGTTAATTAGTTTTCGGCTAAAAATGGACTAATGGACCCATTATGGCCTATTCGGCCCAATAAACATTTCGGGAGACAAAAATGAGTTTTGGAACATTTTTCGACTCACTATAATTATTTTTGTGAAATAGAGCCTTATATATCGATTAAAATTATTTTGGGCTCGTTTTGACACTTTAAGCCCAATAAGACAAATAACCTCTTTAGGGTTATTCACCATTGATCCTTAGTAGCAACATCATTACAAAGTTTTGATAACACTACCTTAATTATTAGTATAACCTCTTTAGGGTTATTCATTTCATCCAAGTTTCTTTGTGATCAGCTTAATATTGTACTTTTTTCAGTTATAACTTTAATGGCGTCCACTTCAAGTTCATTGATTCAAAAGAGCTTCAAGTATGATGTCTTCTTTATTGAATTAATTAAGCTTTAGAGGCGAAGACACTCGAAAGAACTTTGTTGATCATCTTTATCTTGCTCTTACACAAAAAGGTATTGAAACATACAAGGATGATGAGAATATTAAGCAAGGGAATATGATCAGTGATGAGCTTATTAAGGCCATTGAAGATTCGAAATTTTACATTATTATTTTCTCCAAGAACTATGCTTCTTCATCTTGGTGCTTGGAAGAGCTTGTTAAGATTATTGAATGCCGGAAAGGTTTTGGGCATACTGCTTATCCCGTGTTCTACGATGTGGAACCTACTGAAGTTAGGAAACAAAGTGGGTCAGTTAAAGATGCATTTGCAAAACTTAATAAAGAGGAAGAAGCTGCAAAGAAGTGGAGGGATGCTATGAAAGAAGCATCTGATTTGGCTGGCTGGGAGTTGAAGAACACTTTTGATGGGTAATTCCTTCATCATATCTTTGCAATATTCTTTGATTTTACTTCTTTTTTATCTACGATTGACTGATTCCGGTGGGTTCCAATGTAGTTGAAGTTTTAGGGTTGTTGTTATATATATATATATATATATATATATATATATATATATATATATATATATATATATATATATATATATATATATATAGACATACATACATAATTAATGGCTTTCAAAAAAACATGTTTCATCTCAAACGGGTCAAATGGGTAAACAACTATTTATATCCTAACATGGTGTATTATGGTGTATTTTTAATGCATATATAACCTTAGAGCAGTTTTTTATTCTCAAACTTAAGATTTTTTCTGTAATGACATATAATTTTAAAGCAGTTTTTAATGCATTGAAACGAGTATGTTATAAGTTAGATGTTGAAGGGAAGTGTTTGCGGGTAGACCCAACCTGTTTTGACCCGGAAAACATTTACGTTATGCGCAGCCTATCTGTTATTTATCTAGTATCTAACTGATAGCTGATTCTATGCCATTACTTCATATACAATTGTATGTGTTATTATCTGAAATTGATTGTTCAAGTAGGATTTTTAACAAGCTTATTGAATCCTATTTTACATACAGACATGAATCTAAATTTATCCAAAAGATTGTTGAAGAGATATCACTAGAGTTGCGTTTCATTAACTCGGATGTTGATGGAAAATTAATAGGCATGAAGACCCGAGCAAACGATGTTGTTTCATCTTTAGAAACCAGTGTTGATGATGTTCGTATGATAGGGATCAAGGGCATGGGAGGAATTGGGAAGACAACCTTGGCCAGAGCTGTTTTCGATCATATATCCGTTCAGTTTGAGGGTTAAAGCTTTGTAGAAAATGTTAGGGAAATTTCAAAAACCTCTTTGTCGGGTTTGAAGAAGCTGCAGAAGCAAGTACTCTCAGATGTTCTAAATGATAATAACATTAGTGTAAGTAGTGTTTCTGACGGGAAAAATATGATGAAAAAGTTCTTGCACGGTAGAAAGGTTCTAGTTGTTCTAGATGATGTGGATCACATAGAACAATTACTTGAGGCGTTAACCGTTCGTAATTGGTTCAAGCCGGGAAGTAGAATTATCATAACAACCAGAGATGAGCAAGTGCTGCGTGCACACGGAGTGAACTCGATTCATGATGTCAATTTGTTATCGAATGATGAAGCAATTTTCATGTTCCGTTGGTATGCATTTGGGAGAGAGATTGAAATTGAAGGTTACAAAGAGCTATCGAGGCAAATTATGGTCTTCCATTGACTATAAAAGTTATGGGTTCATTTCTATGTGGTAAAGATGAAATTGAATGGAAAGATGCCATAGAAAGACTAAAAACAATTCCGTTGGAGGAAACTTTGAAAAAATTGGAATTAGCTATAATAGTCTTGAGGAGGATTACAAAGAAATTTTTCTGGATGTTGCATGCTTACTCAGAGGTTGGAAGGAAGACGAAGCAATCCGAGTGCTTGAAAGCCGTGGATTCCATGCTAAAATTGGTTTAAGAGTTCTTGAGCAGAAATCTCTTATAACTATTTCTAAAAGGAAATATTTTATAATCTCTGATTCGGGAAGTGATGAATATAAGGAATTGGGGATGCTTGATTTACAAGAAATGGGTAGGAATATTGCTCGTCGGTTCAATGAACCTCAAAGACATAGCCGATTGTGGGTTAAGGAGGAAATTGAGGACATATTGACTAATGACCTGGTAAGAATTAAATCATACAATAATGAAACTGAGAGTTCACTACATTTTTTATCCTTGTGGTTTACTGAATATTTCATTTTTGGTCCAATAGAAATACAATACGATGCTCAAATCTTTTACTACAGACATGAATGACAGAAAGTGTCGTCCAAAAACCGTCGAAATCAACCCTGCACCAGAGGGAACAGCCGCTACACCAGAAAAAGAAGCAGCAGCAGAAACTGAAACGACAACCCACAAAGCATGTAACACCCCAACCCGACGTGGGTTAAGATATCACATTCATGGTGTCAAACAGAACATACACAAGCGGAAGACTTTAATAATGCGATTAATTTCAAAGGTTACAAATGAAATCTAAGGTAAGTGAAATACAAGGATTACAACAAATGTACAATGAGTCTAGTAATGAAAATCTCCAAGTCAACTCTAATCCAACGTAGCTATCAAAGGTGTAGTCCTCTAAGAGCTCTTATGCACTCTTCACTCATATCCCAGCTTCCCTCTAAAACCTGCCGCGGTGAAAAGAAATGCGGCTGAGCTTAAAAAGCCCAGTGAACGGATATATGATAATGGAAAACAGAAATATAAATGTGAAGTTCAAATGAAGTACAATGGGGAAACATAAGTAGGCATAATGTAATGGAAAACATAGTGTATATGTTAAGTAATACGGAGTAGGAATCTATGCAGTCGCCTGCATAAACAGAATCATAATACCCTTGGCTCATAACATAACATCATAATCATAATCTTCATAAGTAACCATAAGTAACATAATGGAGTGATCAGCTCCCAGAGTTGTGAAAGGCGTGTATTGCACACAGCACCAGTCACCAAATAACAGATGCAGATACAGATACAGATTCCAGATCTAGGATGCATCTATATGATGAAGCGAAAAGTGTACCGCTTTTAAGGGGTCATTTAAGCCCTAAATCGTATTTATTTGATCAAATATTGCCCTAAATCGTTCCTTTTGTCATTTTAGGTACTTTTGAGGAGAAATCTGGAAAAGGAGGCATTTTGGACGTTTTTGGAGCATAAAAGTGAAGAAAACGACAAAGTCTCAAAAATCGGCTAAAAGTCACCTTTGACGGCGTCAACATTTACTCTGGACGGCGTCATGCCTTGGCAAGAAAAGATGGACATGAAATTTACTCATGATAAGCCAGTGAAAATAGCATGTAAATTCTGACGGCGTCACGCTTTAACTTGATCAAGGGCGTCACGGCTTAAATCATAAGGGGACGGCGTCACATTCAAGGTTCGACGGCGTCAAGCCTTGATAAGCCAGAATGGATTTTGGAAGGGCTAAAGAGGGACGGCGTCAAGAAGGTCATCCGGGAACCCTAGAAGCGGCGAGGTGACGGCGTCACAATCCATAAGGTGACGCCGTCAGATGTAAAAGTCTATATATAGTTTTCTAATTTTTTGTCATTAAGAGAGAGCTTAGTGTGTGGAATTTTGGGAGAAAACCCTAGGACGATTTTAGCTTCTTTTTCAAGGCTTTTTGCCTTGAGATCTTCCATGTTACATTGAAGATAAGTTATCAATTAATCATTCAATATGTCTATGTGTTGTTTGATTTTATCTTATTCTTGTCTTTTGATTAACATGTTAGGCTAAATTTATCTTGTGTTTGCTTAGATCTAATGAAACCTAGCTATTGATTATTGGTTATTAGTGTGTTATTAGTTGTATTGGATGATTGTTTATCTATGTTAGGCTTAAGAAAACTGGCTAACTTCCTATTCGGTAACTTGCTTGAACGTCTTAAGAAACATGAACCAAATGCGTACTAAAGGTTTTTATGGTTGTATTTAATGCACAAGCGAATTCTAGTGATCCCATGTTAGGAGCTTCCTAGCCGGCTCGACATAGGAGTGAAGTAGGAGCTTGTAGAGTTGGGGAAGTAAGTACGCCACCCCACGAATGGTATTAAGGAATACACCCGTCATCCACGCGACTAATACACACTAATCAACCGGTAAAAGATAGTTAGGGAGTAAGGAAATCTAAGTAAACACATTTCTCTACACATAAGTTTCTCACCACATTTTCATTTTTGTTATTTTATTTTATTTGCATCCGTAGTAAATTTGGGTTAGTTGACTAGCAACTAATTCCGCCCACTCTTTCAAACCCGAGATTTTACTTGCTTTTCATAAAATATAAAAACATAAAAAAGAATCTTCCTCAACCCTTAGACCTATTAGAGTAGCCTTTCATACCTAACGAACACTATTCCCTGTGGAGAACGATCAATCCCCCGTACTTACCACTACACTATACTACATCGGTCAGGTACACTGCCTGGTGGGGTTGTAAGCCTCTTGAGATCCCTCGAGAGGTAAAACCTGTTGTAAGGTTACAAAACCACGCAATCAAGTTTTTGGCGCCGTTGCCGGGGAATAGTTATTGTTTAGGTTGAATTTTTATTTCTATTAGGTCTACTCACTAGATTCCTTTCTAGTGAGATTTTTATTTTCTTTTTCTAGGTTTTCTTTAGTCTATCTATTTTCTTCGTGTCTTTGTTCGTAACCATTACCATCCAACATCATGGAAGATGGTAATATCCTTAACCCCCACAACCCACCACCACAACAACCACCACCACCTCCTAGAGCCCGTACTTTAGGAGAGTATTCCCGTCCTAGCCACCATGGCTATCGAAACACCATTGAGCTCACTCAAGGAGCCAATATCACACCCTTGCGATCCGACACCATCCGGTTGGTGCAAAGCGGATGCGCATTCCATGGACTTCGTTCTGAAGATCCTAATCAACATCTCAAGGACTTTCTCAAAATCGTTGATTCCATAGACCTTGATGTTGCCACTCGAGAGACGACCCGATTGCGTCTCTTCCAATTCTCTTTGCGGGACCAAGCTAGTCAGTGGCTAGAACGTCAACCCGCAGGATCCATTACCTCATGGGATGATCTCACCACTCGTTTCCTTGCTCAGTTTTTCCCACCGGGAAGAACTACCAAGTGATGTGCGTGGTTTTGTAACCTTACAACAGGTTTTACCTCTCGAGGGATCTCAAGAGGCTTACAACCCCACCAGGCAGTGTACCTGACCGATGTAGTATAGTGTAGTGGTAAGTACGGGGGATTGATCGTTCTCCACAGGGAATAGTGTTCGTTAGGTATGAAAGGCTACTCTAATTAGGTCTAAGGGTTGAGGAAGATTCTTTTTTATGTTTTTATAATTTTTATGAAAGCAAGTAAAATCTCGGGTTTGAAGGAGTGGGCGGAATTAGTTGCTAGTCAACTAACCCAAATTTACTACGGATGCAATAAAATAAAACAACAAAAATGAAAATGTGGTGAGAAACTTATGTGTAGAGAAATGTGTTTACTTAGATTTCCTTACTCCCTAACTATCTTTTACCGGTTAATTAGTGTGTATTAGTCGCGTGGATGACGGGTGTATTCCTTAATACCATTCATGGGGTGGCGTACTTACTTCCCCAACTCTACAAGCTCCTACTTCACTCCTATGTCGAGCCGGCTAGGAAGCTCCTAACATGGGATCACTAGAATTCGCTTGTGCATTAAATACAACCATAAAAACCTTTAGTACGCGTTTGGTTCATGTTTCTTAAGACGTTCAAGCAAGTTACCGAATAGGAAGTTAGCCAGTTTTCTTAAGCCTAACATAGATAAACAATCATCCAATACAACTAATAACACACTAATAACCAATAATCAATAGCTAGGTTTCATTAGATCTAAGCAAACACAAGATAAATTTAGCCTAACATGTTAATCAAAAGACAAGAATAAGATAAAATCAAACAACACATAGACATATTGAATGATTAATTGATAACTTATCTTCAATGTAACATGGAAGATCTTCAAGGCAAAAAGCCTTGAAAAAGGAGCTAAAATCGTCCTAGGGTTTTCTCCCAAAATTCCACACACTAAGCTCTCCCTCTAATGACAAAAAATTAGAAAACTATATATAGACTTTTGGATCTGACGGCGTCACCTTATGGATTGTGACGCCGTCACCTCGCCGCTTTTAGGGTTCCCGGATGACCATCTTGACGCCGTCCCTCTTTAGCTCTTCAAAAATCCATTCTGGCTTATCAAGGCTTGACGCCGTCGAACCGTGTACGTGACGCCGTCCCCTTATGATTTAAGCCGTGACGCCCTCGATCAAGTTAAAGCGTGACGCCGTCAGAATTTACATGCTATTTTCACTGGCTTATCATGAGTAAATTTCACGTCCACTTTTTCTTGCCAAGGCATGACGCCGTCTAGAGTAAAAGTTGACGCAGTCAAAGGTAACTTTTAGCCGATTTTTGAGACTTTGTCGTTTTCTTCACTTTTATGCTCCAAAAACGTCCAAAATGCCTCCTTTTCCAGATTTCTCCTCAAAAGTACCTAAAATGACAAAAGGAACGATTTAGGGCGATATTTGATCAAATAAATACGATTTAGGGCTTAAATGACCCCTTAAAAGCGGTACACTTTTCGCTTCATCAAATACCCTTACACTTGAGATTTGCTTGTCCTCAAGCAAATGCGCTTTTATTCTAATCAAAATACAAGTTAGGGGTCATTTAATGCAAACATAAAAGTAATTACAACAAATATTCGTTCCACTTCAATCATAATAAGCATGGAGATTACATACTAGCACCTCACAAGTAGTGTTTAGATACTCACATCCCTCAAGTGTCATCAAAATAAATCTCATAAATGAAAACGGATAATATCTCTCACTACCTGTTATAGCAAATAGATTACCATAGGCTTGGGAAAGGATCGAAAACCTCCTCCACTAGGCGTAAGCACCAAAGATAAACTATCAAAGAGGGCTTTTAAATGGGTTATAATGTTAGGTGTAGGGAAAAGGAAAACACGGTTTTGTTGGATAAAGGATATTTTACTGGTGGCTAGTTAAAGATCTTGATCAATTACATGTACTATACAATGTTGCTAAGCCAAGACTCGACTCAATCTTAAGCTAAGAACAAAATAACAAGAACATAAAATAAATATAAAATAAAACGGGATGGTAGTCCGTATGTTTTTTTCTACTTTTCTTTTTCTCATTTTTTTGTATTTTTCTTGATTTTTTCGATTTTTTTTTTTTTTTTTTTTTTTTTCATACACTCTTGCCCTACCATCCAAAATAATACATCATAGGGGCGTTGCATTCCCCTTACACTTGAACTTTTACATAACTTTACAAATAACTATTCTAATGACTCGAATTAAGATAATCGAAAAACTTGGAGTACTTTTAAAATATTTAGCACATATGGGGGTAATAAATGATGTTCTTCCCCATTACTCCATTACACTAGTACTTTACCCATGAGTCCCAATCGTCCCAAAACAATATGTACAAGGATATGACTCGACTTAGCAACCATGCAATCAACTAGATAATTAACTTGGGTTTAAACAAATGTTGTAACAATAATGCACTAAAAATGAGTGCATACAAGGAAGGCTAAGGCGATTTGGGTGTACATTTTAGTGGGGTGTGACAAATTCTTACTTTAAGTAAAATGCTTAAAGTTAGAAACGAAAGGATAGGCTCTGAGGGGTGTATTAGGGGTATCGTGTACTAAAAATGAGTACAACGCATAGGGTGTGGGAGAATTACTTGACCAATGTAGCCAATGTAATTATAACAAAAACACAGGTGTAAAACAATGGGTTAATCCTAATGCCTCTTATCATGTAGTAAATCTAACTACACGAATGTAGTCTCACTTGTGGCCTCGGAATGGTCCTAACGCAAGTTCTAGAATCTAAGTGCTACCGGTACACACATCATAGCATAAATGCTTTTCCTACCAATTCTAGGGGCGAACCTCACATATTTGGGGTGGAAAATTTTTTAGTGGTACGGTTTTTGTGCTAGTCATATAACTCCTATCCATGAGACGCTCATTAAGATCAAAGTTTCACTCCTATATGTTGTAAAAAATTTTAAATTTGGCACTAAAATTGCCCTAACAGGTATTTATCTCAGTTTTATTACACATCTACTATTAAACAAACAAAAATCAAGCGCAATTGTATTCTCAAAAATCGTACTTTTACCCCCCCCCCTTACACTTAAGATGAACATTGTCCCCAATGTTCAAAAAACAAGATGTAAAAGTAAATAAGGTAAAAGAATGAAATCAAATACTCCCCTGATTCGCTCGGTGGATAATGAAATTACACGGTTAAATCTTCCTTCAAGGTAATGTTGAAGCTCCATGACTAATGCATCGCCATAAGCTTGATCCAAGACATTTTCTTGTCCAAAATAACCTGTTAAACCTGAGAAAACAAACACGAAAACCTGCATAACATCGGCGGGAAAAATCTATATATAAGGATATAATGCTTGTGGAATGATAATTTTGCAGATTCCTGGAGATTATAAGTTGGAGATTTTAATAAAAACTTTTTATGAAAACAAAACTTTCAAAAATTTCTGGAAATTAAATATGACGCCGTCAGGTTATAAACCCTGACGCCGTCAGAAATGACATGACAAAAATTCTCATTTTAAGTTTCCGGAAAATTTCTGGAAAAACCTTTACCTTACTTCCTGGAAATCCTGCAAAACATCATTATGACTCGATACAAGCATTTGACTCAAACAAATACAAATATGTATGTTAATTTATTATTATTACGATTCATGTTCATTTGTGTTCTAATAAACCGATTTGACTTTCCCTTACACTTATCTTTTGCAAAATACCTTTATATGTAGTTAAGACGAAGTTAAAAACAAAATAAAGCATTTTCACAATTTAGTTTTGAACATGAATCAATAATGACAAAAATTAAACACACATACGGAAACAGATAAAAAACAAACAAACAAACAAACAAATAAACACACAAAGCAAATAAAACAAATAAAGCTTGGGTTGCCTCCCAAGAAGCGCTTGTTTTTGTTCGAGTCATGAGCCTGACTCTACCCTTATTTAACGAAAATAGGGGAGGTTTTCCCTACACTTAGGATTAAGTGCGGGTGATAGTAGCGATACACACCGACTCGGTATGAGTATGCCACGTGAGGAAAGAGTGGTGGATGAATTATATGCTCAAAGATGTAGGATCCAATCATCATAACCTTACTTAGTTCAATTGGGTCAATGGGTGAATTGAAGTTTTCTCCTAGAAAGGGATCATCTTCTATCAACTTCGAGAGATTACTAGTTGGGAATCCATCTTGACCTAATAAACCCGGTTTTAACCCATAATGTTTCTTGTGATCAATCATGAATGGGTGATGTAAGAATGTAAGGTCATAGTTCACTCCTATGTTGTCTTCCTCACTACAAGGCTTAGAGTCTACTACCTTCAACATAAAACTACCCGGACTATATGGTTTGATGGGTGGGTCGGGACCTAATTCAATTCCTAAATTTTCATCCAAGGATGGAAGATTAGGTAACAGTTTTGGTTGAGGCTCCGGCTCATCAAAACTAGGAACTTCTATAGGACTAAAAGAAAGGTTGTGATCACTAAAAGCATTCAAACCTATTTCTTCTAGTTGTGTTTGGTCCAAGGGCTCTACCTCTATTGGGGTTCCTATAGTCTCCTCAACTTCTTCCGGGTAAGTCACGGGCGGTGTGTGTGCCTCAAATGATGGTAGGACTTGTGGGGTACTTGGTGGGCTTATATTACTTACCTCATCATTCCTTGTGTCAAGATCGCCTATATCCTCATCATGTGTTTTAGTAGGATCTAACCCTAACATTTTCCCAAGTATCTCAAGTGCTTCTCTAGGCATCTCAACTTCTATGTCCGAATCATAAGGATCATCCTCAATATTCTGACTGCTATATACAAATTGCCTAAAAGATTCATCATGTGTTTCTTGAGATTCAACGTCATCAATCATAAAACCTAGGTCTTTTTGATTAATGTGATCATGTTCGGCTAAATCCTCCATCACATCAAGGTCACCTATGTGTTTGTTTTGTAATATGGCATTACATGACATCCACTTAGGTATCTCAACACTAACATATTCATCCCCAAACAAACTTGTTTCATGATCCTCGAAATTTGTGGTCAATTGACTTGTACTAACGTTTGTTGGGTTGTCTACTATATAATAATATTGGGCACACTCTTCAATAGCTTCCCATGCTTTCTCAGCACTTAATTCCCTAATATCCCTGCCGGCAATATGGTAAATGTCCCTTTGGGCATGTCGGTCGACATGATTGTAAAAGATTTGAGTTAGGGACCAAAAATCGAAGTTATGATGAGGGACTTTTTGGAGTAAATATTTAAAACGAGTCCATGCATCATAGAGAGGTTCATCTTCATGTTGTTTAAACATCAAGATGTCATATGGAGTGGGTGAATTACGTGGTTGGTAGTATGGTGGATTCGCGTTCTCCATAATGGTGAACGGAAGAGTCAATGGAAATTACGAACAAACACACAAAGAAATTAGATAGACTAAAGAAAACATAGAAAAATAAAATAAAAATCTCACTAGAAAGGAATCTAGTGAGTAGACCTATAAAATAAAAAATTCAACCTAAACAATAACTATTCCCCGGCAGCGGCGCCAAAAACTTGATGTGCGTGGTTTTGTAACCTTACAGCAGGTTTTACCTCTCGAGGGATCTCAAGAGGCTTACAACCCCACCAGGCAGTGTACCTGACCGATGTAGTATAGTGTAGTGGTAAGTACGGGGGATTGATCGTTCTCCACAGGGAATAGTGTTCGTTAGGTATGAAAGGCTACTCTAATTAGGTCTAAGGGTTGAGGAAGATTCTTTTTTATGTTTTTATAATTTTTATGAAAGCAAGTAAAATCTCGGGTTTGAAGGAGTGGGCGGAATTAGTTGCTAGTCAACTAACCCAAATTTACTACGGATGCAATAAAATAAAACAACAAAAATGAAAATGTGGTGAGAAACTTATGTGTAGAGAAATGTGTTTACTTAGATTTCCTTACTCCCTAACTATCTTTTACCGGTTAATTAGTGTGTATTAGTCGCGTGGATGACGGGTGTATTCCTTAATACCATTCGTGGGGTGGCGTACTTACTTCCCCAACTCTACAAGCTCCTACTTCACTCCTATGTCGAGCCGGCTAGGAAGCTCCTAACATGGGATCACTAGAATTCGCTTGTGCATTAAATACAACCATAAAAACCTTTAGTACGCGTTTGGTTCATGTTTCTTAAGACGTTCAAGCAAGTTACCGAATAGGAAGTTAGCCAGTTTTCTTAAGCCTAACAAAGATAAACAATCATCCAATACAACTAATAACACACTAATAACCAATAATCAATAGCTAGGTTTCATTAGATCTAAGCAAACACAAGATAAATTTAGCCTAACATGTTAATCAAAAGACAAGAATAAGATAAAATCAAACAACACATAGACATATTGAATGATTAATTGATAACTTATCTTCAATGTAACATGGAAGATCTGCAAGGCAAAAAGCCTTGAAAAAGGAGCTAAAATCGTCCTAGGGTTTTCTCCCAAAATTCCACACACTAAGCTCTCCCTCTAATGACAAAAAATTAGAAAACTATATATAGACTTTTGGATCTGACGGCGTCACCTTATGGATTGTGACGCCGTCACCTCGCCGCTTTTAGGGTTCCCGGATGACCATCTTGACGCCGTCCCTCTTTAGCTCTTCAAAAATCCATTCTGGCTTATCAAGGCTTGACGCCGTCGAACCGTGTACGTGACGCCGTCCCCTTATGATTTAAGCCGTGACGCCCTCGATCAAGTTAAAGCGTGACGCCGTCAGAATTTACATGCTATTTTCACTGGCTTATCATGAGTAAATTTCACGTCCACTTTTTCTTGCCAAGGCATGACGCCGTCTAGAGTAAAAGTTGACGCCGTCAAAGGTAACTTTTAGCCGATTTTTGAGACTTTGTCGTTTTCTTCACTTTTATGCTCCAAAAACGTCCAAAATGCCTCCTTTTCCAGATTTCTCCTCAAAAGTACCTAAAATGACAAAAGGAACGATTTAGGGCGATATTTGATCAAATAAATACGATTTAGGGCTTAAATGACCCCTTAAAAGCGGTACACTTTTCGCTTCATCACCAAGCTAAGGAATGATATCTTGATGTTCCAACAACGTCAAGGCGAAACTCTATACGAGGCATGGACTCGATTCAAGGACTTACTCCAAAAAGTCCCTCACCATGGCATAGAACTTTGGCTCCAAGTCCAAATCTTCTATGACCATATCAATCTCTCCACGAGGCAAACCATTGACCAATCGGCCGGTGGCAAGCTACGTGATCTAAGTGCGGAACAATCATGGGCTCTCCTAGAGGATCTTGCTCTTTATGACAACGAAAGTTGGAGTGATCCCCGTGATTTGAATAAAACGGTCAAGGCAATATCTTTATCTTCGAACAATTCAAGCACTCCCGACCGTAGGATCATAGAACTTGAAGACCAAGTCAAGTTTCTCATGAAATCCTACGAGGCTCCTAAACCTTCAAGCCAAGTGAACAAAATCACTTCTTCATGTGAATTATGTAGTGGTCCCCACGACACTCGTGATTGCATGGAACTCCCCGAACAAGCCTTTGTGGACTACGCATCCTCGCGTACCGACGGAGCGGGAGACAAGTGGTACACTTTCAAACCCGAGCCAAACCCCTATGGTGATACATACAACCCCTCATGGAAAAATCACCAGAACCTTAGGTGGAAACAAAACCAGAACGCACAACAAACCAATTCTTCCAACCCACCTAATCGTTTCCAATCAAGCGGTTCCAACTCGAACCGTACTTTCAACAACAATCCTTCCGGCAATGGTAGTACCAATAACTTTGAAGGATTGATTTCCCAATTTATGGCATCTCAAGAAGCTCGGATAGCTAGATTCGAGACCGAATTCAATCAACAACAAACGGAGATGACCAATAAAATTGACAACTTGTTGAAAGCTCTCCATAACCAAGTGTTATCACCTCCACATAAGGACGCTAGGAACACAAATAGCGGACCCCAAGTAAAAGACCCCTCTTCATCCAAACACGTCCACTTTGTCAACATTGTCACTATTAAACCAATTGATAGGAATGAGGATAATAGTGAACCTAAGGATGAAGATAAGAAAGTCGAGGTTGATAAGGAAGTTAGGACAATGAGTTGAAGAAGTAGATGATGTGAGGACTATTCAATAGGCTACCCACTAAGGAAGAGCGCGCATATCATACAAACTTATTCGATGACCCCGAGACACCATACTTCCTAGGTAGACCAATCATAGAAATAGGCGACCCTTCTAATCTCAACATACCATGCAACATCGGACATTTGCATGTGTGGAAAGCCTACATCGACCTTAGATCACCCATAAACATCATGACTAGAGCCCACTACAACTTGATAATGAAGAATCAACTTGGGTATAGGATGTTCCCTGACAAGGGTTGGATGAGTAACTTCACGGGGAGAGTTAAGGGATTACCGGTTTATGTAGGAAACTTCACCTATGTCACCGACTTTGTAATTGTAGAAGATATCCGCCCAATAGTCGATGCATCCTTGACTCAAGTGGTTTTTGGAAAACCATTTGTTGAGGTCTCTAGAATGACTTATGAACCTTCCTTAGGGATAGTTAGATTTAAGGATGAGACCGATGAAGTAAGCTACCAAATGCCATATAAGATAGAACAATTCCAACACTTGTCAAATGTTGAGAAGGAGCTCAAACAAGCGGTCTACTATAGGAATGATGAGGACAGAAATAAAGGAGTAGACTATGTTATGGAAAGGATATTCGGTTTCTACAAGGATTGTTTGAAATTAGGACCGGAATATAAAACCGGGAAGGAGAATGGCCTAGGAACCGTGACCGATGATGGAGTCACGTAATGTACGTGACTTTGAGTCTAGCTACAAGACTCGTTAATAAAGAAAAGCGCTTCTTGGGAGGCAACCCAAGCTTTATTTTATTTGCTTTGTGTGTTTATTTATTTGTTTGTTTGATTTTATTTGTTTCCGTATGTGTGTTTAATTTTTATCATTATTGATTCATGTTCAAAAGTAAATTGTGAAAATGCTTTATCTTGTTTTTAACTTCGTCTTAACTACATATAAAGGTATTTTGCAAAAGATAAGTGTAAGGGAAATCTAAACCGGTTTATTAGAACACAAATGAACATGAATCGTAATAATAATAAATCAACATACATATTCGTATTTGTTTGAGTCAAATGCTTGTATCGAGTCATAATGAGGTTTTGCAGTATTTCCAGGAAGTAAGGTAAAGGTTTTTCCAGAAATTTTCCGGAAACTTAAAATGAGAATTTTTGTCAGGTCATTTCTGACGGCGTCAGGGTTTATAACCTGACGGCGTCAGATTTAATTTTCAGAAATTTTTGAAAGTTTTGTTTTCATAAAAAGTTTTTTATTAAAATCTCCAACTTATAATCTCCAGGAATCTGCAAAATTATCATTCCACAAGCATTATATCCTTATATATAGATTTTTCCCGCCGATGTTATGCAGGTTTTCGTGTTTGTTTTCTCAGGTTTAACAGGTTATTTTGGACAAGGAAATGTCTTGGAATCAAGCTTGTGGCGATGCATTAGTCATGGAGCATCAACATTCTCCTTGGAAGAAGATCTAACCGTGTTATTTCATTATCCACCGAGCGAATCAGGGGAGTATTTGATTTCATTCTTTTACTTTTTTTCTTTTACATCTTGTTATTTGAACATTGGGGACAATGTTCATCTTAAGTGTAAGGGGGGGTAAAAGTACGATTTTTGAGAATACAATTGCGCTTGATTTTTGTTTGTTTAATAGTAGATGTGTAATAAAACTGAGATAAATACCTGTTAGGGTAATTTTAGTGCCAAATTTAAAATTTTTTACAACATTTAGGAGTGAAACTTTGATCTTAATGAGCGTCTCATGGATAGGAGTTATATGACTAGCACAAAAACCGTACCACTAAAAAAGTTTTCCACCCCCAAATATGTGAGGTTCGCCCCTAGAATTGGTAGGAAAAGCATTTATGCTATGATGTGTGTACCGGTAGCACTTAGATTCAAGAACTTGCGTTAGGACCATTCCGAGGCCACAAGTGAGACTACATTCGTGTAGTTAGATTTACTACATGATAAGAGGCATTAGGATTAACCCATTGTTTTACACCTGTGTTTTTGTTATAATTACATTGGCTACATTGGTCAAGTAATTCTCCCACACCCTTTGCGTTGTACTCATTTTTAGTACACGATACCCCTAGTACACCCCTCAGAGCCTATCTTTTCGTTTCGACCTTTAAGCATTTTACTTAAAGGAAGAATTTGTTACACCCCACTAAAATGTACACCCAAATCGCCTTAGCCTACCTTGTATGCACTCATTTTTAGTGCATTATTGTTACAACATTTGTTTAAACCCAAGTTAATTATCTAATTGATTACATGGTTGCTAAGTCGAGTCATATCCTTGTACATATTGTTTTGGGACGATTGGGACTCATGGGTAAAGTACTAGTGTAATGGAGTAATGGGGAAGAACATCATTTATTACCCCCATATGTGCTAAATGTTTTAAAAGTACTCCAAGTTTTTCAATTATCTTAATTCGAGTCATTAGATTAGTATTTGTAAAGTTATGTAAAAGTTCAAGTGTAAGGGGAATGCAATGCCCCTATGATGTATTATTTTGGATGGTAGGGCAAAAGTGTATGTAAAAAAAAAAAAAAAAAAAAAAAAAAAAAAAAAAAAAAAAAAACATACGGACTACCATCCCGTTTCATTTTATGTTTGTTTTATGTTTTTGTTTTTGTTATTTCGTTTCTAGCTTAAGATCGAGTCTAGTCTTGGCTTAGCAACATTGTATAGTACATGTAATTGATCAAGATTTTTAACTCGCCACCAGTAAAATATCCTTTATCCAACAAAACCGTGTTTTCCTTTTCCCTACACCTAACGTTATAACCCATTTAAAAGCCCTCTTTGATAGTTTATCTTTGGTGCTTACGCCTAGTGGAGGAGGTTTTCGATCCTTTCCCAAGCCTATGGTAATCTATTTGCTATGACAGGTAGTGAGAGATATTATCCGTTTTCATTTATGAGATTTATTTTGATGACACTTGAGAGATGTGAGTATCTAAACACTACTTGTGAGGTGCTAGTATGTAATCTCCGTGCTTATTATGATTGAAGTGGAACGATTATTTGTTGTAATTACTTTTATATTAGCATTAAATGACCCCTAACTTGTATTTTGATTAGAATAAAAGCGCATTTGCTTGAGGACAAGCAAATCTCAAGTGTAAGGGTATTTGATGAAGCGAAAAGTGTACCGCTTTTAAGGGGTCATTTAAGCCCTAAATCGTATTTATTTGATCAAATATTGCCCTAAATCGTTCCTTTTGTCATTTTAGGTACTTTTGAGGAGAAATCTGGAAAAGGAGGCATTTTGGACGTTTTTGGAGCATAAAAGTGAAGAAAACGACAAAGTCTCAAAAATCGGCTAAAAGTCACCTTTGACGGCGTCAACATTTACTCTGGACGGCGTCATGCCTTGGCAAGAAAAGATGGACGTGAAATTTACTCATGATAAGCCAGTGAAAATAGCATGTAAATTCTGACGGCGTCACGCTTTAACTTGATCAAGGGCGTCACGGCTTAAATCATAAGGGGACGGCGTCACGTTCAAGGTTCGACGGCGTCAAGCCTTGATAAGCCAGAATGGATTTTGGAAGGGCTAAAGAGGGACGGCGTCAAGAAGGTCATCCGGGAACCCTAGAAGCGGCGAGGTGACGGCGTCACAATCCATAAGGTGACGCCGTCAGATGTAAAAGTCTATATATAGTTTTCTAATTTTTTGTCATTAAGAGAGAGCTTAGTGTGTGGAATTTTGGGAGAAAACCCTAGGACGATTTTAGCTTCTTTTTCAAGGCTTTTTGCCTTGAGATCTTCCATGTTACATTGAAGATAAGTTATCAATTAATCATTCAATATGTCTATGTGTTGTTTGATTTTATCTTATTCTTGTCTTTTGATTAACATGTTAGGCTAAATTTATCTTGTGTTTGCTTAGATCTAATGAAACCTAGCTATTGATTATTGGTTATTAGTGTGTTATTAGTTGTATTGGATGATTGTTTATCTATGTTAGGCTTAAGAAAACTGGCTAACTTCCTATTCGGTAACTTGCTTGAACGTCTTAAGAAACATGAACCAAATGCGTACTAAAGGTTTTTATGGTTGTATTTAATGCACAAGCGAATTCTAGTGATCCCATGTTAGGAGCTTCCTAGCCGGCTCGACATAGGAGTGAAGTAGGAGCTTGTAGAGTTGGGGAAGTAAGTACGCCACCCCACGAATGGTATTAAGGAATACACCCGTCATCCACGCGACTAATACACACTAATCAACCGGTAAAAGATAGTTAGGGAGTAAGGAAATCTAAGTAAACACATTTCTCTACACATAAGTTTCTCACCACATTTTCATTTTTGTTATTTTATTTTATTTGCATCCGTAGTAAATTTGGGTTAGTTGACTAGCAACTAATTCCGCCCACTCTTTCAAACCCGAGATTTTACTTGCTTTTCATAAAATATAAAAACATAAAAAAGAATCTTCCTCAACCCTTAGACCTATTAGAGTAGCCTTTCATACCTAACGAACACTATTCCCTGTGGAGAACGATCAATCCCCCGTACTTACCACTACACTATACTACATCGGTCAGGTACACTGCCTGGTGGGGTTGTAAGCCTCTTGAGATCCCTCGAGAGGTAAAACCTGTTGTAAGGTTACAAAACCACGCAATCACTATACACCCCTGCATAAAATCATAATCATCGTGGCCATACATAATATAAAATAAAAGGGGAGGGATGGAACATCACTCAACCACCCTAGAGTCTTGTCATTGGTGTATCAATGACATAGTCATGGAACCCCCATGACTAGTGATACAGATACAGAATACATAATAAGAGCCATTATAATCACATCAAGTGTTTATAGTAAAGGTTAATGTCCAAAAGTTCATAGCGAGGTTCATATCAAAGGTTCATAATGAAGGTTCATAACTATGGCTCATATCAAAGGTTGTAAGTCACAAAGGAAACCTTAAAAATAAGGTCAGAATATCTGTACCTTATGGCAATTGAGAGAGTACTTGAAAAACACAATCACTCCTTCTTCAATAGATCTTCCTGAATTAATAGTCATTTATTATTTATACGTTTAATTATCATTTTAAACATCAAAACTGATTTTGGTACGTGTTTTTACTCATTTTAACATCTTTTAGGGTTATTGTATAACCAATTTGAATCAAGAGTTTAATCACTGAATTATATTTTAATGTATCTCGGATTAATGTTTTAACAAATTAGAATTAAGGTTTAGACCGGATTAAAACAAAAGGGATCGAATTAGGAAAATGACAAACTTGGAACTAAATACGAAACCATTTCTCGAAACCAAAAGCAAACCACTTTCAAAACTAAATACTTACGAGACTGAATTCACTCTTCGAATAAAAGGACATGCATGAAAGACACCCACAACATTAACGGGGCTAGATAATATACGAATCCTAGTCCAAATATTACATGCTTGATTTTATATATATATATATATATATATATATATATATATATATATATATATATATAATATATATATATATATATATATATATATATATATATATATATAGTGGGACTTTCATTTCAGAACCATCTTATCTGCGAGAACTGACAGAACCACTAAAAACATACATGCACGCCTTTTAAAATAAAATAAAATACATGCAAATCATCAATAATCGTAAGTATCCACCTATGTTCTTCAATATCATCATGAACTCATCCTCTTTTTTCACAAAAACCTTACACACGGCCGCAATATTGTCATTGCACGCCTTATAAGAACATACATGCACACCTTCAAAGAAAATTTTTGTATTTCCAATTTCTTATCAAATTCTTTAGAACAACCGTGTTTTTTTTAAAACATGTATGTTGTTTTTGGAACATATGTGCAAAAATACAATTATTGAAGGCGTGCATGTATATTTTTGGTGGTTCTGTCAGTTCTCGCAGATAAGATGGTTCTGAAATGAAAGTGCCCCTATATATATATATATAGTGTAACTTTATTTTCAGAACCCTCTTAAGTGCGGGAACTGCGAGAACCAGTTTTTAGCCATTAGATTAATTGATCAATGGTTAAAAATGAATATGCCATTTATGTAAATAGTTAAAAGATCATGTAGGCTCATGTAAATAGTATAAGGGCAATTAAGGGATATCATAATCATTTTTTTTAAACCGTCTCATAATTCTTTATATAACTTCTCTTCTCTTATCTCACTTGTGATATAAATGCCTCCTTCTCCATTAAAAAAAAAAAAAAAAAAATGCCTCCTTCTCCATTAAAAAAAAAAAAAAAAACCCTAGCCTCCTTCTCTTCTCTCACCAGATCTAACCGCCGACTCCATCCTCCTCCAACACCATGATCATCGGATATTTTCCTCAAGGCCACCAGATCTCACTCTTTTGCAACCAGGGGTGTTATGAGGTATATTTTTTTTCTTCATTTTCTTACAATCTATTAGTAATATGGTGTAATTAATCATCTACCGTGATTAATTAAACAATTGAAATGGCAGTAGAATATGATCATAGAGTACACATATGTGATATGACTACGCATCAAGTAATATGTCGACCTTGAGGTGAGAAATATTCTTTGACTACACAAATAAGGTTGTCCTTTATTATAAGTATTAGTTAAAGAGTCAAAGCTGCAGTTGAGCACTAAACTTATAGACGTATGTAATTTCTATCAAAGGTACTATCTGCGGTTGTATATTTCTTTAGCCCAAAGTAGTCATCATTCTTTGGGTCCTAAGAATATGTTGATCATTTTGTCCAATTTGTCGCTTATTGGTTTCATAGAAGTAAATATTGGGACAGCAAGTGAGATTATTTTAATCTGTTGTGGGGCTGATTTTTATTCTGATATGGTTTATTCAATGGTGGTTTGTCACTTGCTGTTTCAAATTATTTGGTCAAACATGTGGGGTTGCGTTTAATTGTTTGTCTCTTGGTGTTTGAATAAATTGTGATGATTGATGTTGAACAGATCAATGAATCTGTTTGTTGCTTCTTGTTATTAATTGATCGGTTCAAGGATGGTTTGAACATACTTGTTTTTTACGAACATACTCGTTTTTCAGTGAACATACTTGTTTTTTACATTGAACATGGCTGTTTTTCATGTGTAGATAATATATGTCTAGATTAAACGTGGAATTTGTGTTTGAACATACTTGTTTTTTTTGGGTGAACATACTTGTTTGAACATACTTATTTTTATGTACACATTTTGGTTTTCATAGAACATACATGTTATTCATTGAACATACTTGTTTTTACATTGAACATGGCTGTTTTGTTATAAATTGTGCCTATGCGTTTTAGATTGTGCATATGTGTTATCTTTTTAGATTGCGCATATGTGTTATCTTATTTGTTGTGATTAATTTTTGTTTCCTATTTTTGTAGTTTAATTGTTTTTGTGTATGCTTTTTTCAGATTGATGAAGATGATCATCATTGAAGACCTAGAAGTTGATGAACACATATGTACATGAAGATAATTTGCGATTTTTGAAGAGATGCGATTATTGTATATGTGTTTTTTGTACTTTGTAATTAAATGAAATGTAACATATAATTATATCAATCTTGTTTGTTCTTATATAAAGGTCTATGTTCCTTGATTTGTGTTTTAAACTTTCAAATAAAATAATGGCTAGGCAAAAGTATTTGTAGCTTAATAAAAAAGTGAAAAAAGTTAAATACTAAAAACATATGTAAATTGACATTATTTATAAAACATACATGCACTTAGTCTTTTTTCAAATAATGCATGCTGGAAATTTAAAAAAAAAAAAAAAAAAAAAAAAAAAAAAAAAAAAAAAAGTTCCTAAAATTATGGGATTTTAAAAAACGAATTTAATTAAAAAAAATCACAAATAAATAAAAATTGTCTTTTACTATTATACCCTTTTGATTAAATAAAAATCTTTAATATTTAAAAAAATATGATTGGTCTAGGGGAGTTCTCGCAGTTCCCGCACTTAACAGGGTTCTAATATATATATATATATATATATATATATATATATATATATATATAATATATATATATATATATAGGATCCGGTTCCATTGAGAAGGTTTTTATTTTGAGAAGATTGAGAAATCTTCGTTTGAACAAACTGATTCATGTTTTTGATTTGATTCACAAGTAAAACATCATTTTATGGTGAATCGAATCTATAAATTACAAATTTGATTCACAAATCATTGTTAAAATCGAGTTATGATGATGATTCATTAAATTTGTACAGATGATTCAGTATTCTACATATATCGCAAAATCGAGAGATTTTTAACATTAATTCAAATTTTTTTTTTACACATTTTGAATTTTAATCACATTAAAATGAGTTTTACGCTTGAAAAACATGAATCAAAGTTAAAAATCTATCGTTTTTGAAAACCTTCTCAAAATAAAAACCTTCTCAATCGATCCAGATTCTATATATATATATATATATATATATATATATATATATATATATATAGGTTTGGGTTAAATTAAAAAGGGGATTAAAATAAAAAGGGTAGGAAGCCACTAGGAGGTGCCACGTGTCCCAATTAGTCCGCCCCTTTTTCTAATACTCTCAGGGGGATTTTCGTCATTTATGTCCAACCATACAAAAACCTTTTATCCTCATTCATTCTTCACTTCTTTCTCATTATCTGCTTAGATAACAACTACGCCTTCCTCATTCCCTCCATCCCCGTTCTCCTCCTTCAATCCACCAGTCACCGGCGCCTTCACCACCAGTCACCACCGCCTTCCGCACCATTCACCACCACCTTCCCCATCGTTTACCGCCGACCGTTCCCCGCCAAAGATGTAACTAGATTAATAAGGTTTTTAATTGTATTTAACTGTTAATGTTAATTAATATGGATATATTGATCTTCTTTTGCATGTATATGATGTTCATTGATTTATTTTGAATAATTTATTTCTGTTTTTTATTGTTATTGATCTAAATATGTTGTATTCAAAGTGTCTAGATCTGAAAGAAATAAATACAAAATGTTTATAGTAAAGCTGCACATAAGGTGTTTGATAAAATGTCTTGGTGATATTTTATAACTCTGATGCACTAAGTTTACAATGTGATGCGTCAGCTTTTAATTCATTAATTGTTTTAGTCATTCTTCAGTGGAAGAGGTTGGTATGTGTATAAAGCTGTTATGAAATACTGATGCAATAAGTTTTTGTTTTTGGCAAATATAGATCTGAAAAAAATAAGTGCAAAATGTGTAAATTGAACCCTATAAAATATCACAACATTTTGATTTTGGATGTTAAATTGAACTCTATAACTACTAGTGCTAATGTAAAAGAAACATTATGTTTGGCTGTGTAAAAGAGTGTGATTTGTCACATTCTCATTTGTAGCATATATAGATAGCAAAGAGTAGGTTAAGAGTGAGGTTTCGATGATGAAGAGAATATTTGGGATATGTATTGTTTATATAAACTAGAATACATATAGATAGCATTGGCTAGTTTACACATTTTGCATCTACGTTTCATTCACAAGTTTGTAAATTTTCGCATAAATATATATGTGCTGCTTACAATTTAATAATCAAAGTTAAAAAAATGCTGGAGGACCCCTACATATCAAATTTTAGTAGAATAGTTGATTTACATCGATTGAAGCACGTTTTATCCTAAAGTACAATTGTATAAAAATGTATAAAAAAGAGACACAAAAGAAATTTCTATTTAATTGTAAGTTGGCACCAAGGTGGAATTATGTTACTACTTTGGTGCAAATGTGTGACTAGTTCATACTTCATAGAATCATGGTGCCACTATTTTTGCTGCTAATATATGTCCGTATTAGTTTGGCTAATATGAAAGCACGAGAGTTGAAAAAAGTTATTTATTAGATTAAAACACCCTATCTCTCTTTCACATAATTTTATTGCGAGTCTTGCCTCAATTCGTATGTTTGTGTTATTATAGGAACTAGTCCTATCTGATCATGACATTCCATGATTTTGGATACAAAATGTGTAAACAAAATTTAGTTGTAGTGAAATGTTGATGCAATATGTGTTTGTTTGTTGAAAATATGAATCTATTGGCTAGTGTTTTTGTTATATTATAAGTATAAAATCTATGTATATTTAGTTGTATGTGCGATGGAGTTGTTCTTAAATGCTGATGCAATATGTGTTTACTGCATTAACACTTAAATTTACTGCATCATAATTATTTATGTAGACCTATGTAAATTATACACTCTAACACTATTATTTGATGTGCAAGATGAGATGTTTGCTTCGTATAAACATTGCATTGCAATGAGCGTTGTCCAAACGGATAATACAAAGAAATTTTAAATTCATGTTAATTAGGTTGAGAAGGGAAATAAAGGTGAGAAAGACTTTTCAATGTATTAGGTATGTAACAAAAACACAAATCGTTTGCTTACTGTATCATTTCCCTTGTGAAATTCTTTATATTAGTTCATCACAGTTTTTCATATAGTCGATTTTAGTCCTCGTACCTAGTGCATCCATGTTTCATTTTTAGTGCATCTCATTGTTTGTATATAGTGCATCACAGTGTCATATCTAGTGCATCACAGTATAAATATACAACATGTTTCTGTTTTATTTTTTGCAGTTTGAATTTTATAAGTCTCAAATGAATAATATAAATGAGTTTCCTCGAAACTAGTTACACAAAAGTTGGTTAAAGAATGCTAAACCTTAAAGGATGAAGCCAGGACAAGAAATATCATCCGAAGAAAATTTCCAAGTTGAGACGTGTTGGCGTATGTGGAGAAAAGGAATGCCATAACACCAGGACTTATTCTCACAAATTGACACCATCCAATAAACCCAAGAAACAACTTCTTCCGAAAAAATAGCTGGGCTGAGAGAATCTACCCGCAAATGAGCTTTCTATGAATATTCTTTTCTTTTTTTCATTTTTATTTATAAGTACAGTGTATAGACTATATCATTCCTTACAAAACATTGATTCAATTGTAAAAAGTATAGCATTACTTATTGAAATGAATGCAAGATTATAATAGTGTAACGAAATATCATACAATATCTTTTGTGTTTATTTTTTCAGTGCATCAAAGTCTTATATGTAGTGTATCACTATTAAATGGTACTGCATCATAGTGTTATTTTCTAGTGCATCATTCTTTTCTGAAACATTTGACATTATCTTTTAGGTTAATCTCTAGTGCATCATAGTAAAAACACTACTATATCGCTGTCAGTGCATCACAATGTCATTTACTGAACATCAATGCAAGATTATATCTAAGCGAATATATACCTTGTGATGCACTAGATATAAACATTATGATGCACCAGTCATATACACTATGATGCACTAGTTGTATACACTGCGATGCACTAGTATATTTTAGTGTATCACAGTTAACAATCTAGTACATCATACTTAACAATTTAGTGCATCACAGTTTATAATTTAGTGCATCATAATTATAATTTTGTGTATCTGTGATGCATTAAATTATAAATCATGATGTACTAATCAAAAGTACTTAGTACTAAACAAACACTGATCATTAAGAAGTAAAGTACTTATTATTAAACAAAAACTAATCAGGGTATTACAAAAAAAATTGATCATCAATTGAGTCTGAATTTATCATATGATAGAAGTTTGGAACTCTTTGGTTGCTACTTCACGTATGCATCTGCTTCTTTTAATAATTTTGCCCTTTTTTCTCATTAAGAGTGATGAGAATCATCTTTGCTAAGTACTTGATGCGCAACATCTTTAGTTATCCTTTTTAACCTTGGCCTTATTTCTTTAACACTTCCAAGAAAACACCCCGGCCCACCTATGTTTCCATATGCCTCATCATAAAAACACTTCAGCCAGTACCGTTGTATGTTGTCCTCATCACAAAAAATGCTTGACACAAGTTCCTCCTTTTCCCTTTTTTCAATAAACTTGTACTCACGCCTTAAATGTTGGCAAAGTTCTCTCCACTTGCGTAGTTTCAGAGATCGTTAAATTGACGTATATAAGCTGCAACAAATAAACCAATATAAAAAAATAACTATGAATTGTCATATCCAATGCATCACAGTATCTATTCAACTGAATCACAGTGTCATAAGCAGTGCATCACAGTTTCATATCTAGTGCATCTCAGTGTCATATCTAGGAATCAAGTCTTTCATAGTTTCATATCTAGTGCAATATAGTGTAATAACTAGTGCATCACAATCTTCTTAATCAGTGTATCATAGTTTTATATGAAGTGCATCACAATTTTATTTCTAGTGCATCACAGTTTCATATTCACTGCATCACAGTTTAATTTCATGTGCATCACAATATTTAACATAACTAAAGTTTGATAACTTACAACCAACAAAAGTAATGGTCTACTGAAAAATGAGTATGGATTAAATTCCATAGTTTTCTTCACTAAACATTCTAAAGCATATGAACAGCTAGTGCATCTCAGTTCAAATTCCAGTGCATCACACATACAACCAAGCATACAAAAATATTTAAACACTTAAAACAACTTATGCTTAGCCTATTTGATCCTTACACGTGACAACTGAATACCTAGTGCATCTCAGTTCAAATTCCAATGCATCACATATACAACCAAGCATACAAACATATTTACACACATAAAATAGCCTATGTTTAGCCTATTTCATCCTTACACCTGACAACTGAAAACCTACTGCATCTCAGTTCATTTTTCGATGCATAATCTGTTTTGTGTTTCTACTATGAGTTTTTTGAGATAGTCTTTTATGTAGGACTTCTGCAAATTATAATTCTAAAGTTAAAATTTGACTACAAGGTAGTCTAGTATCTATTTCAACCTATTCTGTTCTTAAAGCCACAACTACAATAAAGTAATTGTATGTATAATGTTGATGTTCTGAAACTTTGATGCAATATGTGTTTAAGTTTGACAATTGCGGATCTATTAGCTAGTGTTTTCGTTACTTTATCACGAAAAGGCTTGTAATTTTAATTTTATGTTGGATGCAGTTGTTCCGCAATACTGATGCAGTTGAGTTTGTTGTTTATTAGGTATGTAAGAAAAATCCAAGCTTTTAGCATACTGCATGATTTCTTCACAATTTTAGATTATACACATGAAGCACAAGTGTTTACATTGGGATGCACTAGAAATAACATTATGATGCACCAGGTTTTTACATTGTGATGCACTATTTTGATACACTTTGATGCACTAGCATCTTTATTGAATCACATTTAACAATTTAGTGTGTCACAATTCTATTTCTAGTGCATCACTTTTATTTTCTTTTAGTTCATCATATAGTCTAGTGTATCACAGTGTCATATCTAGTGCATCACATTATCTGTATGTACTGCATTACAGTTTTATATCAAGTGCATCACACTGTTTATATTTGCCACAAAATCTCCTTTTCCCCGAAGAATTGGTGCATCAGATGCAGTACAGACTGAATTTCTAGATTTGTACGGATTTTTGGAGTCTACTATTGATCGTTTGGTACATGACTTGAGCAAGATGCATATCTACAAAGACAAGATGAAAGGTTTATTGAAACAAGCTGAAATTGATATTCAAACGGCTCAAAAAATGAACGGGAAAGTTGTCATGATTTCGATGCTCGGTGTCAAATATCTTGATAAGATTACAACAAACAATCCATGTCGTAGTAAAACTAAAGGATCTGGATAATTTTCAAGGATGAAGCCAAGAGCTGAAGTATTTGCCGAAGAACTATCGAAGAAAAGGGCTTGTGGAGTATGTGGAGAGAAAGGAGGCCACAATTCCAGGACTTGTAAACTGGTATTTCCTGCATCGAAGAAACCAAAGAAACAAGATCCACAAAAAAGAACTGGTTTGAGAGAATCTAAACGCCAAAAAATGAATATTCTTTTCAATATTTTTGCCTTTTTTTACCAATAATAAACTGATCAATTGTAAAGAAAGAAAGTTATATCACACTGTTTTAATGGAATATTGTCTTAGTTACAGTATATTTTTTTGTTCATTTTTTAGTGCATCATAGTGTTAAATCTACTGCACCAAAGTTTTTGTTTTATATAACTAGTGCATCAAAGGTATAATGTTACTGCATCTCAGCTCAAAATACCAGTGCATCAAAGTGTAACTAGTTTTAGATCTATTGCATCATAATGTTTACATCTAGTGCATCCATGTGTGTTTTTTTTACACTATAATGCACTAGCTATATACATTGTTATGCACCAGTTGTATATGCTATGATGCACTAGCTTTATACACTGTGATGCACTAGTATCATTAGTGGATAACTTAGTGGATCACAGTTAACAACCTAGTGCATCAATGTAAAAAATATAGTGCATCATAGCTTATAATTCATTAATCCACAAAAATCAAAAGTATTTAGTATTAAACAATCATTGATCATTAAGTAGTAAACAAACACTGATTCAAAGTACTTAGTACTTAATATTAAATAAACACTGATCAAAAGTACTTAGTGCATCACTTATTTAAACATCGAAAATACTTGAATCGAACGACTTGAAACTAAATGTGTTCAATAGTAAATTACTTATTGCATCACTGATCATTCAGTGGTCTTCAATTCGCTTTCGTTGAACTTTTGCGACAAATCTTGATCCACTTTGACAACATTATCTGTTACAATTTTAGAAGTATTTGGTTGCTTCGTATGCTTTCGCTTCTTTCATTATCTTTTCCCTTTTGTCATTACAACTTACAAATATTATCTTTGCTAAAAACTTGGCGCGCAGCATATTCATTTTAGCTTTTAGACCTAGGCCTTCTTTCTTCAATTCTTCCAAAAAAACACCACATCCGACGCATGTTTCCATATGTCTCATCAGAAATACTCCACGGTCTATTGCATCATAATATAAAATACAACTACATCAGCATTCAAAACAACTGCATCACAATGTAAAATTAACCTTATACACAACAAGTGAGCAGCTACTGCATCACAGTTTTAAACCAGGTGCATCGATCATGAAACAAAGCATACAAACACATTTACACACATGATACGACCTAATCATAGACTAATTCAGCCTTATACGTGACAAGTGAGTAGCTACTGCATCACAGTTCAAAACAAGGTGCATCGTTCATAAAATAAAGCATACAAACACATTTTCGCACATGATACAACTTACATGTAGCATAATTCAACCTCATACACAACAAGTGAGTAGCTACTACATCACATTTCTAAATCAGGTGCATTTATCATAAAACAAATCATACAAACACATTTCCGCACATGATACAACCTACTCATAGACTAATTCAGCCTTATACGCAACAAATGAGCAACTATTGCATCACAATTCAAAACCAGGTGCATCGTTCAATAAAAAAAAATCATACAAACACATTTCTGCACATGATACAACCTACATGTAGCATAATTTAACCTCATACGTAACAAGTTAGCAGCTATTGCATCAAAGTTTTAAACTAGGTGCATATATCATAAAACAAAGCATAAACAACCAAACATACGAACACATTTTACACACATAGCACAGCTTACCTTTAACCTAATTCATCCTTATAGGTGGCAACTCAACATCTACTGCATTACAGTTCAAATTCAAGGGTATCGTACAAACATACAAACACATTTGCACACATAACGAAACCTACACTTAATCTAATACATCCTCATACGCGGCAACTGAACACTTACTGCATCGCACTTCAAAATCAAGTGCATCAGACAAACAACTAAGCAATCAAATATATTTTACACACCTACCTTTAACCTAATTCATCCTTAAACGCGGAAAATCAGAACCTACTGCATCAGAGTTCATATTCAAGTGCATCACATAAACAACCAAACATACAAACACATTTATGAACATAACGCAACCTACACTTAACCTAATGCATCCTTATCCAAGAAAACTAAACGCCTACTGCATCACAGTTCAAAATCAAGTGCATTACACAAACAACCAAACATACAAACACAAATAACCTACTGTATCACAGTTAAAATAAAAGCTTACTACATCATAATATGAAATACAACTGCATCGACATGCAAAACAATTGCATCACAATGTATATTTAGTGCATAGCAATTATAAAATCTAGTTGAGACATTTTATCAAACACCTTGTATGCAACTTTCTTAAACACGTTTTGTATCTATGTTTTTTTTACATTTTGTTACAGATCTAGCAGAAAACTTGATGTCAATTTAAATCAAACTCTCAATATAACATACTTAGATCAATAAATACACATAAATAGATGCAGTAACAAATTTATTAAGATCTTCAAACGAACACTCTTCAATATATTTTTTAGCCTGTTGCATCAAACTGAGATAATGAACTTGAAATTATCAAAAGAACACGATTTTAATAAACAAATACCAACAAAATGATGCAATAACAAAATTAAGGTTCATAAAACAACTTACGATTTACTTAAAGATGGAGTAGATTCATCTTCTACATCGTCATCACATTGATGCAATATCGATTCGATGTGATAAATCCATTTATGATTCGATTGCGATGAGATTGTGCATTAATGATTTGATTAAAGAGAAATATGATGAAGATGTGTGTGTGTGTGTTTTTTGAGAGAGAAAGTGTGAAAAACTAGAGAGAGGAAATAAGATCAAATGAATGATTTAGGGGTGGAATGAATGGCTAGGTATATGTGTGTTAAATGCACTATTATAAATTTGCCCCTGAAGTTTGCATTATTTACAATAATGCCACCACCCTTTTTGATCATACCAAATCTGATCCAACGGTGGAGATGCCTTCCTACCCTTTTTATTATAACACACTTTTTATTATAACCCCACCCTATATATATATATATATATATATATATATATATATATATATATATAGTGTAACTTTATTTTCAGAACCTTGTTAAATGCGAGAACTGCGAGAACTCTTTTTGGACCTTAGGATGATAAGATCAATGGATGAAAATCATTGTGGCATTTTGGTAAATAAAACAATCACCATATATATGTAATTATTCAAATTTAGGCATTTATGTCATTTTACATGAGTCATTTTTGAAAACCGTCCTATAATTACTCTAATCCAAATCTGTGATTTATTCTCTCCTTAATAAAAAAAACCTAGTCACCACCATAGCCACCATCATCTCAACTGCCTTCATCTTCATCATAACCCTAGCCGCCATTTTCACCATCTGTAAATATCCAAAATCAAAACCTTCCTCCGATGACTTAATCTTCAAAACCGCTCAAATGGCGAAAGTAAGACGATCCAACACTATTTTATATGATTGGTTATTACAATTTGACCAGGACAAAGTTTGTGTTATATCTTAATCCTACAAGAGTCCACTTTAATCGAAAATTGACAAATCGATTGGAACATTTACTTCTTATTTTATTCCACTGGCAACTCCACTTCATCTTTAAATCGAGTCATCATTTTGTTCCAATCGAGGATTGCTAGTTTAGAAAACAAAAGGTAATCATTATTTAATTCTTTTTGGGCTTTTGTTGTTATATGCTTAAGAGTTTTCATCTTTCTTACATATGGATCTAGTAAATCGAGATGGGTTCTTTATGTTAATGATTATATAGATTTTGGTTATTTGAGTTTTTGATGTTTCTTGTTTATAAATTAACCATATTATAAATAAGGTCTTATAAGTATCATTTTTTCTTTTTCCTGTTACGACTAGTAGATTAGGGTAATGTGTTAGTTTTATAGTTGTATCTGATTATCCGCGCTTTGCAATTGTAATGATATGATAATCTACTTAGTCCCTGAAACGCTCTTATTGTTTGTTCTGGTAATTGTGCTCGATACTTTATTGGATATAGTTTTCTAAATGTTGGTAATTTAGTAGATTAGCAATAGTTAAGAAAATAAACTTGGTTATGATTATTTCCTTAGAACTAGAAATTTTGGATAGCAATGTGGTTTGTTTTGGTGATCGTACTGAATGTGAAAACGGGTTTGGTAATTTAGAGGATGTTTGGAATTGTGTTTGATCTGTTTCAATAAAGAACGCTGCGTTTTTTTTGTTGTTTTTATTTCTAAGAAAACGTAGATAATCAAATGCAGGTGAAGAAGCTGTGTAATTTGGGGAATGATGATAGTGTGTGTTCTATTGGGTGGGCACAACGGGGAACTAGTCTTGCTGTTGGGACCAACAACGGTAAAGTTCAGGTATTGAATGATGGTGTTATTTGTGCTCCAGATCTGGGACGCTGCTCACTGTAAGTGAGTAAGAACAATGGAAGGACAATAATGTTTGAATCATAGTAATGTTTGAAATGATTCATTTTTATTAGCGTATCACAGGTAATTGTACAATAAATATAATCAAAGATAAAAAAAAATGCATTACCACATATTGATTCATTTTTTATTACTTTTGATTCATTTAATTATCTTTGATTCATTTTGGATCACAGTAATGTTTGAGATAGTTTAAAACAAATTAGCCTATTTAAAACATACGTGTATGCTTAAAACATACATGTATGCTTAAAACATATATGTGACTATGTGAGGCTTTCTTAAAACATGTATGTTCAAAACATACATGTATGCTTAAAACATGTATATTCAAAACATACGTGTTCAAAACATATATGTTTTAATTAGTGGGATCTAACTAATGAAAACCATATATGTTTGAGAACATGATTATTTAAACATGTATGTTCAAAACCTGTATGTTTTAAACAGGTCTGTTTAAAAAAATGATTGCCTATAAACATGTATGCTTAGAACATGTATGTTTTAAAAATATGATTAAAAAGTTCATTTCCTATTTAGTTGAGGTTTAATTGTTTTCTGGTATGTTTGTACCAGATTAATGAAGATGGTGATAGCAATGAAGATCTAGAAGTGGATGCACACATAGATACATGATGATAATATGCGGCGTTTGAAGAAATACGATTATTGAAGGCGCGCATATATGTTCGACTTCTAAAAATGTTGATAACAATGAGTTGCACATATGTCCGTTTTCGTTAAATATTATTAGTGCATACATGTATAGATCGATTAGATTCAAGTATTTTTTTCTTTTTAGAAATTTGTATTTTAATTGTATTTCAATCGATATCGACTTTTATGTTTAACATATATGTTCTTGGTTTGTTATAAATTTACATTATCAAAAAAAATACGTATGCACTTTACTATTTGAAAAACATGCATGTTGTAAAAATTATTGCACAAACTAAAATAAAAAAAAATTCGTAAAAACATATATGCACTAATAATTTTAAAACCAAAGCCTGAAAAAAAAAAGAAAAAAGAAAAAAAAAATCCGAAAATTAAGTGTTTACTATAATACCCTTTTGAATTAAATAAAATCTTTAATATTAAAAAAAATCTCATTGGTCTAGAGGAGTTCTCGCAGTTCTCGCACTTAACAGGGTTCTGAAAATAAAGGCCCCCTATATATATATATATATATATATATATATATATATATATATATATATATATATTGGTTCTAGGAAAAAAGCCACTTTGGTGGAAAAGTGAGAAAATAGTGCAAATCACCCTCTCCTTCCCCTCCCTTTTTTCACACCAAACTACAGGGACCTTATTGTATTTTCCTTCATTCTTTAAGGGAGGTTTTGTATATTCGCACCCCACCCACCCCCTCCCCCCCCCCCCTCGGGGGAAAAAAATTCCCGCCAAAAAAAAATTTTTTTTGGGCCAAATTTTTTTTTCCAGGCCAAAAATTTTCCCACCAAAATTTTATAACTGTGATGCACCTTTTTATTTTGGTGCATCACAGTTATAAATTTTAGTTATAACTATGATGCACCAAAATTTATAACTGTGATGCACCAAAATAAAAATGTGTTTTTGGGGGCAAAAAAAAAATTCTTTTTTCCAGGCCAAATTTTCCAGCCAAAATTTTATAACTATGATGCACCTTTTTATTTTGGTGCATCACAGTTATAAATTTTGGTGCATCATAGTTATAACTAAATTTTATAACTGTGATGCACTAAAATAAAAAGGTGCATCATAGTTATAAATTTTGGCGGGAAAATTTTTGTCCTGGAAAAAAAAATCCAAAAAAAAATATTTTTTTTGGCGGGAAAAAAAAATTTGGGGGGGGGGGGGGGGGGGGAGGGGTAGGGGTGGGGGGGGGTGTGCTGGGGGGGGGGGGGGTGGGGGTGGGTTTCAAAACTTACCCTGAAGTTTGAGATGTTTCAAATCCTACCCTATAACTTTTTTTCTCACTTTTCTATCTAATTACACTTTTCCCTAGAACCGGACCCTATATATATATATATATATATATATATATATATATATATATATACACTAGCTTTCATGACCCGGCCTCCAGGCCGGGCGAGTCTCATGTAATATATTGTTAAACACTTTTAATTTATATATATAATTTTGTTACATAATATGCATATTAAGTCCAAACATCATAAAACGTTTGATAATTTTTTGCGATACTTTTATAAGCTTCAAACAGCTTAATCAACATTCTAAAAAAATGCTTATAATCTGAAAAGAGCTTAATTGTAGCTTATTGGGTTTTTAATTATTTAAAAAATGCCTAATAAACTTGTACAATCCATTGAGGCTTAATAAGTTTTGGGCTTGTTTTGGGCTTTATATATGGACTTACTACCATTTAGAATGGAATATGTAAAATTGTTTAAGGTCATATAATCTGTGGAAAAGAAACCATACTGTTCATTATAAAAATTACATAAACATAAACAGATCAAAAGAAGATAAAGTTAACAATTAAACTTGTGAGTTTTCTCTTGATCGTATGCCAAATGGAGGTTGTCGTAATCTATGGTGGACTAATTTTTGACACAAAATGTCATGGTTAGTATCAACAATCAAATATATGTTGCACCTGTTGTAGTGTATCTGGCAGGCGAATAACGTAAATGTAAAAAAAAGGAGTAAGTAACGAATAATTGTTGCGGAAATTATGAATAATAAAGTGAAAATAGTAATCATTGATAATCCAAATCTCCATGTTTACATAAACGGATAACCATGACTTTGCGAATATTGCAAATGCCAACTTATTATGCAGAAAAAATGTGAACAAAAGCTAATAACGAAATGTCAAATGAGGTACCAAATGTCTCAAAACATAATGAACCATAAAATAAAAATCAAATAAACATGGAGAGGATAATGGAGATATGGAATTACTCCTTCTCTATTTTTGGTTCCAAAAGAGGCTTCTTGTTGTCAGGGACAATTTCTTCCACATCAGCATATTCATCCAAATCGATGACTTGACGTTTCCCGTTGACTGAACCACCACCTGAACCACTTCGGGAAGCACTTGTAGAAGACGATGCTTGTGTTGGAGGTGTTTGAAGGACAAACTTCTTAACATGTACATCAGATTTAGGAGTACCAGACATTTGATTAACAGCATTAATCTCCGGAGTGTTCAAGGCATCATCAGGATCCTGTGATAACAATAAATAACATTACTATCAGTATTTCATAAAAATAACTTTGCAGCATAAATTTATGGATGGGGCTGTTAGAACAAAAGGAATACGTATGATTTGTTTGGATATATTACCTCATTTTCAGACAGAATCATAGATTTAAAATGAGCAATCAACTCATAATCATCAGAAACCGACTTGCACGTGTAAACATGGCTGTTTGAATTAACATTGTGTTGTGTAAACAACACTTTAAACAGGATCTTTTTACCAACCATAGTGTTCAATTCAGCAGGAAAGAAGTCAGCCGGGTCCTTGCCAATTGAGGTAATGATATCACTCGCAGAAATGCCAATGCACAACTTATTGACGTTTGTATCAAACATGACCAATGGAGCTGAGCCGGTCTCATCAATGACCCTCACTATAACTTTAAACCTTTTAATGGTGAAAATACAGGGTTGTGTTATACATCAGTAATAATACTAAATTAAAAGTAACAAATTACCAATGTGTATTAATAAGTATTACCTTGGTATCACCTGGTAAATAGTACCATGTGCGTCACACTGGTATGCCTGCTTCTTATTCTTACCATAGCTCACTTGTGAACCAGCAGTTTTGATAGGCTTGGCAATCCTGTTGCACTTTTTGCATGCCTCATAACACCAACCATGCTCTTTGTGAAAGCGATGAATCTTGGCATAAAAAACTACTTCAGAATCCTGTATTTATAAAATGACAGTTAGTAAGTATAACTTTTTAACTTTTGTTATTTTAAATGATTATACATTAAGTATAAAAAGAATTGTTAAAATGCTTACCGGAACAACATCACGGATGCCACCAACCTTAACAGCAATAGTACCTTTAAAGAATACTTCAGCTTTAATCTTGAATTTTTCTGGAGTGAACAGCTCTATCTTGTGCTGACTGTCAACATAGCCGTCTTTCGCTGTGTACCTATAAATTATAAAGGTTTATATGTATTTAGGTTTTTCTAAACGGATCTGTAACAAAATATTTTTTAATAATTATTTGAAATACCTCTGTTTGAAAGATGAAAGTGCAGGCAGGTCTTTGTTGATAAAGATTCTGGAACCAAACAAAGCGTTGTGTAATGCAAGATCATCTGAAAATAAAAAAAAGGTCGTGTAAATAAAGAGTGAAAAGTATGCATACATGAATGTTGTATAAAATGTTATTGTAATAACGGGTTTAAAAGTCTAAACAATCTTACTGTTGAAATATTTCACTTTTCCCAATTGCAGCACAAACGTTACTGGACCAACGGATTCATCAGTCGTAGCATACTGGGTGAACATGTGTGCCCAGTTATCCCAAAAGGTACATTTCACTCTAGTCCCTCTGATATGTCAAGAAGAGTGAGTTGGTATTTAGATGTCAACATGGTTGTTATTAAAAATACATAACAAAGTGTTTAATAAGCTATGATGAATATAAATTGACTTACTCAGTGTCCTCAACAACCACGGTCCTTCTTACTTTTTTGACAAGTGTGTTTGTGGTATGTGCTTAAACACATACCATTTCTCGACCAAAACCGGACCCAAAATGACCAAAAACCCGACCAAAATGCCAAATATATTGTGTTTTTGTGTTTTTACATATGCAGGCACGGATATCGAAGAAAAGGACAAAATCAAGCAAAAGACCGGGAAACCGAGCACGAGATATGGAAGTGTTATTTATAGCCGATGCCGGGAAGAAATTATGGTCAAAAAGTCAACCGAGGTCCTCCATCTATCAGAAATTGTCAAATTAAGCCCTTGGATTTATTTTTGGATAAGTGGCAACAATGGTCCTTGAGATTTCTGAATTTACAAAATAAGTCCTTGTTATTTTTCCTAAAAATCCTAACTTTAAAACCCTTAAACCCGGATTGTGTTTTATACCAAATCCAATCCAATCCTTGCAACATTCCCAAAGCCCAAGTAACCAACCCAGCCCAACCTATTCTTACCCAATCCAAAACCAAACCCGGTCCGCTCAAAACACTTACCATAACCCGGTCAAATCCCTTATACACTCAAAGTCAAATAAAATAAAACAAACATACTTATCTCTCTCACAACCCGCCTCCCAAAATTCACCCCCAATCCCAATAGTTACTATTCACCCGCAACCCTAATATTCACCGTACGAATTTAACAGCAATTAAGGGCAAAAGGGACAATCATTGGCCCTTCTAGAAGACTCTGACAAAGGGAATGACACGTGGGAGCAGTTGATTGGACCGAACACGCACCAAAGATGATCGTACGGCTAGAGATGAAGGCTTGGTGATGAAGGGTAATCTAAGGGTGATAGATAGCTGTGGACACACGAGGATCGCCAGCGTGGACAACCCAGAAGGATCGATCGAGTGCTATAAATAGAGGGATTTCTCCTCTCGTTAGGAGGCTTGTAATTTTCTTAATGTTTTGAATTTATTGTTATTGTAATTTTTTAATTTTAAGTTGATTTAAATTGTATCGAAATTTTTTCTTTGTAATTTTATTTCGATTAATGAAAAATTTAATTTAGGTTTAATGGGTGTTTATTGTTCTTGAATTAAAGTTTCTTAATTTTTTGTTTATTATTTTCTGATTTTCAATCTAAAAAAAAAAAAAAAAAAAAAAAAAAAAAAAAAAAAAAAAAAAAAGAGTCAAAGTAGAAGTCAAAGGTAATAAGCTGTGAAAAAAGCTGATGGAAAGTTGAGCTGGATATGGGGTTATTGATTGTGGCTTAAGCCTGGGTAGTTTTGATGATCTGGGTATCTAATATTGCAGCAGGACACTTTGTGAGTATTACTTAATTAGCTTGTTCTATTTTTCTTCTAAGTTCTACTTGTTGATTCAGTATCTTTAGCTGTTTTGGATTTATTACTTTTAACTAGTTTAAAATAGTGTAGTTTTAGATTAGTATCAGTTTAGAGTAAAATTGCACTAGATTTCAAGTTATTTTAGTAGGGCTGTTTGTTAGCTAAGCTTGTTAAGATTTCATTCGCGGCAAATTTTTGAGGTTCAGTTAAGGAGTTAAAAAAAAAAGATTGCAAAACCTGGATTTGATTAGAATAGTACCACAAAAAAAAATTTGCGCCACTTCTCCCTTTGCTGTCTAAAGTCTGCACAGCAGACATAGGTTTTAAGTCTGCTGATCTAGCAGCTTTTCTGGCTTATCCAGATAAGCTGAAACTTTGAATTTTCATGTTATAGGTAGCTTATCTAGCAAGCTTTATAGGAAACATCTGGTATCTAGCTCATTGGCTTATTTGAGTGCTTTTCTAGGGCTGGAAATTCAACCTAAAACTGCTGATCTGATCTGCAAAATAGTGCAGCAGTTTTGTGTGGTTTTAGACTGCTGATCTAGGCCAAAATTTAACCCAGCAATTGAGTGTTTGTGATAGGGCTTTTTAGATATTAGTAATCTTTGCTTGATAAGCTTTCCAAAACAGTTTTCATTTTTAAAATTGGTTAAGTTTTGAGCTTTTTATAAGCTCATGAAAAGTGCTTGTTAATTTGTTTCTGATAGAGAAAATTAAATAAGTTTCTGAGTTTGTCACTTTTGGTCCCTTAATTTTCTGATTTAGTTTAAATCGTGCCTAGGTAGTTTTAGTGTTAAATAGTTTGTGTTTTGGCAATTTTAGTCCCTGTCTTTTATTAAATCTATAATAGTTTCAGTTTTTACAACTTTAGTCCCTCTGCTTTTATAAAACTTTTATTTTTCCAAATTTTCTTTTATAATTTAGTTTTTCTAAACTACATTTTCAGTCCCTTGAGTTTTTACCTTTGCATTTTAGTCCTTAAATATTATAAAATTTTGTTTTCCTTTATAAAATTTGTTTTTTATAAATTACATTTTCAGTCCATTAGTTTTTTTTTACTTTTGCATTTTAGTTAAATCACCTAATTAGTTTTAAATAGTTTTAATTCATAAAAATTATTAAAAAGTCAAAAAAATATTTTTCTTTTTTCAAAAATTTTCTTTTATCAGATTTAATATAGGAAAATTATTTTTATATTTTTAGGTTTTAAATTTCACAAAATCATTTTTATTTACGTTTTATAATTCGTCGCGTAACGTTTTTAAATTCAAATTTTCGTTTTAAAGTTCGTATGCTTAGTTTAATTGTCCATTAGATTAATTAGTTAATTTCTTTTATAATTTCATTATTCGTAGTATAAAATCACAAATCAATCACTCTTTTTCACTCATTCACCACACGTATTCGACACATTAACGACAACTCGATATTCGACCTTCGTTGGGAAACGACCCGGGGAAAACGCATACTTTGGCTTTTCCTTTGGAAAAATATACTATAAAAAAATATCAAATAAAAAAAATGGCGCCGCTGCCGGGGAAAGCTTGAAAAGAGTTGGAGTTTCGCCATAAGAATCGTGTTTTGAAGACCCTTCCTCGGAAGTTATTTGTTTTTGATAAAAAATAAAAATATAAAAATATATTAATTAAAAAAAAAAACACTTTTCCTAAAGTGTTTTCACCATTAATAATAAATCCTCGCTCTCGAGAGGGCGTTGTAAACCATTCCGAATAACAACAAAAGAGATCGGAAAATTAAACGTTTCTTGGATTATTTCTTTACTACAACCTAATTACGGGGTTTAAGGAGGTCTTGACATTAAATTGCAGACCGAAGAGAGATCCATTCTTCTCTCCCGCCACGCTGCGCGTAGTTTTGAAAGAAACGAGTACGATTGATCAACGATCACCAAAAATATAATAAATCTAATTTTTTATTAAATATAAAAATCCAAAAATATTTTATTTTCAAATTTGGTTTTCCTTTTTGATTTTGTTTTTGGTGTATGCACACCCGTTCCTCTACTTCTCACGCTCTTCTTTCACCACTATCAAATCCCGAGAGGATTATTCGTCATAATCACCGTGTTCATTTCTCAACCGTTGAGGAAATGGCCGACGAACCAAACAATCAACACCCGCCGATGGGTGGTGATAATCACATGCCAGCTCCCGATCTCCGAACGATGGAGGAGCTGTGCCAACCCACAATGCACGGACGTGGTGGCCCGATTGCCCCCGTCAATATTCAAGCCGCCGATTTTGGACTTAAGCATCATATGATTCAACAAGTCCAAAATTCGTGCCAATTTCATGGCTTGCCAGGTGATGATGCGAACAAGCATCTTGACAAATTCATAACCGTCACCCAAAGTATGAAACAAAATGGGGTCTCCGATGACGCCCTCCGTCTATATCTCTTTCCTTATTCATTGACGCATCATGCCACCGCTTGGTTTGATCGTCTTCCCAAGAACTCCATTCGTAGTTTCGATGAAATGGTTACAAAGTTCTTGGCGAAATATTTCCCACCGTCGATGGTGACGAAATTAAGGAACGAGATTAGCAATTTCCGTCAGCTTCCCGATGAATCATTGTTTGAGGCATGGGAACGCTACAAGTTATCGATTGATCGGTGTCCGAACCACAATATGTTATTGGTCACTATTATAGATACCTTCTATAACGGTTTGACATTACGACACCGTGATACGATTAATGCTGCTGCCGGTGGTACGTTTATGAAACGTCGACCCGAAGAGTGCTATGATCTCATTGAAAATATGACCACCCACCATAATTTCTGGGATTCCTCTGCCGAGAGAAATGAGTCAACAAGACCTAGCACTGATTCTTCTACTTCCGAGATAGCCGCTCTTTCTAAACAAATGAATGATTTGTCTACGGCTATCTTGAGAATTCATCAAAATCAGATTTCAACTCAAAACAACAACAATCAAGTCAATGTTGTTAACCATAGTTGTGAAACTTGTGGTGGTCCTCACCAATATTTCGAGTGCCCAGCCTCTGGTGGCTACACTCAAGAGAATGTGTATGCTGCTTCTGGAAATTTCAATCAAGGTGGTAACGGTTACCAACCCCAAGGTGATCGTAATCTCCTCAGCTACCGTTCTAACAACTTCCTCGGACCACCCGGTTTCCCGCCAAATCAAAATCAGCAAGTGCAAAACCGTAATGTTCCAAATAATCAAAATCAAAATCGGGGCAATCAAGTTTATCAAAACCAAGGGAATTATAACCAAGCCCCGAATCAAGGAAATTTTAATCAGGGAAATTTTCAAAACAACCAAGGTTTTGTTCAAAACAACCGAGGGCCAAATCTTCCAAACAATCAAAATCAAGGATTTGTGCCAAACCCATCGCCCTCGGATGAGTTATTAAAGCAATTCATTCTTCAAAACCAACAACAACAAAAGAAACAAGAGGAAATGAATAGAATGATGATTAATCAGATAACCGAATTGAACAAACGTTTAAATGATCGAACCTCGGGTTCGGGTACTACTACTCTTCCAAGCAACACGATCGCCAACCCGAGGGGCGATGCTAAGGCGATCACGACTAGGAGCGGTGTTTCATATGATGGACCCATGGCTCCGGCTACCGCTTCTTCTCTACCTCCCAAGGTAGTCGTCCGTGAGACCGAGGTGACCAAGGACATGGAACCTCCTACTAACAACGGAGGAACCAAAGACGTCCAACCTCCGGTCATCCAGCCATCTGAACCGAAAAATGTTGAACCAAAAGAAAAAGCTCCTAAAGAAGCTCCTGAAAAAGTAAAACTTCCATATCCTTCGAGAATGAGTGATCAAAAGCTCCGCGATAAAGCTTCGAGTCAAATGGAGAAATTTTTCCAAATTTTTCAAGAGTTACATTTCGACATAAGCTTCGCGGATGCTTTGCTCTTGATGCCTAAATTCACTTCCACCCTCAAAAGTTTGTTGAGCAATAAAGAAAAATTATTTGAAATGACAAAAACTCCAGTGAACGAAAACTGCTCCGCGGCAATTCTCAAAAAGCTTCCGGAAAAGCTTGGAGATCCCGGAAAATTTCTCATCCCATGTGAATTTTCGGGAATGGTTGAATGTCACGCCTTGGCCGATCTTGGTGCGAGCATCAACCTAATGCCGTTATCCATCTGGAAGAAACTTTCTCTACCCGATCTCACCCCCACTTGCATGACCCTCGAGCTTGCGGATCGGTCCATAACCCTTCCTAAAGGTGTAGCCGAGGATGTCTTTGTAAAAGTGGGGCAGTTCCATTTTCCAGCAGATTTTGTGGTAGTTGATTTTGACGCCGACCCCCGGGTTCCTCTTATTCTAGGAAGATCATTCTTGAGGACCGGGCGTGCTTTGATCGATGTCTATGGTGAAGAAATTACTTTGCGGGTCGATAAGGAAAAAGTCACGTTCAATATTAATCCGAACTCGAAACCTCAAACCGACAAATGCAATGTCGCTACGGTTGATCAAAAGTCTGATCCCGTAATTGCTTCTAAAAGAGTTGATCCAAACCTTTCAAGATTCACGGTCAAGAGTTTGTCAGAAAAACGTGCTGAGCTCAAGGCCATGAAAATCAATCCTGGATCAAGCAAATGGTTTGAGTGTTGTGCTGCAAAGACTAAGAGTGTTCTTGACGACGATGATGAAGATAAATCGGAGACTACAACGGAAGCGGTGGAAATTGCTAGCTCTAAGAGCACACCACTTGTCCCACCTCCAGAACAAGTTTATCACATCGAGATTCTTAATTCCGACTCTTCCCATCTTGCTCCTACGATGGAAGAAAATGTTATCTCTAGGGAAGAGGTCGAGGTGTGTTTTGATAAAACTCCAATTTCTCCGGAAATTGTTGAGACCGACAGTGATCCGGGGGAAGATGATTCATTAAAAATAATTGATGAACCGTTCCTTTCCTTTCCCCCGGAGGAAGTTTATGATGAAGTTATTCTTGAAGAAAAGCCGTCAGATCCTTTGGAGCTCGAGCTCAAGGATGCTTGTACCGATTATGAGAGTTTTACGTTTGACACGGCTAGTGGCAATCCCACTTCTTATCTCAATCTTTCTATCCCATCTTTTGAAACCTTCTTCTTCGATATTGATCATTCGGAGGAGACGAGTAGTGGCAGTACCACTTCTCATGCTCATATCTCTCCTCCCGAATATGAATCATTTCATTTTGATATGAATGATCTTTATCTCGACAAGTTCTCCGATGAACTTTCTTTCTTTCAATCTCCTCCAGAATATGATAAATTTTATTTTGATCTGGAGGAAGATTCTAGTCTGGGGGGAGGTGTCCCTTCTCATGAAGATTTTATCCCGACCCTCCCGCCCAAGACTTTTAACAAAATTTATGATAATGATGAAGAGCTTATTATGATCATCATCAACATCTTTATGCTCTTCATCACCTATACTGTGGCTTCTCCCATCCTTCACTCCATCGGGAGTGAGGATACCACCTTTGACCCCGGTATTACCACTTCTGGTTATTCTTTCTAAAAATACCGCGGGTATCTCATCGGAGTGGAACTTTCTTGTGCTTCAGTGTTTATCCAAACATCTTGAACGAAAGTCCGATTGAGATTATTTATTCCACATGCTTCCCCATGGACAAATAAATTCGGGGTCGAGTCAAGCTCATGTGACTCGGTTACCAAAAACAAGCGCTTCGTGGGAGGCACCCCATGCTTATCCATCTATCTTCTTATCTATTTTCTAATAAGTGAGTGAGGAGGGCTTCCTCTTCCGTATCTGGTGTTTCGGGTTTTCTGTGGTATGTTCAGGGATGTCCGATGATGAAGACTCTCGTGCTCGTAGTTTCCTTCACGCTACTCGAGTTTCATCATTCGCTGCTTATCCGATATCCTAAAATCTTATCGTTTTACATTTATCTTTTGGCATAATTAATAAACGGCCTTAGATTTTTGTAAGAGAACCCTTACCTTTAAGACATTGAGGACAATGTCTCGTTTTAGTCTGGGGGGGGGGGGTAATCTTTCGATTTGATTTTTGCCTTGCATTTTTTTGCCGTTTTCTCATGCAACCCCGTTTTTCCTCTAAAATTGAAAAAATCCAAAAAATGAGAAAAATTTTAAAATTTTGGTGCAAAAATATAATAAATTTTGACATTTTTGTTGATTTTCCGCTGGAGAGAGTAGGAATAAAATTCTGACTTGATCGGGCGTGTTGAGCCCTAGCTTGTCTCCTTAACCGTTTATAATCTATAAGCTCGTGCTAGTCTTTTACACAAGGAGCTAGAAAACGCGAATTCTTTTTAAGAGTTTGCAAGTTCCCGTATTCGACTTTATATATGCATGGCTTGATTATAAGGCTAAGCATTCGCGGATCTTATTATTTAAGATTTTAAATTTGCGAAGAACGAGAAATGATAGAGTTGTTTATAAGTTAGATTGCTAAACGTGGAGTAGTTGGATCTCTTTAGAGCTCATCAAAGTTACTTGTGGCTTTTTGTTCCCATAAGCTTGTTTCACTCAAAAATAGAAATTTAGGAATAATTAAAGCTATTTTAGTTTTGGCGATGATTAGTTTTTATTTCTTCCTTAGAGAATTCTTGCTTATGAAAGTTGGGTACACATCAAGGTACTGCCAGTGTTACGGTGTAATAGACTATTCCATCTTGCCGGCTCGCAACCGATGTTGGGATTGTTATAAAAGCCGTAGGACTCGGGATTTGGCAAAATATATAATGAATAATGAATATTAATAATAATCCAAAGCCATAAAAAGTTTTCTGCATCTTGCCGGTTCGCAGCCGATGTTGTAGACTTCTAATAAAGGCAGAGGAAAAATTCCAAGGTCATAATAGACTATCACATCTTGCCGGTTCGCAGCCGATGTTGTGATTGTTATAAAGGGCCAAGGATTAATAATATGTGCTTAATAATGTTAATAATGCCAAATTTCAACTCCGAGGTGTCCTAATAAAGGCTTCCGTCTCTGGACTCGTAGATGAGTTTTTTCGGTCGCAAATAAAAGGGATATCCTCAAAATCGTGTTAAATCAAAGACCTTGATGTGGACCTTATTTTTGTATGCAACGGTTTTCGAGGGGAGGTTTGGAAACTACTTAGCGTCTAAACTAGGTATCTTTATCGGAATAAAAATTATCGAAACGAGAATTTGAAGAAATTCATTTCTCACCAAAAATAAAATAAATAGAGGAAAATAGGAGTTTGGGAACAAGGAGTCCACAGTTAACTTTTATGAGTAGTGTCGGCAATCTAACTTGTAAATGACAATGATTTCATTTTTAAGCTTAGTTTGGGGACTTGTGAAAAATCAGGGACGACGAATTTTATCCGTATGGTCACTTCTTTATAAGTCGTGTTTCCTGCTCAAAGACCCTAAAAGATATCGTGAGATAATGATTGTCAACAAAAGCCGTCACTTAAATAATAAGAAAATACAAAAATAGAATAAAATGGAAAATGGGGAGTTTTTAGAACCTAAGATTTCTTAATTTCTTTTGAAAATTTTGCTACTTCTCAAAGTTAGTAAAAAGAGATTGGAAATTTTCGGTTCCAAAAACGTGTTTTATAACATTGCATGAGGACATTGCAATATCTTAGTCTAGGGGAATTTTGGTATGTGCTTAAACACATACCATTTCTCGACCAAAACCGGACCCAAAATGACCAAAAACCCGACCAAAATGCCAAATATATTGTGTTTTTGTGTTTTTACATATGCAGGCACGGATATCGAAGAAAAGGACAAAATCAAGCAAAAGACCGGGAAACCGAGCACGAGATATGGAAGTGTTATTTATAGCCGATGCCGGGAAGAAATTATGGTCAAAAAGTCAACCGAGGTCCTCCATCTATCAGAAATTGTCAAATTAAGCCCTTGGATTTATTTTTGGATAAGTGGCAACAATGGTCCTTGAGATTTCTGAATTTACAAAATAAGTCCTTGTTATTTTTCCTAAAAATCCTAACTTTAAAACCCTTAAACCCGGATTGTGTTTTATACCAAATCCAATCCAATCCTTGCAACATTCCCAAAGCCCAAGTAACCAACCCAGCCCAACCTATTCTTACCCAATCCAAAACCAAACCCGGTCCGCTCAAAACACTTACCATAACCCGGTCAAATCCCTTATACACTCAAAGTCAAATAAAATAAAACAAACACACTTATCTCTCTCACAACCCGCCTCCCAAAATTCACCCCCAATCCCAATAGTTACTATTCACCCGCAACCCTAATATTCACCGTACGAATTTAACAGCAATTAAGGGCAAAAGGGACAATCATTGGCCCTTCTAGAAGACTCTGACAAAGGGAATGACACGTGGGAGCAGTTGATTGGACCGAACACGCACCAAAGATGATCGTACGGCCAGAGATGAAGGCTTGGTGATGAAGGGTAATCTAAGGGTGATAGATAGCTGTGGACACACGAGGATCGCCAGCGTGGACAACCCAGAAGGATCGATCGAGTGCTATAAATAGAGGGATTTCTCCTCTCGTTAGGAGGCTTGTAATTTTCTTAATGTTTTGAATTTATTGTTATTGTAATTTTTTAATTTTAAGTTGATTTAAATTGTATCGAAATTTTTTCTTTGTAATTTTATTTCGATTAATGAAAAATTTAATTTAGGTTTAATGGGTGTTTATTGTTCTTGAATTAAAGTTTCTTAATTTTTTGTTTATTATTTTCTGATTTTCAATCTAAAAAAAAAAAAAAAAAAAAAAAAAAAAAAAAAAAAAAAAAAAAAAAAAGAGTCAAAGTAGAAGTCAAAGGTAATAAGCTGTGAAAAAAGCTGATGGAAAGTTGAGCTGGATATGGGGTTATTGATTGTGGCTTAAGCCTGGGTAGTTTTGATGATCTGGGTATCTAATATTGCAGCAGGACACTTTGTGAGTATTACTTAATTAGCTTGTTCTATTTTTCTTCTAAGTTCTACTTGTTGATTCAGTATCTTTAGCTGTTTTGGATTTATTACTTTTAACTAGTTTAAAATAGTGTAGTTTTAGATTAGTATCAGTTTAGAGTAAAATTGCACTAGATTTCAAGTTATTTTAGTAGGGCTGTTTGTTAGCTAAGCTTGTTAAGATTTCATTCGCGGCAAATTTTTGAGGTTCAGTTAAGGAGTTAAAAAAAAAAAGATTGCAAAACCTGGATTTGATTAGAATAGTACCACAAAAAAAAAATTTGCGCCACTTCTCCCTTTGCTGTCTAAAGTCTGCACAGCAGACATAGGTTTTAAGTCTGCTGATCTAGCAGCTTTTCTGGCTTATCCAGATAAGCTAAAACTTTGAATTTTCATGTTATAGGTAGCTTATCTAGCAAGCTTTATAGGAAACATCTGGTATCTAGCTCATTGGCTTATTTGAGTGCTTTTCTAGGGCTGGAAATTCAACCTAAAACTGCTGATCTGATCTGCAAAATAGTGCAGCAGTTTTGTGTGGTTTTAGACTGCTGATCTAGGCCAAAATTTAACCCAGCAATTGAGTGTTTGTGATAGGGCTTTTTAGATATTAGTAATCTTTGCTTGATAAGCTTTCCAAAACAGTTTTCATTTTTAAAATTGGTTAAGTTTTGAGCTTTTTATAAGCTCATGAAAAGTGCTTGTTAATTTGTTTCTGATAGAGAAAATTAAATAAGTTTCTGAGTTTGTCACTTTTGGTCCCTTAATTTTCTGATTTAGTTTAAATCGTGCCTAGGTAGTTTTAGTGTTAAATAGTTTGTGTTTTGGCAATTTTAGTCCCTGTCTTTTATTAAATCTATAATAGTTTCAGTTTTTACAACTTTAGTCCCTCTGCTTTTATAAAACTTTTATTTTTCCAAATTTTCTTTTATAATTTAGTTTTTCTAAACTACATTTTCAGTCCCTTGAGTTTTTACCTTTGCATTTTAGTCCTTAAATATTATAAAATTTTGTTTTCCTTTATAAAATTTGTTTTTTATAAATTACATTTTCAGTCCATTAGTTTTTTTTTACTTTTGCATTTTAGTTAAATCACCTAATTAGTTTTAAATAGTTTTAATTCATAAAAATTATTAAAAAGTCAAAAAAATATTTTTCTTTTTTCAAAAATTTTCTTTTATCAGATTTAATATAGGAAAATTATTTTTATATTTTTAGGTTTTAAATTTCACAAAATCATTTTTATTTACGTTTTATAATTCGTCGCGTAACGTTTTTAAATTCAAATTTTCGTTTTAAAGTTCGTATGCTTAGTTTAATTGTTCATTAGATTAATTAGTTAATTTCTTTTATAATTTCATTATTCGTAGTATAAAATCACAAATCAATCACTCTTTTTCACTCATTCACCACACGTATTCGACACATTAACGACAACTCGATATTCGACCTTCGTTGGGAAACGACCCGGGGAAAACGCATACGTTGGCTTTTCCTTTGGAAAATAATACTACTCAAAAAGAATCAAATCAGTTTGTAACTGGAACAATATCGCCTATGGCCACGACGGCTCCTACAATATCTGAATCAATTTGTTTTGTGTAAGTTTAAGAATACAACAATTAAAGTCAAAAGCCACTAATAAGTTTGTTATTGGGAAAAACTTACCAACAGAATCCGTTTCATGATATTTTTTTGTTAAAATCTCGCTGAATGGTTCAAGCTTAAACCCGAATACATCATCATCAAACGGGTCAATCCTGGTAACAACAGTAGACCTGAAAAAGGTAATCTTGTATTTGTGCGGAAGCAACGGTAGTTTACCATTGTTTTCACCAACACTGAAGTCAGAAATGACATAACACTGTCCTTCTTTAAGCAATGGTTCAAAACGGTACATGTCATCATGCCTTATTGTGCATTGGATCCGGTTGGTCTGCATTTAAATTAATAAGTTAAATATGCAATAATGTGTACATTGTTTGTATAAGAAAATAAGAAAGTTGAATACATACATGCTCATCTTGAATAACCATATCCAAACTGTAAGGATCATTCGGTTTTCCAGCAGGATGGATATGCCATAAAGAGATGCACCTGGCCTTCACTTTGATTTCATCTAACATAGGGTCAACCTTTGACAGGGCAGTGAATTGATCATTGGTCCCATAAATAGAGGCTTTTGCTTTTCCACCGGCTGTAGTGGTATTCAATAAGACTGCATCATCAACGTCAGAAAAAACGCCTTTTCCTTTCGAATTGGTTGAGATTGACTTAAGCAAGGCTGCATCATCTACATACAAAAATGATTAACATTTTAGAATAATGAATCAATGATTTATATAAAAATTTACAATAATATTATTTATCTAATTACTATTATCAATAACACTGTTGAATGTCATAATTATAAATTATATAAACCACATGAGAAATGAAATAAATAATTCCTGTTGAATGTGATAATGAATGAACTTAACATACATCATCAATGTGACAAACATGTTAACCATGGAATTTAATAATTCCTGTTTCCAATATATAAATCATACACAAAATTAAAGATTTTATACAGCACTTAACATACATCATCAAAGTGACAAACATGTTAACCATGGAATTTAATAATTCCTGTTTCCAATATATAAACACAAATAATGAATTGGTAATATATGAATCAAAGGTAAAAACAAATTAATTGTGAGTGCCCAATGCTGTTTTAGCTTCCTTTTTGTTGTGATAAAAAAAACACTTATCATACATCATCAAAGTCAGAAACATATCAAACACTTATCATAAAAAACCACCAACATACACCAAATTCTTATCATTTTATAAAACACTTATCATACATCATCAAAGTCAGAAACATAGCAAACATTAAGTTTAATCTTAATCGAGTAAACACAAATCATTAAACGATTCATAACAAAAAATGATTATTATAAATATACGAATCAAAGTTATTATCATACAACATAAAAGTCAGAAACATATTAAACATGAACTTTAATCTTAATCGAGTAAACACAAATCATTAAACGATTCACAACAAAAAATGATTATTATAAATATACGAATCAAAGTTTAAAAACAAAATTGATTATGATTGAAACTAACCTGAGTATTGAAGGCGTGAATCAGACATTGTGAAATACTTTTGTTAGTCGGAAATGTTGATGGGTTGATGGCTTGATGACTGCAAATCCACCCGTATATATAGATGAAGATCAAAGTATACATCGATTTGAATTAGGGAAATCAAATCAATTGGAGTTTTATCACAAATTATTTGGCAAAAATTAAGGGAAAGCAGTGTCATTTGATAAGAATTGGTGTTATGAATTCAATAATTATAAAAAATAAGATGATTTTGTGAATTTTTTAGTAAAGTTTTAAATGTGATTGACCATTTCACCGTAAAATTGAATGAGAGGAGAGAAATCCGGCCTTGTGTGTGTGAAAAGAGTGTGTGAATAATGCCAGGTGGTATTTTTTTTTTGCCAAATGGCATTCTTTTTTGCCAAGTGGCATTTTTTTTTGCCAAGTGGCTTTTTTTTGCCAAGTGGCTTTTCCAAGTTGTCAGGTATTGCTAATATATATAGAGATCGATATATATATATAGGGGGACTTTCTTTTCAGAACCACCTTATCTGCGAGAACTGACAGAACAACCAAAAACATACATGCACGCCTTTTAAAATAAAATAAAAATACACGCAAATCATCAATAATCGTAAGTATCCACCTATGTTTTTCAATATAACTCATCCTCTTTTTTCACAAAAACCTTACACACGGCCGCAATATTGTCATTGCTCGCCTTATAAGAACATACATGCACACCTTCAAGGAAAAATTTTGTATTTTCAATTTCTTATCAAATTCTTTAGAACAACCATGTTTTTTTTAAAACATATATGTTGTTTTTCGAACATATGTGCAAAAATACAATTATTAAAGCCGTGCATGTATGTTTTTGGTGGTTCTTTCAGTTCTCGCAGATAAGGTGGTTCTGAAAAGAAAGTCTCACTATATATATATATATATATATATATATATATATATATATATATATATACATACTAGAATTCTAAGCCCGCCCGATGGGCGGGCATGACTTATAATTATAATTTGGATGGGTTTACTTATTATAAAATTATTTTTAAAGATTTTTTTGTAGTAGTAATCGATATTTGATTTCTTTATGAAAATATATTTTTGTATCCTAATAACATTTGAATATGGCTTGATGCATATGTTTTTAATTTTTATTATATTTGTTTGTTGAAAAGTATATATTTTATAATGAATATAGTGTAAGTTAATCATTACTACTTAAAGGCTATAGTGAACCTATACATGGTCTTTTCATGTAGCCATTTTAAATTTGTTATCTTCAAGACAATAAGCATTATTACAAAGTTTAATAGGTCAAATTATATTTGATTTAAAAATGGGTATTCGGATAAAGAAAATGTGAATCTACAATCTTGATCTTATAATTTTAGTTACGATATTTTGATCTTACTTGTATGCTATTTTGATGTAAATAATTTGTTGGATCTTTATTTAATGCATTATATTAGTTTACGAATAGCAAGATATTTATTTAATGAATTAAGAATGAAAAGAAATAAATAATAAAAGTTAATAAGTTGTCCGCAAGCACAAAGTATATACTGAAAATTCAAATGCGAAATAAAGCTTCTATCTTTACAAAAAAAGAGAATCTGATAATCATTCTAGAAACATATGACCTTCATAGCTTTTAATTGACACGCGATAAGGCTATAAATATTACATACAATACAAAACATTGATCACCAAAATTACATATCCATTAAAAAAAAAAAAAAAAAACTATGAATAACAACCTGATAGAGGTGGAAATATCGGCCCATTTGCTTATGTAAGGGTCGACTGGATTATGTTTTATTTGTAGAAGGAAATGTGTGGAAAAGTCTTCCATGGTGTAAAAATGCTTAAAGTATCATAAATCATTTTGTTAAAAAGTTGAAATATTAGTACGATTATATCATAATCCGGATCACGAGTTAGCTATATATAGTTCCAAAAGCCTGTACACAAAAAAGTTTCAACCTGACATAATGGTACCAAAAATGTCTTGACCAGAACACGTTTTGACCCATCACCTGAACCACCAATTTTACCACCTCTAACTCGTAACATACAACTTATAGAATAAACAGATTACCTGGCCCATTAACCGAAAGAGGCACCTCCGGCTGTGATGTGTCATTTGAAACGGGCTAGTCATTGGGCTTTACTAATGGAAGAGAAGTTTTTAGTTTGGGTTTGGGCTCTTTAAAGCTCCCCCCATGGGATGGCCTGTCAGAACTTGGCCTTGTCTTACACGGACTTGTTTGAGGTGAAACAGGTTTTTTCCCTTTGTCTCTCAAATGCCTTGGTCGGATACCCGAGTCAGACCCTGACTCGTTTGTGCAATCTGCATCTCCAACAGGTTGTTATCCCTTGTTTTTACTTTGTTGTTGGGATGAAGTAGACCCCTCTTCTAACACCTTTGATTGACTCTTGGGTATAACATAAGGAAGCGCTTCAATCTCCTCCAGTTTTGGTCTCTTCAGTCGTGTTCTATTTGAATTAGGGGTGATGCATTTTAAATATGTATAGAGTGTTGCATTAACAAAATAGGTAATCATTACATCTAACTTTTTTTAGGCTGTTTTAATTTAAAACATTTAATAAGACGATATATATATATGGTTTTTAATCTTCCGGTTAGTAAAAAAAAACACACACATGCATCACCTTCACCCGATAATTTCCTGCGTTCATAAAATGTATATTTTTTTTCGAAGATTTATAAACAAAGTATGAATATTGAGTTACTTTAAGAGTATGTATCTGTAGATTATTGATTTAAGTTTTAAGTTGTTAGTTAATAAAATCCCAAGTATGGCTATAATCCTTAGCCATATGCCCTGGATTATCCAAAAAAGTTTTAAAAATAAGAAAATTATGTCAAAAGTAATAGAACAGTGGAAAATTTTACTTATGAAGAAAGGTAGAACATAATGGCATACATGATCACCAGGTAAAAGAGCTCCCCTTTAGCAAAAATATTTTCGTTCTCCACATCTTTTACCCACTGGCACACGTAGTTGCATTTTTGTATGGCCAGAGCTTGCAATGCATGATTAAAGAGCTGTAAATTACACACAAAAATAAGGCAATGAAAAAATGAGTAGCATGTAATAAAAATATCTATAATCAAAGGTTATCTATAACTAAAAGTATTTGTCTAAACTGTGGTTGCAGGTTCTTTAACCATTTAGTCATGGCTTACGCCTTTAACTTTTGGAGCTGTTATAATTTGAAGATAGAGTATGCGATAATCACATAAATGAGGCTGCATTTTATTACATCAGAACAACGGCGGGAAACTGATATTATTCACCTCCTTCTGATCAATTTTGTTTACGTTCTATTTCAGCCTGCAACTTTGGTGAAGGGCGGTGGGTCAAATATGACAGTTGCCTCTGTATTCGTGATTTGGCTGTAAATAGTGGTTGTCAGGGATGTGGGCTTGCCGTTTAACTCAGTGAATTGTAGTACCCTAAGGATAAGGTACACTAAGTTTGTTACTATCTATGTCTCTCTCACAGACAACTCTAATACATATTAGTAATAAGTGTGAAGAATGCTATTGAAAGCCTTTTGAGTTTGCTATAATATATGGGCGGACATGACTTATAATTATCATTTACATTTTTTTGCTCAGCTAAATATTGGTGTTAAAAAATTGTTTATTATACAAAAAAATTTAAAATTATTAGGTGAATGTATTACTTTACGAATAGCAAGATATATATATATATATATATATATATATATATATATATATATATATATATATATATATATATATATATATATATATATATATATATATATATATATATGACCGATAATAGCATAAAGAGACATGAATAGTAAGCCGAGAATTGAAAGTTTTTGAGGTACTGATGATATTCTAAGAGGATCCTAATCATCAGTAACCCCTCATAGACATTTAATCAATCGTTGCTATGTCTATTATTATTTAACCTATCTAACCCGTTAGAGTATTAACATAATCCAAAACGATCCATTAATTGAGTAAATGGGTCTAGATTGCCATCTCCAGATCATACCTACCAAAAAAAAAAAAAAAAAAAAAAAAAAAAAAAAAAAAAAAGGGGAAAAAAGAGAACCCACCAAGACGAATAACATATGTACCATTGGAATGCTTTTGATTACTCCCTCCTGAAACAACCACATTATAGGTTCAACCTGCAACCCCTTTTGCATTCGCTGTCCGTAAATTTATTTCTTATGTTCCTAACTGAGGCATTGTTACTCTGCCCGTGAAAGGTTCTGCATGAGATGCCAAAAATTAGTATAGATTTAGCATGACGTGAGTGAGAAATTATGAAACTTGATGTCTGAATAGTACCTCATTACTGCCCAAACTACATTTTTACAGAAATTATGAAACTTGATGTCTGAATACTACCTCATTACTGCCCAAACTACATTTTTACTCCAGACGGTTTGTTTAAGCTTATTTCTAGGCTCAGCGAGTTTCATAGTTGGAGCCTCAGATTGTACACTTAATCAGCGTATTGTTAGCCTTGAGGAAACTTGATACATATAATACTATTACTCATTCATCTCATGAAAACTGAAGCGTGTGACCTATAAGTTAGTTCAAGGCGTTGGTTTATCAATTTGAAGGATATTGCGTGTGACCCATATGTAACAATATTTGTATATAATGCGATGGTAGTGAGATAATATAAAATTGCCTTTCAAAAAATAAAATGGCTCAAACAGGTCGCAAGTCATCCAAGGTGTAAAATTTAATGCACAAACCTTCTAAATCATTATATTAAAAAAAAATAAGATTATTATTGGAATAATACATTTTCCGCCGTCATATTTGGCAGATTAAATGTTAATAAAAGCTTAACTTTGGGTCGCCAATTAGAGATATTGCAACACTGAGGCGGCGTTTCATTCCTCCACTATAGCTTCGAGCTCTCACTCTAGCTGCCTCAGTGAGTCTCACCTCTGCCAATGATTTTTGCACAACCTATACAACAATCAAATATAGACATGTAAAAACATAAAATATCGATGCCTTATAAAAAGAGACATGTAAAAACAACTAAGCCACAAAGATGATACACTACAACTGATTTGACATAAATGATACCATGGAAATCAGTTGCCAAAGGTGCTGCAGTTACTTATGAATGGGTCGATTTGAGCTAACCATTTATCTCTAATGGGTCCTCAGATGGTAACACTAAAACAGTAAGCTTAACAGGCTAAATATCACAGAAAGCATATTTTTATGGCACACATCCCCCTGATTTATTCTAAATATACATCTTGTTGTAATTTTTTTTTCATGTTACATTTTGTCATGATGACACAACCCAAATAAGACTATCTTAGAACGCACCATTTTAACTGAAGCAGGGAGTAGACCCTGGCAAAGAGATAGAGGTGTTCCTGACCGGATAGTGGATCCCAAAGAATATCAAACTGCAATCAATAGATAAAATTGTTAATCCCGATTATGAGTAATTCCTTCTCATGAAATGATCATACAAGGTACCCAAAGAGTGAAAAGAAAGTAATCATCACCTAGGGGCAAACACCTATCATTTTCTGGATATTTGACATTCCAACAGAACTTCGGATGGAATGTACATATATGAGAGCTGTTAATGAGACACATAAATTAATATATTCTTATTTCAACAAAATGTAACTGGCATACATGCATGCAGAAAGATCATTGTACCATCTCCTTCAGTGACTGGTGTGATTCCGGTCAAGCAATTAATTGCAGTAGTTTTTCCGGCTCCGTTGGGTCCTAGAAGACAAAATAGCTGATCTTTTGGGAAGTTCACCCATAAGCTCTAAAAATAAAGTTGTTCTTAGATTGGATCACTTAAAAGATAAAAAGTAGATGTGGCAAAATGGGTGGGTCGAGCAGATGGGTAACGGGTCAAAACTTGTACTTTTTGGTAATGGTCAGGTTGGATTGACCTGACTTACTTTTTGTACAAATCTTTGAGAAAACTTATCAGCAATTGGTGTGCCATAATGATTACGAAAAATAAGAGGATCAATGGTTAAAAAAAACATTGACAATTCACCCGTTTCCATTTTTAGCTAACCTTTTATTTTACTAAACCCATTTGACCGGTTAGATATAAAACATAACCCGATACAATCATAACTAAACGCTGTTAACTGTGTGCCTTGAGTGCATGGTAAGGTGGAGTTCTTTTGCAACTGCAGCAACCAATGTTAGTTCTTACAGGATATACTTTCACAAGACCTTGTACAACTGCAAGATTTGGATCAACAACACCTTATCTATGTTGCCGCTTCACAATCTCTTCCTCTTGAAGTACATCCTCGTCATCTGGAGAAGCATGATCTGATGGTGGAAGAGAGCGCATGCAACTACAAATCCCACCCTCTGCAAGTGTAGCATGTATTGATATGGTCTAGTAAAAAGAGGTGGAAAAATGGGGAGGTTTGCAAACAGGTCAAAACCGGGTACTGTTTGTTGTCGATTGACACGTTAGTTTATCATGATTATGAGCTTTATAAGTAAATAAATGTTCTGAATATGATTACAAAAACTCATTTGACGTTAAAAATTCTAATTGGCTGTCAATTTTTAGCTCGTTTAACCAGTTTCCTTTTTGCAACTCATTTGACCCATTACAGATAATACATAACAGACCCATCTATCAGCAAATGGGTTGCAACAGCCACCTCTTCAATAGACAATGAAAGAGCAGAGAAGAACATGTGGTTACTAATTAACTCAATTACCTCTCACTGAATTCCCGCCTTTTCCTGACCGGTATCCAGAGTTAATAAAAACAACTCCATTGCACTCGAATTCGCCTGCATATAATGTGACAAATAATTATAACCGAAACGTTACCTAATATCATATTTAGTCTCTGAAAAAGCAGTTTGGGAAAAGCAAATTCAAGCTACTTATTTTTCCTGTCACACATAATGGGATAAAGCAATACAATATTTTTATCTCAAACATCCTCATAAAGGTTTTATAAGCAATCCAAATGCCCCCTTATATTACTTGGAACAAAGCAATGAAAGCACTTTATTGCAATCATAAATTGATATTCGGATAGCTATATTTGTTTTCATTCACATACTTCAAATGCTTTGTCATTTCCTACTTAGTTTTATGTTATGTAACTACATGAATGCATGATCTAACGTTACACGTCATTTCATTAATATCTAAAATTCTTGTTTTCATTATAGATATCAGTTAATACCCAATTAGCAATACTTCCCAGCCATTTACATGACCTCATAAGCTTTCTTTAGTGAGCCTTTTAACAACAGTTGAACTCCGACTCGATGTTGGAAGGGCAAACGTGTTATGGACAAGCCAAAGTTTGACCTTGAATTTGGTTTATTGTTACGCTCTTCAAAAGAAAGATTTGAACTCAAAGCAACATAAAAAGAAATTTCAGCAAACAAACATGCCACTCAAGTCAAAGATGGCTTAGATCTCAACCACTCACGTCGAGCATAACATGCAACTCTATGATCGTCATTGTGCAAATTTGTTTGCTCATACATTTAAATATGACATGTTTGACCCATTATAATAATACACTACCATTTTTTTAACCCATTTGACACGCACCTCACTTGCTTAACATCAAATATTGAAAACAAAACATCAAAACTTATGTACCAATTTGCAAGAGCCAACCAGCTGAACAGTGAATAGTGAAATAGTGCTTATCAAAAATTTTTATAGTTGGGTTATTTGAGACTGACTATTGAATTCTATACTTAATCTCATAAATATGAAAATGGAAAGAAGCATACATAAGCATCTAGATACCCTCGTGTTACACGTTGCAAGGAAATATGAAATGATTAATTTAAAATTTTATCATCTCCTTCCAATAAGAACTCATTCATTGCATGACTTATGCAAGTCTCTAAACACTTTTTTTATGCTCGATAACATTATCTTGTAAGTTATGCAAGACCAATGAATGATACTCTGTTTATCCCCTGTAAATTCATCCCATTGCGCAAGAAATCAAGTGTATCCCATGTGTTTCCTCACTCGATTCCTTTTCCGTACCCTTCCTAAAAAGTAATAATATTAACACAAAAGTGTAGCAAATGACTCCAAACTTTAGCCTTCCTAACAACAAACCTTTGTATATGTCCAGGTTGTATCAAACAATATGCTTATCACTGTTGACCACTTAAGGAACAATGTAATTATACATAATACATGTACAGCAGTTCAGTAAGGTCTACGATTGTTTCTTTTAAGCTACAAAATAAAAATGACAGACAATCATGAAGACATGCCTGGACTGAGAAAACCGCTACTGGTGATTAGCGCTAATGGTAAATAATCATATATTGATTTATAGAGTCTAAATATACTGTCTATAATGAAGGGTGATAGGCTAATTAATATTAATGTTACTGATGCCGCCTTTCTCCTCAAAATATAGAATATGCATATATGAAGAGAACGCTTGCCTCATTACCATCGCGCATAAGTGACCGCACCAGTGTAGGAGCAGTGTAGAATATAGTCACCTTATACTTGTCAACAATGTCCCAACATCTTCCAGGATCTGGATAGTTAGGGACCTGTACATAAAATTATTGTATCATGATATTTATTCATGAAATTAACTGTAACCTTAAATGAAAAACTCAAATTTTACTTATAATACAGACCAAGATTGAAATATATTACCCCTTCATACAGTACAACTGTTGCTCCATTAAGCAGAGGTCCATAAGAAACATAGCTGTGTCCAGTAATCCAACCACAATCAGCTGTACACCTATAATTAGAGAGAATATTCTTAGCTAAAATTTGACAAATACTAATTATGGAATGTTGTAAACATCAATATTTACCAGTATACATCAGATGGCTTGTAGTCGAATGCATATTCAAATGTTGCTGCAGTGTAAATCATGTATCCTCCTGTGGTATGCAGAACACCGTATCAAATCCACCAACATGATCCATTTTCAGAAATACACATAAAGAACAATTACTTTAGGAATATGGTGAAAAATACCTTAGGTTTTCCCGTGCTCCCGCTTGTGTACAGAAGAAAAAGTGGATCCTCTGCATCAACCCACTCCACATCACATTTAGTAGAATGTTTGGGAACTACATCCTTGAAACATTATAGGTCAAATGAATTAATCGAGTTACAACTCGTATAAAAAAATGGACTGAAATCAGAAATGAAGTTGATGTGGCCTTTAAGCTATAATACGGTATAGTATTTTTAAGATTCCTCGCTGTTAACCTACCTGCCACCAAACATCTCGTTCCTTTTGCCATTTAGTATTACATGATAAACGTCATGCAGATCCATACCGGTCACACTCGACTGGGCTTTTCATTCCTGTAACCAGTCCTCTGGTCTCTGTCCAGATCCATGAAAAATATAAACATATAAATAGAATCAGTTGTAAAAAAAATGTTCACCATTCACCACATTTCTCAAATTTCAAGTTTTTCTCAAAACAGCTTGCAAGCATACGTCACCAAGCAGATGATCAGATTGTTAACCGGTACAAAAAATATGGAAGATTAGTTAAGCATGATATTTGGATTTTGGATAACCACATGACACTACCTGTTCACAAAAAAGTGTACAAACTAATGAACTTTCTTACATGAGTATCTCGGGGGTTGATTGGTTCTTGGCTGCTATATGTAACCAAATATTTCTCGCCAGGAGAGAAATCAATTAGTTTAACCTGCAATAAACAGCAGAGTTTTAAGATCACGTGCAAAAGAGTTGACGAAAAACACACAAATAAGTTGTCAACAAAGAAGAAAAACATAACCATACACAACCTGTGATGAGCATAGCGCATCAGGCAGTTGAATGTAGAAGTACTACCCCAAACAATAGCTTCATGTCGGTGACACCCATTCATCAGATTTACCTGTTTTGACACTCATTTTGTCACCTCATATGCTAGTTGTGCAAGAAAAAAAGATAAATATCCATACTAATAGTTATAAACAACTAAATAATTATGAAAGATTTTTTTTTTTTTTTAAATAATTACTTGTTTGATCAATAAAACATCCTTTGTTGGATTGTCTTGTTCGAGAACCTTTCTGAATTCGGTGAGAGTATCAAAAGTGAATATACTCATAATCTCCTTCTAAAAGTAATAACAAAATCCATATAACTAAAAAAATACGAAAAACACAAATCCACAGCCTAAATATCAGTCGTTATTTTCAAAGATACAATCAAGTGAGGAATCGATCTTATAAATTGATTGATGGTTTTCAATCCGAGCAAACAAAAACAGGATGACAAAACATCGGATAATGATAACAAATGATAATCTAACCGGTTAATAGAACATCGGATACAAAGTAGAGTAATAGAGCAAAGTTTATGAACTTACAAAAACAGAGCAACCGTGTTTTTTATCAACATGCAGAACAGAGATACCGTAATTTCCATGGTATTTGTATAATTCACTCGCTAAACTGGATTAGTTAGTCAGTGATGATTAAGGCGAGTTTTTAATTGTTTTGTATTTGTTTGTGTAGGTGGAGTAGGGTTTGCGTGAATGAGAATGAATTGTATATTAAAGATACGAAAATACCAAAACATAGTATGCCTAATATTTAGGAACCGATTTGGTTTATAGATTTGGTGTTGCAAAATATAATTCAAAAATTATGTTGGTCTAATGGTTAAGACATACATTATATGTTAATGTTACATACCACTCAAGTTCAATCCTTACCGACTTCATTTTTGATGGTCATTAATTCCGAATTTTAAAGATTATTCCGAAATTTTGATAGGATTAATAGTTGCTTAAGTGGACAAAATGTGATTAGGTGGCATTGAGGTGGCAATTAGGTGGCATTGAGGTGGCATTAATGACGTCATACGCCTCCTGTTATATATATATATATATATATATATATATATATATATATATATATATATATATATATATATATATATATATATATCAACCACCTATATAAAACAAGCTTTCATTATGGAAACTCCCAACTCAAAATTCTAAGATAATGACACGTGCTATTTTTTCCAATCCAATGGTCCATATGCATTCCAGCCTTTAGCAATTAATGTAAAAAAAAAAAAAAAAAAACCACCAATCACTCTAACGGAAAATCAAACACAAGTTTAACACCAACAACAAAACCCCCAAATAATTTCTCCAAACTCCCAACACACAAAAACAATTGATAACCGAAACAATTAACCCTAAATAAGTTTACAACTACTCAATTTATTCCATACCAATTCATACTCGAAAATCAGTTTACCCTAAATCAATTCATCCCCAATATCAGTTATCATGATCCGATAATTCTCCACAAATCAATTAATCCGAAAACGAATCTCGGAGAAACCAAAAACGCTATTAGATCCATAAACACCCGTATGTTTGATATAGATCCCACCATATTTACTTTTCATGTTTATCAACGAATTATTCATCTACTTTGTTTATGACTTTATGTACTTGATTTTATTTTGAATTTAAATTCATATGAATCTGCAATAATCCTTGTGATTTCTTTGTGTTTTTAGGTATTAGGTAATTCGACAAGAATGTTGAATGAATTTCACTGACGTGAAAAAGGTAAATTTTGAACTTTAACATTTGTTTTTGTGCCATTTAATTATTTAATGTGAATATTACCTTAGATATAGAGATGAATACCAAGTGTTTGATGAAATTCCCAAATGACAAAATATTGACCGATGGATGGGATACTGATTCATAAAACGCTCATCCTCTTTACCATATCGAAGGCCTTATAATTATAGTTCAATTGTGCAAAGATATGAATGTATGTATTTCCATTGTTACTACTCAAGGTTAATAGTAAAATACTATAATTTCACTATGATATATTCTTATTTCGCACATTGTTCTTAAGATTAATATTCAGAATTCATTATATGTGTAAGATAACTGAGATGTTCACCACGCATATCATTATAAATGTTCACCTGTTGTGTTTCTTTCTTTTTAACAAGTGTGTACCTAAGTTATTATTCGGGTGTGTTTGGTTTAGCTTACTTGGCCCGCTTATGACCTTATTTGAGTTTGGAAAAGCCAATAAGAGCACTTTTTAGACCTTATTAGCCGGCTTATGGCCTTATTTGAGTTTCAAAAAGCCAATAAGAGAACTTTTAGACCTTAGTGATAAGTTCAAGTTGACAAACTCATAAGCTCTAAAAAGTTTTATTGCTAAGGTTTTAACATAAAGATGTGTGAAGATTTACCATGGTGCACTTTAAAATTTTAATTTCCCCGGCACTCTAAAACATTTTATTATGTATCTATTGTAATATGTGCTTTTACAAAGTTTACTTATTTCAATAATGTATAAATGATAACGGAGATTTCAGTTATTAAAAATACATGCGCCTTTTGACGCTTTTTTTCCAATCTAATTTCGGGTTGACCCATTAGAGATAAAGCATGTTCTAACACAACCGGATATGAAGACATTTTTTCTAACTACATTTCAGGTTGACGCTTTTGTCTTCAAATGGGAAACTACATAGTCAACATATTGAATACTGAAGAGAACTATCTAAGTCAATCCATCAATTTGGTAGACAATGATTCCTTGGAACTGAGGCGTGCGAAGAGACGGAGAAGAGATCTTACATTGGACTGCAAAAGTCAACAGTTGCAGCCAAGTCAACTAACAGATCAAGCTTCCCCAACCACTATGAAAAGAAGTTCCAAGTTTCATGGTGTTAGCAAACATAGATGGACAAACATATATGAAGCACATTTGTGGGATAAACTTTCTTGGAACGTTACACAGAAAGAGAAAGGAAACCAAGGTAATACCATTTATGCCTTTTAGATTTCCTTTCCGTGTGATATTTACTGTTTTTTCTATTTTTTAATAATGCTTCGGCATTTTGGATGGTATTTTTTTACTGAGCAGTTTATCATGGTTAGTTCTTATTTTTGGATTTAATCATTAGTAGAGCTGTAGAGGTGATAACTTTAACCAACCTGTATTGGGTCGACCGAGTAAAATAGAATTTAGCTTCAAAGAAATCAGTTCAAAATTCACACAATTGTAAAAAATTTACTAACTGAAAACATATCTAAATGTGTAATTTCATTTGGCACGCTAACTAATTCGTGGGCAAACTAAACCAAACCGGCCAGTTTGAAAATCTATCATAAAAAAATGCATGTTTTGAGCTCTTACCAAACTTGGCAAACCGCCCATTTTAAAAGTCGACTGGTTATCCCCCTTGCTGGCCAGACCCATATAAAGAAGTTGCCGAAAGGTGATAAACTCATAAGCCCATTTTTGCTGATTTTTTTTGCAAGGTTTGAAACTTTGGCGTAGATAGAAGAAGAAAGAAAAGTAATTGGAACATTTGGGCGAGTTTTTAGTTAGTTGGTCTTTTCTACCATTTGTGTGACATGGTGAATAAGGATATAATATTTTTATATGTAGATACGTAGCTCCAGAGTATGCACATAGTGGGTAGATTAATGAAAAAGTTGATGTGTATTTGTCTGGGGTCGTATTGGTGGAGCTTAACATGACGGAAAACGGTGTATGCATTAGACTTTTAAAGGGTGAGTTCTCACATGGCATATGCATACAACACACTTTCAAAGGGTTTGGTTGACCTAGAAACCTTAATCTGTTCATTTTATAGATAATTAGTGCTCTAACATGAATACTAAAACAATATTAGGAGGTTGTATGCACTGAAAATAGACTTTTTATGACTTTCATACTGTTTGGACATTTGAATCATTTTGCAACTTCTTATATACTTAATTTTTTTATTTTACCCATTTTTCAACTTCTGATTTGCATAATATTTTGGTGTCAAAGAGGTCGAGATTGCCACATTTGATTGTTGATTGTCCATTTCTTCCGACAGGCACACCCTTTGATGGAGCAAGGTAGCATTAATGAGTAAATCGACCCTCGGCTGGGAAATTGTATTCTGCACATGAGGTTTATTGCATGATGCAAGCTGCAAGCTGCTTCTCTATGCATTAAGAGAGATTCTCACTTAAGACCCCGCATGTGACAGGTAATTCATTGTTTGTGGGTATCGTTTCCTAGCCGGAATGCAAATAAAAATGGACATCTTTAACCATTGGTTGACCCATATAACGTGAACCAAAAAGGTAAAAAAAAAAAAAAAAAAAAAAAAAAAAGGATGTGGAAATTGACATGGCTATAACCTACATCCCCTAATGAGAAACAAGTTGGTTTCTTTGATAATGAACGGATAGCAGATGTGGTCCTGCCCTTCAAAATATTTTAGTATACCGAACTATAAAAAAAATCTGCTACTAAATTTCAAGTGAACAAATAAGTTGTTGGCGTTATGGGCTTGACTCTGCTTATGCAAATATTACTGATGTGTGTCATGTAGAGCCGTAGAGGTAATTAGTGCTGCACTTATTCTTTTAAGTTATAGTGATCATATTATCTTATTGGTATACTTTGTACTTTCACATTGACAAGTTTTACTTTCAGACCAAAAGCAAATTTCAAAGAGGTTAGTAAAGCTCCTTTTTTTCTGTAAGACCACTAAATGAATTAGCAATTAATTATTCAATCATTACGATGTTTCTTGGGCTTATATATGGCACTGTTTCTTTGCATTCCACGGTAAACTGATCCGTATCCAAGATACTACAATTCATTCTGGCTACGGCGTATTGACTGCAATTGGTTTCTATCTTTTTATGCTGTAATTGTTACTGTGTAGCATGCCTAAGTATGTAGGTGCCAAAATTCGAGAATATTAGTACCGAAAATCAGATGGTTTAGTAAATGTGATATGAAGTGGAGTTTAACTTTGAGCTACTAATTTAAGGGTAATAGGCGTAAAAGTGATGACCGAACTGAAACCGGATAGATGTTAAATTGTACTACACTGGAATTGCTTTTTTTTCTTTGCTGCAAGTGTAATTAGTAGTGTGCCTGAGTATATACGTGCCAAAAATTTGACAACATGATCTGATTGTTTAGTAACTGTAACATGAACAGGTGTTAACTTTAAGATAGTGATTTAAGCATATAGTATTAAGATCTAAGCCGAACTGAACTGGACATGTACTGACTGGTCTGGAACTTTTTTTTTTCCCCTGTAATCGATAATGAGTACTGTGCCTGGGTGTATACGTACCGATATTCGAGGTGACGGTTTAGTAAATTTAATTTGATATGGATTTAGGCTTTGAGGTAGTGGTTTACGTATAATAGCATGAGATGAAAACTGGACTGATAGATACTAAATTATACTGTATTCAAGCATGTTTTTCTATAATAAATAACCCCTTAAGCCACATAAGCGTTTTCCTGTTGTCACTATTGAATGTTGGTGTTCTTTGTTGTTACATACTGAACGAGTCTTATAAATCTTGCGTAACATTGACTCTGTATATATGAAGTTCAGGTTTTGTTTGGTGTGATTACTGTATTGCCAGAGTACATATGTGGCTGATCCTTTAATTCGTTTGGTTATATGGGACAATTGTGCTCTTTTATATTGTGAATAATAGGTTGGACACTTACATGCTCAGGGTGAACATTTTAAAAGTTCTCTAAAGTCATTTATAAATCTTCATAAAATAAATAATTAAGAGGCTCTATGTTTTACATGTTAAGGATTCTAAAAAGATAGACATCTTTGCTTCGTAGAACTTCCGTCTCTTTCCAAGGCTAAGGTAATTTATCCAGTAATTTATTTCCCTTGTTTTTAAACAATATACAGCATTATATATTGGTACAATGTACAAATGAATGTTCCCAAATGAAAGTTCCCATGGTTTTGTTTGAGAAAATTATATACGATCTATATGTGATCATAGAATGAACTTTGAATATATGTTTTGTTTATTAATATGATGTATCAACAAATCCTAATAATGATGATTCAGGCATCCCAACGGATAATGGCGGGATTGAACCTCGACACTTCCAACAAGAGACAATTTCCGATATCTATTTGTTTTGCCATGACAATTAACAAAAATCAAGGGCAAACTTTATCCAAGGTCGGTCTATACCTGGAACGTCCGGTTTTTTCACATTGACAACTATATGTAGCTTTATCAAGGGTCAAGGGCAAGAAAGGTCTCAAAGTGTTATGCTATGATAAAGACGGCAACTATTGCAATTACACAACGAACGTTGTGTATAAAGAAGTCCTTCATATACTATAATTTTTTCTCTTATTTGATTTAGCTTTTTATTTTTGTAAACAATACACTCAATGTTATTTACATTTATTCTGGATATTTTTTACAAATATCATTTTATGTTAACTTTATTTCTGTCAACATTATGCATTTACGGATTTTATATATTTTTATAGAATTCATGTAATACTTTTTTATATTAATAATAAATATATCTTGCTAGCGCCTCATTGGGACAGTTGTCGCTATTCCTCGCATGAACATTAGCCCGTCTGATAAGAATATGCCTTTTCAGCTTAACAGAAGACAATTCCCGATAACTATTTGTTTTGCCATGACAATTAACAAAAGTCATGGGCAAACATTATCCAAGGTCGGTCTTTACCTGGAACGTCCGGTCTTTTCCCACGGACAACTATATGTAGCTGTATCACGAGTCAAAAGCAAGAAAGGTCTAAAAGTATTATGTTGTGATAAAGACGACAGCTATTGTAATTACACAACAAACGTGTATAAAGAAGTACTTCACAGGCTTTAATTTTATTTAACTTTCTGACTGTAGATGTTTTACTCCTTATAAATAAGACACTCAATGTTATTTACTTTCACTCAGTTTTTTTTAGACAAATCTCCATTTGTTTGAAAATTTTTATGCCTGTCAAGATTATGCATTTGCGCATTATATATATATTCTTTTTATAGAATACATGTAACACATTTTATATTTTAAATAATAAAACTTAATGCTAGCGCCCCATTGGGGCGGGCCTAAGGCTAGTATATATATATATACTAGCAGAGTACCCGCGCAATGCGGCGGCGGGTTGCGCGGGTACCCTGTGACTAAATTTGTGGCGAGCAAATGTTTTTCATTTATATTATGTATTGCAGCGGGGCTGATTTGTAGCCGACGTATGTTTTATCTTTTTTATTGTAGCTTTTTTGTTTCGTAATTTTTTTTGATATTTTATTATGCATTTGTTTTTAAATCCTTAGATGATTGTTATTGTTATATTTTTTATTACTAAAAGTTGTACCGTTTTAGTGTTTTTTTTTTCTTTTATTAAAAGTCCATTCTTTTTGTTGTACTGACCAAACAATCGAAGCCCAAAAAGTGTTAGCTCCAAAGCTGTCCACCAGCAACCCAGTATTAAAACGACATCAAATGGTACAGTTTTTGAACGCACTTTAGTATTATGTATAATGGTTGTTTAAACAAAATAAATTATCAATTCGATCATATTCTTTTCACATGCTGCGAGAGGAATGTGAGTTTTTTTATTCAGATATACATGGACTAACTGTGATATCTCAGATCCACACTAAATAAACTCACATTCCCAATATAATCTCAGTCAACAAACTACAACTCGTCAATCCCATCACACACGAACAATACAAGACTCAAAATGAGAAGAAAAAAAAAATACAATATCTAAGTTATGTGTTTTAAAGTGATTAACTCAAAATTTCGGATTGAAACTTGTAATAGTCAAAAATTTCGGATCCAATGTCAACACTTAACAAAAAATTGGTTAAAAAGCCCAGCCCACTATGGCACACAAGGACTGATAAATAAGTTTACAAAACCTAAGTTACCTCATTCCTACCCTAATGTCCCTCACCAAAATACGCAGCCATGATTTGCAACCACACAAACATCACACACTCTTCCTTTCTTTCTTATATCTGGAAATCCGAACATAACCAACAATTTATGTTTGCAAGAAAATCAGACCTTTTATTGAATATCAAACGAAAACTCTTTCTAAGGTTTTATCTTGCCACCAATATCAAACACGAACCCTTGATCTTTTGGTCTTCTGAAAACGACTTCACGATCCGCAGCAAAAACAAAGGCTTGTTACACGGCTTCAATATCTTTATATAAGGTTTCGGGTAGGTTGTTTGCTTTGTATTTTTCTTTGAAGATCCATGACGAGATTGTGTTCTTAAAATCTTTTACATATTTGTTATACACCCTTTGTAACACGACCTGAGATATTTTTTTTTTTTTTTTTTTTTTTTTTAATTGTTGTGGTGTGTGAGAAGGGTTTATGTTGTGTTGACTATGATGTTGTTTGTTTATGGATTCCCAATCGGTTTAGAAGCCGATCTTTTACAGATTTGTTATACACCCTTCTAATTGCTAAGGAGTGATTTAAATTCTCCACTTGGAAGCACATTTAGCGAGCTCATCAATCTCTTCATCACCAATTTGACCATCACCGTTAGCATCAACATGACGCACTGCACGCCAAGCCCTTGTGCCTGCACAACGTAAGCCAAGACTTTTCAAGCCTACTTTTATTCTTTTCGACTGAGCTTGCCATCTCCATTAGTGTCAAACCCTTTGAAAACACCCTTCATCTGGTTTTGGGGTAAGGGTCCTTCTACCCATCCACCAGACCAACCCTTTCGCATTATCTAAGAAACAATAGAGATAGAGCAAAAAGAGCTGTAAGATGAGCTGGATATATAGTTTGTGTTTCTAATCACGAGGCCACAATATGCAATGCTTTTGACGAGTTGTAGTTTGGTTTTTGTAGTTTGTTGACTGATATGATATTGTGAATTTTGATGGAGACGAAAGTTCAAATGGTTGTTTTGTGTTGGGTGGGGGTTCTTATAGCCATGTATGATTGTCTGTTACAAGTCAATTAAAGACATTTAATTTTCATGTGTATGCAAGAAGCTATTGAAATGGGTGTTACAAGTCAATTAAAGATGTTTAATTTTCATGTGTACCTATTAACTTTCATAGGTTTTATTTGACTGCATTGAAGGTATGTTGTTACAAGAAGCTATTGAAATGGGTTGTTACAAGTTAATTAAAGACGCTTAATTAAGTTCCATCCTTCTATTGTCTTGCCAAACCTGAAAATGTGAAAATTTATGATCTATATAAAAAAAATTGTTTCATGATACTTTAAATATTTTTATTCTTATTTTTCAGGGATGAATGTAACATTTGGACAAAGATGAGGCAAACCATTATTGGGGCAACCGGAATGTTGAGTGGAAGCAGGTCAAGCATTGCATTGTTTGGGTTTGGTGCATTCATTTTTTTTTATTGCAAGAGTGTTTGTTCTTTAGTTGCAGTATTCCAGTAGCAAGAAAATGGGTGAAGTGATGACTTCTTGTTGTTTGAGTGATGTAAATCAGGAATCATGAAAATTGTAACTGTTTTGACTACTACAACCTGTGGTTTATATATCCCAGGTTTTTTGCTGATTTTCATGTTTTATGGAGGGAAAATCCTGCATATATGTTTTGATGGCATTAATGTTTGGAGCTGTGTTTTAATAATAGCATTAATGTTTGTTAGAAAATTAGTCAGCATGCTTATTTATGTTGTACATTATGCTTTATGTATTGTAAGTCTGAAAATTCAGACCATAAATAAGAGAGAGATACATCCCTCTAATATAAGTAGTATAGATATCGGATTGCTTATATACTACCCATGTTCTATATTTGACCCATGCTCCTCATATTTAACTCGACAACCACACTCAAGACCAAGAACCTGATCGAACACCATGTGTTAACATACATGAAATTTACAGTTTTATACTTGCACACAAACAACACAAGACCAACCCACATCCCCCATTCTTGTTACCATATTAACGACACCCAACAAGACCAAAACGACACAAGCCGTAACCAACCCATTACCCTCATACGCGACCCATGTTTTACCTAGGTTCCAACTTGTTAGCTTTAAAGTTTTGTCATATGTGGGAATTGCAATAGCATTCAAAGTACAAGGACTAGTTTAGTCATATTGCTAAGTTAGAACTTGTAGCTTGTAATAAATACCCTCCTATGTCAATACTAGGAGGGTTGAGGATTCATTTGTAACACACGAGGTGTGTGTGTTTTCTAGACTCTCTCTCTCTAGAAAACATACACACCTCGGCAATCAATAAACCGAATATTCAATGTTTAATCTTTAGTTTGAGTTTATGGTGTTTCCTCCACCTCCAAACGTGATTCTTGGTCATATCAATTGGTATCAAGAGCTAACCGGGGGCGAATCGTGGTGTTTTTAAGGTAACAAATGTGATTTTTGGTGTGTATTATCTTGCTTGTGTTCGGATTTTCTTTCACTGTAACAAAAAGGTTGCGTTTCTGTCATAAAAACGTGAGTTTTTGTTTATCTTGAAATCGTACACATGTTGAAGATCAAAGGTTGTGTTTGTTTTTGAGATTATTCGACTTGGTTCTGTCATTATCTTCAGTTTTACACTCAAAATCAGTTGGTGGATACTAGATTTTGGTTTGTTCTTCATGTTTGATCGTTGAAATCAAAACATTTCTTGTATAAGAATTGTTTTTGATTATTTTAAGTGATTGAAGTGCATTATTGAAGTGTGTAAAAGTAGTGAAAGTTGGCAGAAATCATGGCAAACAAGCATGGGAGTTGCATGGGCTAGTAGCTAAAGTCCAAAAGTGGGTGAGATTTGGTCAAAAGTTGCGTTTTATCGCAATTGAAGAAAAGCAGCGAGGTTATCGCAATTCATAGTGATTATCGCATTTCTTGTATGAGAATTGCGATAGGTGTCGCATTTGGCCTTATCGCATTTGGCATCGCTGTTTAGCTCTATCGCATTTGACCATATCGCAGTTGCAACTCAGAGACTTATCGCAATTGAGGATTATCGCATTTGAAGTCTGAGCAGGTTATCGCAGTTATGTCCGAGATATCCATCGCAGTTCTGTCCGAGATACATTGCCCAATTGCGATATCTGACAACCTTTGGCAAAAAAAAAAAAAAAAAAAAGTTTTTTGGCGGGAAAATCCGAGTAAAATTTAATTTTCTCAGGGGACTAAACGGACAATTTTTACGCGAGATTCAAATTCTGGTTCAAGAGTGAAAATTTTGGCCCAAAATTCAAATTTTTAGGCCAAAATTCGAATTTTTCGGGGAATTTTTGGCGTAAAAATTGTAAAACTCAAATTTTCCCAGCATCATTATAATGTCATTTTATAGCACATTTCACATCAAAATCACAATTGAAATTGTCGGACGGCACCTTCAAATTCACCACGTTTAGCCAAAAAGATCCTGATCAAGATTCACAATCAAATGACAATGGCTACAAAATTGATTGTTATCAACTGTGACTACTAGGATGATGATTCCTTATTACTTATTTGAAGTTGAAGTGGAATTTAACGGGTGCGTGTACTTAGTATCTTGAAGATATCGCAAATCTGATCCTTTCGCAATTGGTTGAACTCTTTTGCAATTGGTTGAACTTTTTCGCAATTGGTCCCTTTCGCAATTGGTCCCTTTTCGCAGTTGGTTGGTTGCATGATTCTTCGAGATCCTTGCTCGATCTTAAACGGCTCTCAGAGCATTCGATGATTAAGTCTTGATTTATCTAGTTTTCATAGGTCAAGGGGTGGACGGACGAAGACCTAGTTAACTATCACTTAAAGGAGATACGTTGTAGTACTCAGTGTCACACAAAGATGTGGATAATTCAAGAGATGTTCATATACAGTTAAGGAAGGATGGATGGGTATATGAAACGACCTATGCTTTAAGGAGTTACATTGTAGTGCTCAGTATAGGTTCTTAGTCACACTATCGTGCAAGTTTAAGTCACAAGTTTGGGTTATTCTACTTCAGTCTCAAGTTCGTTATAGTGGGTTTTCTCCATCAGTAGTCACTACATGAAGCCGTTGTTTTTAATACATGAGGTTAGATTGGCTATATCGACATCTTCTCACGGGCTGATATGATTCCTGATAAAGGGCTTCCAGTTTGTATTTCACGTACACATCAGTATGCTGATTCCGATAAATCGCAACCAGCAGGGGAGAGAAATGTATGGGCTGATCTATCATGGGAAAAATAACTGGGATGCATTTGGTAAGATAAAGATGTTGATACCATATTCCCCCGAACTGCAGGGCACTCAGGGCATTCAAAATATGAGGTTGTCAGTTTAGGGGAGAGCATTAATTAGGGGAGAGCACTCAGGGCACTCTGATTTAAACCCTAATTAGATTTGCTCACTTAGTTCGTCTGCAAGTAAAGAAATGGCGGCTGAGAAGATTATGCAAGCTGAACGAAGTAATGAAGTTTGAAGATCTTTCTCATGTTTTTGTATTGAATTTTACTTGTAGGGAACATTGTAAGCAATTCCCGTATGACATCACTTTGGGGAGAGATTGTTAGCTTTAAAGTTTTGTCATATGTAGGGAATTGCATAGTTTGTAAATACGAGGACTAGTCTTGCCAATAAGGCATAGATATCTTTGTATAAATACCCTCCTAGTTGTGTAGGAGGGTTTGGGATTCTCAGTGTTCTTTGGAGGTGTATGTGTTTTTCTTGACTTCTCTCTCTAGAAAAACATATACACCTCCGCCAATCTATTAATAAGATCATGTTTAAACTTTATCACGAGTTTCCCCGACCTCCCGAAAGTGAATCTTGGTCACTACACAACTCCTAAACTCGACTCGTTTACACATGACCCACACCTGATTTTTAGTTCCTTAAGCCCTTCACATAAACCTTTCCATACGCGACCATATCCAACCCAAAACAAAATACCCTACTCCATTAAATCAGTTCACACGCACCCTTTTACCATCCAAATCTCACCCACGAATCAGTAACTAATGCCATATACACATGCATGTGAACTGGTCCTACCTGATGCTTATCTATACTCGATCACACTATACAACTTGCATGTTTAAAGCTCTCATGTTCGACACACACATTACACAGCCAAACTCCATGCACAACCTTTAAATTAGTTCACACACCCACACGTTTACACCTTCATAGACCCCACATCCATGCACAACAGCACACCACTTGACCCTACACAAACACCACAACGAGACCTGATGAATGTATATTCGATTTAAACCAATCCTTCACCCTCGTTACACAAGCATATGTCTAGGTCTTTAGCTTTAATACTCATTAATTGTGTTATTAATATCATGATTTTTACACACCGGTTCGAGATCCGGTTCTTGGGAACCGGTTCCGAACCGGATCCAATATTAATATTGCACTTTTCCAGACTTTGGGACAGTAGCTTATCAGTAGACGAGTTTTATATCTTTTGTTTCCCACACCATCTTTTGTTTATTATATCTTCCACACTCTCTTTTGTTTATCATTTCTTCCACACTGCCTTTACCTCAAACGGCCATATATCTTTCTTTTTAAAGTCTTCATCATTTGTATCTAAGGAGATAACACTGTAAAATGACTTTGGTCATTCCATTGATATTAATATAAACATTTGATGCCGTATCTTTGATAACTTTGTAGCAGCAGTCTACACCACTACTGTCTCCCTACTTTGTTTTTCCATTGTTGGATCATTGTTCCAAGATGATAAAATATCATCTTCAGTGATTCTGGATCCATACTACATCCTTATTAGTTGTTTTGCGACCGGTTCTTGGGATCCGGGTTTTGGCCACCTCTACACACGATCAGTAATAGGCTGATACGATAGGAACATCAAAGCTGCAAAAACAGTCGACCACTAAATACTGCTACAAACACTTGATCACTAAAGGCTGCTAGTCTCGACCTCTTAATCTTGTAGAGAAGTAATAACGATTTTCAAACTTTTAGCTTTTCTTTTTATTCGGTTTGGAAGAGATATAATAAGGTTGATGTGCACAAATGGGATAGGCTAGGATTTGTCAAAAACGTGTGAGTTAATAATGGTATCGTGTGGATTTATTTAGGCAAGAAATATGATCTTATCTCTTTCACAAAGAAGAGGACGTGTTGTGTGAAAAAGGAATAGGAAATATTATGATATTCATATCTTTTAAAAAGGGAGAGGAGCGTGTAGGTTAAGTTAGGAAACAAATTAGGAGTAAATGTGATTGACTAATTTCGTGATTCATGGGCTGAAAAAGAGGGGTCGGTTACATGGGATTAGTATAGGTTTTTATGGTAACAAATTAATATTTTGCTAATTCATATAATGAATTTATTACATATAACATGTATTTTACTAATTTTATCATAACTTAGGTATACACTCTTATATTATGAGTTTTCACAATGTCATGCTTTCATGCAAAAAAAATGTTCCAGCAAGTCCAACCACCAAAATCGAAGAAAGAACCATCAACTGCTAACCAAGACAGCAACACCCCACTTCTGCAACTGAAAATGTAAGCCTTATAGCGCAGACAAAATAGGTAGGTAAAACTGCAGAACATAAAGCAGTCAATTTTCCGATGTAAGCCTTATAGCGTAGGCATATGTAACTCTTCTTCTGGACTATATATGATGTAACAAACAATAAACTGCACTACTAAAAATATGTATGCCTCTGTATCAAAAAATCCCGCCGCGAAGCGCGGGTACAAAACCTCGCCTGTTACATATACCCAAAAACCAAGTTATGGTACATGTGCAAAATGGATAGGCTAAATTGAATTCAATAGGCCAGTGTCGGCGGGTTAAGTTCGAAAGCATTGAATTTCAACACCTTTTCAATATTATGTAGTACGTATTAAAATAAGTATAAAAAACATATACTTCAGATTTTTATTTTTACCTGCACATGAACCAAATGAAAACATCAGCTATAAAAAAAATGGCTCAAACGAAATGCTATCAGCAATTCAGCACAAATGGCAAAAGATAATCACTCACATGTAAACGAACGATAAAAAGAACTTGTTACCATTTATCAACGGAAGGTATCAGGTTCAAGGGTTAGGATCCTCTGAAAAGTGAAAAGTGGGTTAGAAAAGTAAAGTCTAAAAGGTCATATATATACATTTTTTTTTTTTAATCATTCTTTTCTTACATTAATATACTAATTTTTGTCATCAAAGTTAACAATATAATATACAATTTTTCTTAAAAAAAATTATTAAAGTTTAGTTTTTTATTTGATGTTTTCAAATCGATGATAAACACAACTTATATGTGATAAACAACGTCTACTATAAAAAACTTTTTTATTGATGAATAACGACAAATTTTAATTATAAACAATTATTTTTATTGATTAACAACTTTTTTATTGATAAACAACTATTTTTATTGATGAACAACTATTTTTATTGATGAATAATGTAACCAATGAACAACTATTTTTATTGCTAAATAACGCCTATGATGAACACTCTTTTTTTTATAAACAAATCATTTTATTGATAAGCACGCATATAATGAACAATTACTATACTTCATAAACAAATCATTTTTTATTGATGAACGAATTTGGATTCTATCGATGGGCTCGAGCAACATAGGCAAAAGCAGCAGCTGCCAATAGCGTTGTTGCAGATGATACCATTGTCCAGAAGCTCTTCCTCTTACGAGCTTCAGTAGCAGATTTTTTTTTTACAAACCGAAAGTGTTTTCTTCAAGAACATCAAGACACTTTCCGCGTTTTCTTTACGCAAATCTTTTATCTCCTGCTCCATTATAGCAATCTTCTCTTTATTATCAGATGTGATGGATTTTTCCTTATCAAGACTCTCGAGAGCTTCATCCCTCTCGATTTTTGCTTGATCATTTGAAGCTCTGTAGGTGCTGACTTCACCCTCTAATTGCTTAATCTTTTCAACTTGATTGGCACTAGACATTTCCAGTGATGAAATCTTGTCTTCGGAAACCCTCAATTGCTCGTTCAACTTTATAATCTCACTGTCCCCTTGTATCTTAGCACTCTCCAGTTCGGTTTTCTCATGAACGATCTGCTCAATTCTAAGCTTCTGCTGCTCTAACTCCTTCCTCGCATCTTCCAAATCTTTTGTAATCGAACTTTTTTCCTTATCCAAACTTACAATGCGTTCCTCCGTTCCTTTCTTTTGCTCATCCAATACTTCGATTTCCTTCTGCAATTCAGCTTCATTATTACAAATCGTTACATATTTCTTCTCCAAATCAGCAAACTTGTTACTTAACATTTCCTCTTCAATTTTCATACCGTCAACCAATCTCTCAAGCTCACCTACAGAAGTTTGCAGCTCGTCATTCTTCCTCTCTTGCGTACTCTTTTCATCTTCAACCGCCTTCTTTTCTTGGCGTAACTGATCAATACTTCTTCCCATATCATTAACCAGTTTGTCAGACTCTTCCAAAGCCGTCTGAAACATATCCCTTTCTCTTCTTAAAGAGTCAATTCGTTCAGATGTGATGGATTTTTCCTTATCAAGACTCTCGAGAGCTTCATCCCTCTCGATTATTGCTTGATCATTTGAAGCTCTGTAGGTGCTGACTTCACCCTCTAATTGCTTAATCTTTTCAACTTGATTGGCACTAGACATTTCCAGTGATGAAATCTTGTCTTCGGAAACCCTCAATTGCTCATTCAACTTTATAATCTCACTGTCCCCTTGTATCTTAGCACTCTCCAGTTCGGTTTTCTCATGAACGATCTGCTCAATTCTAAGCTTCTGCTGCTCTAACTCCTTCCTCGCATCTTCCAAATCTTTTGTAATCGAACTTTTTTCCTTATCCAAACTTACAATGCGTTCCTCCATTCCTTTCTTTTGCTCAACCAATACTTCGATTTCCTTCTGCAATTCAGCTTCATTATTACAAATCGTTACATATTTCTTCTCCAAATCAGCAAACTTGTTACTTAACATTTCCACCTCAATTTTCATACTGTCAACCAATCTCTCAAGCTCACCTACAGAAGTTTGCAGCTCGTCGTTCTTCCTCTCTTGCGTACTCTTTTCATCTTCAACCGCCTTCTTTTCTTGGCGTAACTGATAAATACTTCTTTCCATAAGATTAATCAGTTCGTTATTCTTTTCCAAAACCGTCAGAAGCCTATCCCTTTGATTTATTAAAGAGTCAATTCGTTCTTTAACTTCTTTAACAAACTGCTGAAAATCCATTTTTGTGAGACTAATGTAGACCATGTAATCTGAGATAAATCATATATATAAGACTTTTTCCATGGATTCTTTTCATAATTTGAAAGTTTGTTATGTCTTGCTTTGGAATCACATATTCCTTGCATGTGTTCCAAAAAAATCATTTACTTCATTCTTAAGAAAAAAAAGATACTCCATTATATTGAAGAATAGATCTTAACTTATTGAAGTTAATAACTTGGGTTTGTGATAATTTAAAAAACACATACTTTTGTGACATGTAAAATAAATCAAAAAGAATATGTGGCTTCCGCTTACTATTTCTAGGATTATCAAAAGACTTTTTTATAGTCATAGGCGAAATGAAGTTTATTTTTTATTTTTTTTTTTTTTTTTTTTTTATTTATTAATTCTTTCTTTATCTTTATTTATTTCATTATTGTCAATGTATTTTTCAAGATTTTTTTTTTTTTTTTTTTTTTTTTTTAATTCCATAAAAAGTTAAGTTGTAGAGAAATTTTGCGCATATTAATTATACATAAAAAGATATCAACCGTATATTTTTTCAATGTAAAATTGAAATATATTTTTTTTCTCAGCTTCAGCAACTTTCAAACTCAAGTGATCCACTTCTCGAATTCGAGCATCCAAATGCTCCTTTTTTTATCTAACACCTGAAAAACAAACGAAAGCAGAGTGTCCCAGAGTGTAAACAGACGAGCAGATTCAGGCTGACTGATGCAGACAGACAGATGTAGCTTGTGTTGATAGTGGAATGAAGGGTTGACCGTGTAGATACATCAAGTTGATGTAACAGTCAGTGGCGGAACTAGGAGCCAAGTTTAGGGGTAGCGAAATACGAAAATTTGTTTAGGGGTAGCGAAAATTTGTTTCAGGGGTAGCGAAATCGCCAAAAATGGCCAAAAATCGCCAAAAAACGTAAAAAATGGCCAAAAATTCCACTACCGGGTAAAAGTTCAGGAGTAGCGACCGCTACCCCTGACTTGCATGTACCTCCGCCTGACAACTTGATGTAGCTTGATGGTGTGGAATTTGAAGAGATTTTCCCTGTGGCAAACAAATGCAGTATAACGATTGGGGCTCATGGGGCCGGACTAACGAATGAAGTGTTTTTACCTAAGGGGCGGTTTTGATACAAATCAGGCCTTTGGGTCTCGAATGGGTGTCGAGTTTACCAGCAAAAGATATGGGAGTAAAGTATTTGGAGTGCAAGATTGAACCTTAGGAGAGTACACTTGTTGACACATATGGTTGGGACCATCCGGCTGTTGTGAACCCGTCATTGTGGCAGTCGAACGTGAGCTATCAAGTGGGTCGGACGATGTATTTAGATGGGCAAGATATGAGGATTAACGTTAATAGGTTTAGGGCTACAATTGTGGATGCATTGGGATTCAATGCATCACAAAATACGCAAACTTTGTGAAGGGGCATATTAGACATTTGACCACACCGAAAACAACATATTTTGCTAGTATTAGAAGCAGTAGATGTACCTAGCATATATGCCGGACCCAGTTAGGTAATGCGGGTTCTTTCGTCCTGATTTTTGTATTTCTAAGTTCTAATAAACAGCTTTGATATAATTATATACAAGTTTGACATACAAAGTCAAACAAAAACGACTCTAGATCAAACATATGCACAAGCTTTACATCGGCATAATAGGACCCGTTTGTTTAAATGATGTAGATCCATTGAACAAAATTTACAGGCTTTTTAGGCCTTCATACGCATAATCTCCAAATATTGCTGGCTTGCAATGTTCATACTCTCAAAATTCTGGTTAGTTTGTAAACTTGAGCGCTTCTGCTCGGTAACGGTACTTCTAGGCAGTTACGCATACCATCAACTCTGCAACACGACATATTTTGATAATTTTAAACTTAACTTCAGTTAGGCCTAAAATGTATAAAATTTAATTAAAAAAAGGGTTTACCTTCTGCTCATGGTTTTCTGAACGTATTGATCCTGCACTATCGATCCTTGACCACTGTACTTCTTTTCATCGGTATTCAGAATAATCTGTGTTATAATAATTATAAGATATTACAATAATGTATAAGATTATTTAATTTGAATCTATAAAAACAAGTTATCTTTACTTGATACTCTCCAGCTTCTTCCACGCCTACGTTGTATTTGTCGTATGAATTTGAGGGATGAAAGTTAAAGATGAAGAGAAATGGGCCTCGTAAATACGATATCACCTGTGCCCACGTAAAAACAACACTCAGTTAATTATATTTCTTAAAATCTATTCAAGTGATTAAAACTTGAAAATTTTAAGACCATAAACACCTCACCATGTTAGTGTCGTTGACATGATGAATATTAGGAAGCCATCTTGAAATTATTCTTTCTACTTTGTTCAAGTCCATCATATCCTGTAATAAAACTTAACCGTAAGAATAATTTATATTAGCAACTTATGCAAAGTCATGTTTAGTTAAAGTAATGTGGTACCTTCTCGAAGGAAAGCAAATCTTGATGAACCCCTGGTGTAGCGAGTAGATCCCAATCCCGGTTAGCAAGCGAGAATGAAAAATTGTTACTTTCTGTGGGGAATTCCACTCGCTAGCCAACATAATAACAACCAACATTACTTGCATTCTCTCGGGTTCTTGAAATAATAGATAGATAATATATTTTGATAATCTCACCTTTGGATGCCCAAATTCGTTGCCCATGAAGTTTAGATAAGCACGACCACCAATTGTGTATGTAATCAATCTGATCATCTAAATAACGAAAAACATAAGTATGAAAACACAAATTAGGCCATATTCAATTATTTATCTCTTAAGGATTTCTAGTGACTAAAGTGCTAAACCGACCTTATGCAAAGAACAACCTCTAAGCAATGAGTCATTCATGACTGATGATTGCTCCAAAGTTTTACCAAATAATATTTCGGCAAAAGACCGCCCTCCAGAAATTGACTGCCAACAAATTTATACATAAAGATTAAAAAAAAAAAAAAAAAAAAAAAGGCCAATAAAACACTTATTGGATAACCTCAAAGATTTACCTGGTTGTGGTTTTCAGAGTATAGAATCATTTTATCAGAACTTCCTTTGATCCCTCCCAGTGTGTCCACGATCTGAAATAGACGATTTAGTCGAATAGTGAATGCGTTTTGAAGGTATTTACATAAAATACCAAGTTGCCTTTCTATTCTCTCGTTTTAGCCATTGTACTTTTTTGTACATTCGAGTAGTTGAAAGATAGTTCTGAGTGAGTGAGTGGTTTGTGTCATTGTGTAACTCGTAACCTTAATAATTTTGTATAAAACATTATCTAACATTTTTATACATACACTTTAAACATATTTACACAACGTTATACCATGCTTGAAACCTTAATATCAAGGATTCCTGGGCAGCAAATTGAGGCCACAAAGCCTTCTTTTAATGACTCGGACATACAATAAAGGTAAAATGACTAAAACGAGACAAATGAAAAAGAACGTTGGTATTTTATCCCAAAAATAACCAGCTTTAAATTTTATTAAATCAGAACTGGTGATGGTTAAGTGGTACACACCTTATTCATGCTCCAATTGGAATCTTGAACGTCTTCAAGAAACGACAACCACATATCTGATGCACGCGGGTTTACATAGTAATCGAATCCCAGCCCGCCTTGAGAAGTGGGTTCACATAATCCAGGATAAAGTGTCGCCTGGTCAATTAACCAAAAAAATGTTCATTAACATTTTTTGGCACTTTCAAGATTTTTAAAGCACAAGAAAATTCAGTTACTTACGTCTTCAGCAATGGTTATAATATTAGGATGAAGAGCATGCAACGTCTCATTTGCCAATATGAGGTATAATAGTGCAGACCGGTCAACGTACTGGTTATAGAACCTGAAAAAACTAAAGATTAGACCGTGTTGACATAAGAATATTAAGCTTAAGAGGTGGTAAATTTGACCCTTTTTTCAATATGGGTCGATTGGATGTATATTTGATAGTATAAAAAAGGTAGAGATAAAAAATATATTAATGCATATAATCTCCTACAACGGCACTACTCGCCTCGACCCATTCTACCCATTACCCAACCCGATTGACCCACCCATAATGCCATCTATACAGAACTTATATCAGGAACACGAAAACTACAGATGCCTTACTCCTCCATATCACCGGTAAATGAGGCAAACCCGTTGTGCGTATACATCATTGATGCAAGAGAATGAAAATTGAAACCATCAACATGGTACTCCACTACCCACCTATAAAATAAGAAAGATTGTAAATTTATATGACAAAGTAACTTGCAGTATATACTCGTCAAAATAATATTTGGTCATTACCAGTTTAGATTTGAAAGCAAATAATGCAGAACATCAAGGTCTTCATATTTGAACATCCGCGTACCCCAAAACTTATGGTGTCCTCGTTTACCAGTATGGAAATAGCAGTCATTTGATCCATCAAAGAGCGACAATCCAACCATTTCATCTGCAGCTGAGTAAGAATGAATGATGTCCATGAAGACCAGCAATCCAAGCCCTGTTTCGTAAAAATCAAGAAAATTTGAAAACTAATAACGTCAACATGAAAATTAATACGCACAAAGGTCTATGATTGATCAACAAACAGTTATAATAATGTGATCACCATGTGCTTCGTCAACTAAACGTTTGAAATCTTCAGGTGTCCCGAAATGACTGCTGACAGCAAACATATTTGTCACCTATATTAAGACCAAGTAAGCAAACATATCTTTCGCAAAAAGAGCTAAATACCAATGTTTCGTAAAACATCATACAAGTACAGAATTTCTGTGTGATTTGTGTTTGTGGCTAAATTAGGTAGAACTGTGGAAAAATCACAATTTGGGTGGTTTGTGAAATTTAGGTTCATTTTCGTAAAAAGTCCCACACCTAATGTGGCTTTATTTGTTTTTTTTTTTTGTTTTTTTTTTTTTTTTTAAATACATATTATAGACACAAAAGGTAAAAGAGACCAAGGGAGAAAATATTTGGAAAATTAAACTCACCCTATAACCGACAGTGAAATAATCCTTATGCTCAACAACCCCAATTAACTGTATTGCATTGTATCCAGCCTCCTTAACATGAGGAAGAACCTATCATCATTAAAAATATATATATATAAATCATTAGAAAACAATGTTACAACATAAAACAAGAGATACTAGAAATGAGGAGTTAACCTTCTCGGTGAAATCGCTAAACGAGGCGATCTTTGGGTCGGATCCGCTAATACCAATATGTGCTTCATATATGCGCAAAGATTTTGGTACTTTCGGTTTCTTATGTATCCATTTATAAGCTTGTTCAGGAGGAGGTTCCCAGTGGATTGCATATCCTTGGTTTCCATCAGCCTCTACAATTAATTCCCGAGAAGAAATTATAAACACCATATTCTTACAATTTTAACAATCAAAAAATGTATTTTCAGTTTTGGGAACACCTAGAAAAAACAGCACCGTCCTATACAAAAGACCATTTTATAATCTTTTTACAGAGAGGGTGCTTTCTATTGCTAAATTAAGTACTTATCTGCTTACTTTTTAAGCAGATAAGCAGTTTCGGGTGTTTGGATAAAACTGCAAATTTGTGGATTTAACACTAAAATAAGCACTTAAAAATCAGCAGGTACCTGCTTATTTTAAGCTGATAAGCAATATACATAACCAATCCCAATTACCAAATAAAAAGCGTGAATTCATGAGTCATATGTTATATACAAAAGCAATATCGACATATGGTACCTGGATTCACATAAGTAGCCCAAGCCGGAATCCGTTCTAAGGGCCCGTTAGGAGTGTTGAGATACACTCTATACTTGCTTCCATGAGGAATACCCGGTGCATACTTTTTAACCCACGCTTTCCTTCCTTTACGAGTCTCGAACCAATAAGCAATAGGAGGCTTCTTAGCCCGAAACTTTGCTCGTGAAACGGGATCATCAATAACCCTAAAAATATCATATTCTTTTCCGTCATCAATCACATCATACGACGGTAAATTTTTTGGACGGTCATCTTTATCTTTATTTTCCTCTTTCCACTTTTTATATTGTGTCTCAGCATCCGGTATGTCTTCTAATTCATCTTCTGTTTGGGGCCCGTTTGGTCCGAAAATTTGTTCATATAGTTTAGCAATGATTTCAAAACGTGATTTTACGAACCGGTCTTCACCTGGTTCCCAATACTCATCGTTTGCTTTCTGGAAAACATCTTCGGGGGTTGAGCTGTTGTTGTCACCTTTATCGTAGTCATCGATATAATTGTATTGCTGAAAGTAGAGCTCATCTGGTTCCTCACCATCCCGTAACTTGTCTTCGAGAATGATGAACCAATACCCGAAATCATCGTGACCAAAATGACCCTCGCGTGCACTGTTTTCAGTTGGAGACCAGTCATTGAAGTCGCCGATGATTGCACAGTAACGAGCACCTGGGGCCCATTCCATGAAATCCACTCGATGTTGCACGTTGCGGTGCATTCCTAACAACTCAAATCTAGAGCAAAGAATATGCATAAAATGATCAACAAAAAAAATTGAAAAAAATATATGCACATCCAAATATCACTCTTGCGGTGTTAAAGTGAAGGGGCTTTTGCACATAAATGTAAGAGTATATACGCAACTTAGTCTATCATTTGATCATTGATTTGGTCGCAGATAGTATCAAACGGATCTTTCAAAAATGTGGCATGTTTCAATTGTCAGAAAATTAACTTCAAAAGATATGTTGATATATAACAAAGCACGTACGATAAAACCAACAATGATGAACGAACGGATATAGAACTAACCCAGAAGCCATGTCTCTGAAATCAAAGTGGCGCATCAAGATCTCATCTTTTAGGTCTTTGAGAGACTTATATCTGTAGTTCATTACAACAATATCCCAATAAATACACAAAAGATTAGCAACAATCGAGGCACAAAGTTCAAAACAAGATTACAAGGTCACAAATTTATGGATGTTTGGCATGGTGGGTTGAAGTAATTATCAGATAAATGTGTACAAGTTGCAGAAAACATTGGATGTGTACTATGTAGGGGTCGAATAATCAGCTTTCGAATAGCTGCAGAAAACTGATTCTGCTTGTCCAATTATAAAAGGGTCATTCTACATTTAAATCCTAACATATTCATAAATTGCCAAACATTTTAAAATCCGAGGCTTTTGAACCGCAATTTTAAACAGAATAGCATGTTGAGTAGTGGAAACTATTTGCCCCCTACATTGTAGCTCCTATACTGAAATTCCTCATCTCATATCAATATTATTGACTGGATAGTGTGCTCGTGGCCGTGGGCATAGGCAATCACGCTAATGGCCAGAACCAGGTAAATCCTGTTTGTTATGTTTTTTGCTCATTCATTATATCCTTTGCACCGTTTACTTATGTGTTGCTAAGTTCATGTGCAATTTCGTGATCATGTATTCATACCTGAATCTCTTTAGCGTGTTGTTTGCTAAAACAACACATAACCTATATATAGCCTATTTTGTTATTGCTGAATTTGATTCTTCTAATAACACATCGAAACATAATCTCCTATCACATTTTGTTACAGCTAAGAATATCATGTATCGCACGATCAGTCTCACAAAGCAATTGCAAAAACCCCTCAAGAAACTAGACAAAATCTTTCCAAAAGTTGGGGAAACCCATGTTCTACTATAAACGGGTCAGGCAGGTTATAAACGGGCTGTGTACGGGTTAAACTCATATATTATGATAGCTAAGTTTTGATGTTTAACTGGGTGGCGGGTGCTAAATATGTTGGCCGGGTCAGCCCGAATACGACATTCCATTAAATGGTTTGGGTCTCATTTACGACCAATCCCGTTTATCTTAGTGTTCTGTCAAGAATTGCCACCTCTGCGTAAACCTGCTGGCCATCCTTAAAATTCACATAACACTAAAATACTAAAGAATAAGGGGGTTTTATCTTAGAATATTTGATGGGCTTATGAGCTTATTGAAAATTGATAAGCTCATAAGCTCAATTTTATGGCTTATGAGCGTATCCACTTGAGCTTATGAGCTCATATAAGCTAAAACTTCAACATGATAAGCTCATACGCCGTTAAAAATGAACTTACAGGCTTGTCAAAACTTCAATAAGCTCATAAGCCTATCAAATAAGCTTAGTCATCTGTAAGCCGTTTGGGTCATTTTGTATTCGTGGATGTCACAAATAACAAATATAAAGATGTTAGATTTGAATGACAAATCACAAAACGTTATATTTATATGTAAAAATGTCAAATTATATATAAAGATGCTAAATTTACATGTTACAAAATGATAGTATTATTTTTTCCGGCTTGTATCTGTATTACAAGTTTATCATGACTTAGGTGGGTGCTTGTTTAAGTTTATTTATGGGATTATAAGCTTATGTGACTTGGACTTAATTTTCATAAGCTCTAATTTTCCGGCTTAAGGCTTGTGGGCTTATATGAGCTTATTATGATAGAGTAAGCTTAAATAAGCCCATAGGCCTGAAAATAAGCATGAAAATTAAAGGTTATGACAAAAAAGCCGAAATCACATAAGCTCATAAGCCAATAAATAAACTGAAACTTCATTACTTCAAAATTAAATCCAACAAAATTCCACAATTTCAATTATATTTTATAAAAACTATACCTTTCACGAAGATAAAGAGCAAAGCCCTTATGCACAATCCCTTGTTTTTCAAGAAACCCAACTGGGTCAATCCCTTTTTCACCTGACTCCAAACCCTTCACCTTCCTTTGCCGTTCTTTCGGAGTCTTGCCGGAAGAAGCAGCAGAACACCTCCATTTTCTTGCCGGAAAAACAACGGCTCGCCGGAGAGTTATGCTCCGGCGAGTAAAGGGTGAATTGGGTGTTGGCTGAAATGGGATTTGAGTGAGAAGTGAGAGTGATGATGAAGAAGTCATTAGATAAGAGTGTGAGTTGCAAGTACTTTGGGGTTTTGGGTTTAAGAAAGAAGTCAAGAACATTGGTTTTTAGTTGTTTTGTGATAAGGTGAAGTATTTCTATGCGCGATTAAGCATTTCTAAGCATTTTTTTTTTAGCTGTCCCGCATACCGTAGCTTACAGTCACTGCTGAAAAAGTTTATTTTTGTCAGTAAGCGTAAATTATTCTATTTCTGATAGTTACTGACAAGTTTCGTAATTTACTGAGAGCTTTCTCGTATTTACTGAAAAGCAACCCCACACGCGAGCCGACAACACAGTATTTATGGTAGCAGTCAAATAAATGCATTTTTGAGCAAATAATAATATTTTATTATTATTCTGAAGGAAACGTCAATGAAAAAATTATTTTGTGTATACGTGTCCAAAAAGGCTAAACCGGGACTTTACGGTAACATTTAAGTTTAAACCAACACACGATACACTAACGAGGATCAAAAACCCATTAATTCCCCCTCCCCCTTGTCGTTTACAGCCAACCAAGCACAAAGGGACAAAGATTTCTATATGTTATGATATCATTAATGGAGGATGACATAGCAAACCTTGTTTTTATACTCTAAACACACCACATAGCATTTCACTTACACATTCTTATCAACAAAAGTTACCTAGATCATTTTCTTACTTCTCCTAACTCAAAACTCACGGCCTATCATTGAAATCCAAGATCTACAAAAATTCTTTGAAGTTATAACAATTTTAGGTGTACTTTCAGTTTCAAGTGTTTTGGGTTAATCTGAACGTATTGTGGGTAAATTTGGTGCAATTTGGTGTGTTCTTGGGTCCTTATATCTCTCGACTTTCTTTCAAACATTGTAAGGATTTTCAAAACTCGACTTGCTGTAACAAGTGCATGGATTTGTATGAGGATAAACATAACTGTGGGGCATGTAAGAACAAGTGCAAGTTTACTAGCTCGTGCTGTAACGGCGAGTGTGTGAATTTGGCATACGATAAGAGGCATTGTGGTACGTGTGGCAACAAGTGCATGCCCGGTGGTTATTGTATATACGGACTATGCAACTACGCATAATCGACTCATTATCATTATTCGATTGTTATTAATTATTCGTGCATATGTGATAAATAAGGACCGTGAATTTCACGGTCAACACGAATAATTGTTGTGAATTCATACTTGTACTATTTATCATTTTGATATTGTATCATTTTCAAGATTTCCCGTAACAAAAAAATGTATTATCATGTTATTGAGAAATCATTGTTCAAGAGCTTGGGGCCAATTTTGCTCAATTTTGGTATATAACTTTTCTTGTGTTTGTGCATAACGATAATTTTGGCATGAATTGAGAGATATATGGCGTGTAATTGTTGTTCAATCTTTGCTTTATACTAATTTGAAGATTCCCCATCAAAAATGGTCTGCTATATATCACGTTATTTCTTATAAAACACCCTTGTGTTGGAAAAACTTTTACATAGTACGTAGCTTAGGCTACTCACAGTCGCAACCTATATTGCATCATCTTTCCGGCTGCCACCTCAGCTTTCTCTCTTCTCAACCTATATTCATCTCTTTCATCACAGTGGCAACACATATTGCATCATCCATTTTTTTTTTTTTTTTTTTTTTTTTTTTTTAAACATTATTTAACACAAACACAAATTTTATTAATAAAACGTAAATATTACATAAACGAAACGATACGAAATTACAATTAAATAAAAAACTTAAACAACTAAAAATTAAACACGCAAACACTTATTTAAAAACTAATAATCTAGATTATGGCGTTCCTTGATTTCCGCTTTAATTCGCATAAGTTCCTCTCGTTGTTGTTCGGGCAAATTGGGGTCGATTGCCGAGTTGTAGAAAATCAATTCTTGATCCCGTTTGGTAATTTTCAAGAGTTCCTTTTGTTCCTCCTGGCATTGCAAGAGCTTTCGTTGATATTCCAATTTTTGTTCTTTGAGTGCTAGCTCTCGTTCCTTCATTTGTCTCCACGACTCATCACGCTCTTTACCTTTTTCCTTCTTTGACGGTCTTGATTTCCACAAATCCGCTATTAGGCCACTCACGAATGATTTTGATGTTTCACGAGAGGAGGAGGTGGATGATTTCCTCCTTGCTTGGTCACGACCTTGTGGTCGTGATTCTCTAGTATCATCCTCCGTTTCATCATCGTCATCATCCAAGTCTTGATAATTCGGGGGGCCTTGTGTTGACCCCGAAGTAGTTGTTGAACCCTTCAGTTTCTTTCGAACGCCCGATTGAAAAAGGGGTACCTCTTGCTTCCAAGCATCGTGCCCCCTCAAAATTTTCCAACACTCCACCATAGTGAAATTTTGACCGTAACGCGAACGATACTCCATATGAGCTTTGGACATATCGTCAAGGTCATTCTCACTACTTCCATGCGTCTTGTTGATATTATCAACAATAGCACCAAAATTCGCAACTTGACCACGAATTCTAGTCTTCCATTTGGAAATGATCGAATTCGATGTCCGGTCTGTTGAACCAGTTTCTTTATAAAAGTAGCCTACCACTTTCTCCCAAAATTTGTGTCTGTTCATAGCGTTTCCTTTTTTTTCATTTTCAGAAACAAAGACGAAAGCTTTACAAAGAATTACCTCTTCTCTGGTAGTCCATGGTTCAATTTTTTTGGCCGGTGCGGGTTCTTTGCCTTTGCCTTTGCCTTTCGCCTTTGTAGCACGCCGCGAAGGCTTCTTTGGCTTGACGGGTGATGTCTCTTCGACTTCGACATCGTCATCGTCATTAACGGGCATAGAACCATGGAAAGAACCGTGGTAAGAACCGTGACCCGAACCTTGCCCCATCGAAGCATCTTGACTCGAGTAGTCTTGGCTCGGATAGGGTTGGGTCGAATACCCATAGTTATGATAGTCTGCCCAATCATCCAAATTCATATCAAGATTAGTAGACCGAATCGGAGAATGTTCTTGATACGGTTGGGAAGAATGCAAAAAATCCATGTTAGGCCGATAAGGTGCCTCACTTGGTTCTTGATTGTAATCAACACGTTGCGGTGGGACAAAAGGACGACGAACGAAAAACAAGTTTTCTCTTTGATTGACTTGTGGTAATTGTGTTGGATATTCAAAAGATTGTGGACGAAAGCGTATGTTCCCTTGTTGTGGTGGTGTTATGCCGGTTAGTTCAAAGTTGTTTTTCGGAGAGAAATTTATGTCTGGTGCATTTTGAGGTAGTCGGGATCGTCGGTTTTTTTATTGTGGTGTGTTTTTGTTTGACATTGTGTGTTTTTTGATGTGAATTTGGATGAATTGTTTTTGAAATTGTGTGTTTGAAAGTGGGTTTGATGTGGGTATTTATAGGATGAAAAGTGGTAATTTTTTTGGAAAAAAGTTTTTTTTTTTTTTTTTATACACAACGGATCATTTTTAAAAATCAAGTGGGAGGTGTTTGTTCGAAATCGATCGTTTATACGAACGATATGGTTTATCCTTCGCCGGCGATCGATGTGGACGATCGATCCACAGTGGTATGCTCGATATGATGGAACGGTCGATCGATATACACGATCGATGAAATACGTTCCACTGCTAGCAGCCTTAGGCTATCCACAGTGGATCGGAAGAAATCGTTCGTGAGTATCGATCGATCGACATGCATGATCGATCGTCCCATTGTGGAGTTTTGAAGCAAGATCGATCGCCGGCTAGTTTTTTGCAAAGTCGTTCGTCTAGCCGAACGATATTTGTACCATTTCAATCTCAAATTTAAAAAAAAAAGTTACCGTTTATTAAAAAAAAAAACTTTTTTTCTTTTAATTTTAACCACTTTTCATCCTATAAATACCCACATCAAACCCACTTTCAAACACACAATTTCAAAAACAATTCATCCAAATTCACATCAAAAAACACACAATGTCACTTGATTTTTTAAAAACTATCCGTTTGTGTATAAAAAAAAAAAAAAAAAAAAAAAACTTTTTTTTCAAAAAAATTACCACTTTCATCCTATAAAAATACCCAAATCAAACCCACTTTCAAACATATACTTTCAAACAACAAATTAAACACAAAAAAATGGCTTGTAACCTTCCACACACTGTCAAACAAGTTCAAAACTATGTCCAAAAACAAGTCGAAATAGACGACAAGGAACGCCAAGATGCAATTGTCGAAGTTATTAAGAAGTTTGAGCTGGCGAAGTTACGCAAACAACGCCTGAGAACACGATACGCAGCTTGCAAAGATATCTCTGTCGAGAGAAAATATGTGATCGACCAGTTTTTGGACGATGAGTATCGCAAAGACGCTGATGTTGTTGAAACATTGTGGGGTTGTGTGCAGAAGATAGAGAACGAGAAATCCAACAAGATACGTTGGAGTTTTGAGGAGAATGTGGCAGCTGCTGATGCACCACAACAACAACAACAATTTGTGCAAGGTGCATCAAGTTCATCTGCACCAAGGGTTGTTGAACCACAACTACCGCAACCTCATCTTGATAACTTTCAGCTAAGTTTTGAGGAGAATGTGAAACCTGCTGATGATTGGAACTCTGAGGACGACCGGGAGCTGAGCAGGATGGAAGCTGAGTTGGAAGCAGAGAGGTTTGCGAGCTTTGATCCGTATGACGACGGTTTCCGCTCCGACAACTCGCAGACCTGGGATCACCCAGATTATAATTGAAGTTTTAGTTTTTAAATTATTATTGTAATGTTTTAATTTCTGTTTATGTAACGTTTATGTTTTTATTAATAAAAAATTTACATTTGAATTATGAATATCATGTAATGTCTACGTTTAATTTTTAGTTGTTTAATTCCGTATCGTTTCGTTTATGTAATGTTTACGTTTTATTAATAAAATTTGTGTTTGTGTTAAAAGATGTTTTTTTTTTTTTTTTTTAAAAATAAAGGAAGATGATGCAATATGGGTTGCCACTGTGATGAGAGAGATGAATATAGGTTGAGGAGAGAGAAAGCTGAGGTGGCAGCCAGAAAGATGATGCAATATAGGTCACCACTGTGAGCAGTCTTATAAATCATAACTTAATATATATTCACCTATTTTAGTAAATTATCAGGTAACTAAAAACTTACGAGTATTGTCAGATTTGAAACTCCAAATTATATATTAGAATCTGGAAGTTGAACTGCAATTGAGTAATCTATCTCAATTAATTTGCGCTTCAATCCGTATGCTATTTTGGTTCCGTTTGCTTTATCTAACATGTCTTCGAGTTTAGCCTAATACTATTGAGTCGAATTCAATCTTGAATTGTTTTGAACCTTATTAGCATAGTGTAGTAGTGTTATACAAGGTCTTAAATCGCACAAATATACTAGATTCACAATGCATACATAGGAAGTCGTTTGAGTTAAAGATCGAAAATGTATCCGACGTACCCTTTTCTCCATTGTCGTGTTTCAAACTCTTTTCCTACTATATATATACACGTAACTTGTTATCAAACTATTTTGTATATTAATGCCAATTTCAACATTAGAACACGAAAAATAAACGATTAACAAGTTAATTACATGTATTTAATTAGAAAAATGTAAAAAATACACGACAAAATAAGTCGGACACATCTTTGATTAACCCAAAAATGCGTGTTAACACAAACTTAAACATGTCTTGAAAATACACTACAAAATTAAGGGTGCGTTTAGTTGGAGGAAAACACCATTGTTTTTCACAAAATGTTTTGTAGAAAATAAGAAAAACGGAGATCATGTTCAAATTAGCGTTTTCCAACAAAATGTTTTCCAAAACACAAAATTTCTATTTCCATCCCTAACAAAGAAAACAAAAAAACAATTTTTTTTTGTTTTCCTTATTTCCTATTTCCTATTTCTATTTCTCTTAAAACCACATGCTCACACACTCCAGCCATACCCTAACCCCAAACACCACCCTCCCACAGCCCACATCAGCCATCACCACCCTCGCCGGCGTCGCTCCAGTCGTTTTTTACGTTTTCGTCCGATTCTTTACGTTTTAGTCTGATTTTTTACGTTTTCGTCTAATTCTTTACGTTTTCGTCTGATTTTTTACATTTTCGTCCGACTCATTACGTTTTCGTCCAATTCTTTAAGTTTTCGTCCGATTTTTTACGTTTTCGTCCGATTCTTTAAGTTTTCGTCCGATTCTTTACGTTTTCGTCCGATTTTTTACGTTTTCGTCCGTTTCTTTACTTTTTTCCTGTTTTTTTAAGTTTTCGTCTGATTCTTTACGTTTTCGTTCGATTCTTTACGTTTTCGTCCGATTCTTTACGTTTTCGTCTGATTTTTTATGTTTTCGTCCGATTCTTTACGTTTTCGTCTGTTTTTTTACGTTTTCGTCTGAATTTTTACGTTTTCGTCCGATTCTTTACGATTTCGTCTTTTTTTTTTATGTTTTCTTCTGAATTTTTACATTTTCGTCCGATTCTTTACGTTTTTCGTCTGTATTTTTACGTTTTCGTCATATTCTTTACGTTTTCGTCCGATTCTTTACGTTTTCGTCCGATTTTTTACGTTTTCGTGCGATTCTTTACGTTTTCGTCTGTTTTTTTACGTTTTCGTCTAAATTTTTACGTTTTCGTCCGATTCTTTACATTTGCGTCTATTTTTTTACGTTTTCTTCTGAATTTTTACGTTTTCGTCCGATTCTGTACGTTTTCGTCCGATTCTTTACATTTTCGTCCGATTCTGTACGTTTTCGTCCGATTCTTTACGTTTTCGTTCAATTTTTTACGTTTTCGTCCGATTCTTTACGTTTTCGTCCAATTTTTTACGTTTTCGTCCGATTCTTTTTTTTTCGTCTATTTTTTTTACGTTTTCTTCTGAATTTTTTATGTTTTCGTCCGATTCTTTATATTTTACGTAAAAAATCAGACAAAAACGTAAAAAATCAGACAAAAAAGTAAAAAATTGGACGAGAATGTAAAGAATCGGTCGAAAACGTAAAAAAAATCTGACGAAAAAATAAAAAATTGGACAAAAACGTAAAAATTCAGACAAAAATGTAAAAAAACAGACGAAAATGTAAAGTATCGGACGAAAACATAAAGAATCGGACGAAAACGTAAAGAATCGGTCGAAAACGTAACGAATCAGACGAAAACGTAAAAATTAGGACAAAAACATAAAGAATCGGACGAAAACGTAATAATCGGACGAAAACGTAAAGAATCGGACGAAAACGTAAAGAATCGAAAGAAAACCTAAAGAATCAGACGAAAACGTAAAAAATCTTACGAAAACGTAAAAAATCTGACGAAAACATAAAAAAACAGACGAAAATGTAAAGTATCGGATGAAAACATAAAGAATCGGACGAAAACCTAAAGAATCTGACGAAAACGTAAAGAATCAGACGAAAACGTAAAAATTCGGACGAAAACGTAAAGAATCGGACGAAAACTTAAAGAATCGGACAAAAACGTAAAAATCGGACGAAAACGTAAAGAATCGGACGAAAACGTAAAGAATCGTAAGAAAACCTAAAGAATCAAACGAAAACGTAAAAAATCTGACGAAAACGTAAAAAATCTGACGAAAACATAAAAAATAGACGAAAACGTAAAAAACGGACGAAAACGTAAAAAAAACCTACGAAATCGTAAAAACGGACGAAAACGTAAAAAAACAGACGAAAACGTAATAAAACGGACGAAAACATAAAAAAGTGGACAAAAACGTAAAAAACAGACGAAAAAGTAAAAATATATATATATATATATATATATATATATATATATATATATATATATATATATATATATATATATATATATATATATATACATTTTTTAATTATTTTACGTTTTCGAATTATAGTCGCTTGAAGTTTTTTTCATATTATTTGATGTTTACTTTTTTAATTCTTTATTTTATCGTATTATATTTTTTTAGTTATTTTATAATTTAGTTGGTTTGTTTATAATATTTGCTTTTGTGTTTTGAAGATTTTTTTATAATATTACAAAGGTGAATAATGAATTGAGATATAAAACAACAACACTTAAACATGTTTTCTAGTTTTGCAAAATGGAAAACACAAACGCATGTTTCTCAAACTAATCGTGTTTTCTAAATTTTCCATTGTTTTGTGGAAATAAAACTCCCCTCCCATTTCCTACAAAACAAGAAATAGAAAATGAAAGAAAATATTTTTCAACTAAACGCCACCTAAAAATCTCCAAAACAGAAAAAGAAAATGTTTGGGTCCTTTTAGAAGCGACTATATAAGCTGGCGGAGCTATGTGGGGACTAAAGAGGGTGGTTACAAGTTGGAATTCTAATATTCTATGCATAGAATTGAACCTTTTTCATGTAGTACTTGTAATTTAGTATAGGAAATTACTAGTTTGGCCCTTTTAAAGTAAATCTATATACATTTTGGCCCTCCTAAAATAAATCGTGTAGCTCCACCACTGATAAGGCGTATATTATAACTTGCTACGCTTTGAGTAAACTTCTGCTACTAAAACATCTCGTAGTGCGAAAAGTTTACGCGTGAGAGGGGAATTAGGAGTTGAGCCAAGATTTGAAGTTAAAGGGACCGAATTTAACGTTAAAAAAAATATACTAATAAGTATCGCTCTAAAAATGGATATATAGGTTTTTTAACCTATAATTCAACTTAACACCTGACTAATTAGGAACTAGGTTAAATTTGGAAAAAAATAATTTGACAAGTAAATTTATTTTGATGTTGTATCTTATTTGTTTAGTTATTCGAAATTTCAGTGAGAATAAGGAGGCCTAATTGCAAATATTATTAAGAAAATATCTTATAGGCTACATAATTAATGAATAAAGTGAGTTGATTAGTGGTGCCCTGACACCTATTACCCTACTAGCTTCGCTCTTCAAAGGAAGACTATCCTGACGCATGAAGGTAGAGGAAAAAGAATGCTTGATTTGGTCATCGTGGTAACTGGATCAAAGAGCTATTGAGTGTGGTTGCTTAATAATGGGACGATATCAATGTTGTTGGGTTGAAGAAGACAGAGAAGATGAAGATGAAAATGGTGACAAATAAGTAAAAAAATAAAGGTGAGCCCAACGAAAAGAGTACTAGAAAATGACATTTTTATCCTTGTCTGTTTGTATATGAGTTATAAGAAACTTTAAGAGTCAAACTTGACATCCCTTTTTTCAAAGGACTTTCGGTGTTAAGGGTTTGAGAATTAATAACTATCTGAGTCATAAAAAAGTCAAAAGACCAAAAGGTGAAAGTCCATGCAAACCACAAGGACCATCCATGTAATTTACTCTAAATAATGGGTATGAAAGCATATCATGAGTGAGTGGTACGGGGTTCTATGTGATGAGTGAGTGAGAAGGAAAAGCTCACAGGTATGATGCAATGCTGATGTGGCAGTAAATGAGGGGGGTTTTTTATGCGTTAGGACTGCATTAAGTCTAGTGTTTGGCATTTTTGATATTCTCACAAGATGTCTCATGTTTAATCCTGACTAGGCACATCATGAAGTGATCGGGGAAAGAGTTCAAAAACAATTACCAAGATACCTCACACATTGTAACACCCCCAAAATCAAAATTTGCAGAAGCATACATATTTGGGTGCTACTATCCTTCACTCTTGATAGTGATAGTTAGTTCAATAACCTTCAATCCTCACAAACATTATACCCAATGTGTATAAACTACACAATCACACAAAATCCTTCATACACCAAATCATCTCTAACTCACAACTAGGATCATCTAAAACTAGAATTCTAGAACTTCGTTTCCTCAACCCTGTTAGAGATATTCACCCACAATCCTGTTAGGATCACATGCACATTTTCTTTTTCTCCTTTGAAATTTGTCATGCATCTCATTGTCAGTGCAAACGATATATTAATCTAAACCGTCTTTTCCCACCTTTTCTCAAAGGTCAAATCCAACACTTCCCATCTTATGGAATCATTTCCATTCGCATCTAGGTGCATATCGTTCTCATTTTCATTTTTTTTCTTTATCTTCTATCGAGTCTACTTTATGGCATGACTTGTCATAATAGTAATCATTTAGAGTATGTCTTATCAACAAACTATCATTAACACCAATCATCTTAGATAGATGATTATGTTGTTCAAAAGGTTTGTTAGAACTTGCCTTCCCAATGAAAACTTGGAAGAAGTCATTTTATGTGTCAGTCAACGAACGAATCTCGTTCTTGTTAGTGTGATTGATTGAACAATTTTACCTTAGGTTGTCAGTCAAGTTGTAACTCTCTAGTGTCATTAAATTGCATTACACATTCACATCTTTGTGCCGCTCAACTTTCTTGGGCTTTCCTCTTGGGTTTTGTCCTTTTGGCACACTTTCATCACGTGTCTAAATTCTTGCATACTTTGATATGCTCATCAAACTCTCTTTTTTTTGTAGCTACGTTTTAACATAGTTTAACCATTGCATGTATTGCTATGTGTATTCTATCCCTGTAATGTTGCTCCTTTTCTTTTATATATTATGTTGCACGAAGCTAACCCTTGATGTAGGAAAAGCCTTTGTAAGAATTTGATCCATGGATTCGCTAGAAACAAAGGCAAAAATATAAGGGAATACAATTACCATAGGGTAGCATTGAGCTAGGGGGAGCTCGGGAGTATATGAATACATATCATGGAGTCTTTTTAACAGTGGTGATAGAAGACTTCACTGAGATGATGCAACCTCGCATTTTTTTGGGAAGAAAAGATAGTAGTGTAATAAGGGGGATTGAATTCAAGGGAGAGCTCGAGGTAACTACCTTTTTGCTTCGATAGAAGGGGGAGAAGGGAGTGTAAACAGGTAACTTTTACATTTTACTGTGTGTTACGGTTTACATATTTGTCATCATCAAAAAGGGGGAGATTGTTAGTGCAAATGTTGCGATATTTAAACTAAACGGTTTCTTCGGTTTTAATAATGACAAACATGTAATTTGTAATGCATAACGTAAAATGCGCAAGTTACTTGTAAACACAAATCATCAACGCATACTAACATCAACGTCTCTCGACGTATCAAGTATGCCTCAACAGTGTCGTAGTTTTTCATCCCGACATAAATCGGTATGAATAAACAAATTTAAACTTGACGGATGATCAAAGAAACTTTTTTTTAAACTTCACATTTTTAATGTGACAAAAAAATTTTCAAAAATACATTTTACAAATTATTTTTTAATTAAAAATAAATGTTTTAATTGGAAAAATAAGTTTAAAAATCCCAACAGCTATTTTCCTCCCCAAAACAGCTCCAAACTTCCCCAAATAAACTTTCACCGCTAAAAACAAAAATGGGAGCGTTTTTGTTTGGCGCGGTACCACGGTACCACTAAATTTAGTGGTACCGTGATATATTTAATGGTATCGTCCCTCTGTAAAGGTCAAATTTTCTTTGCCTATAAATAGTGGACCATTTTACACTTCCAACTTGATTTTTTTTCAGTCAGTTTTCTCTGGTCTAATCCCTTCTTAGTTAGATCACTTTCTTTGATCATTTAGAGAGTTTTCTTTTGTTAAAGAGTGATTCTTTCATCCAACCAAAGATTACCTTCATTCCTCTATTAGTCCAAGAGAAGAACACAAAGTATCAAGAAAATACAAGGTGTTAGAGTCATTGTGTAGTGCACTTGCATTACTTGTTATTTACTTGTTGTATCTAGACATACATCAAGTTGTCACTGTCTTGTTTAGTCATCTTGTGTGGATCATTGTGATCTTGTAGAGATCGGGGAGATCTTGTGTAGCTTGTGTTGATAGTGAGTAGATCGGGTAGATAGTGTGAAGATAGGGTTGATCGTGAGGATCGGGTAGATCGTGAGTAGATCGGGTAGATCAAGTGTAGATCATGTGGATCTTGTAGCTTGTGTGATTTGTGAGGATCGGGTAGATCGTGAGTGAGATTGGTACTAGCTAGATTAGTACTCGACATCTAGCTTACTGTCATAAAATAATATAAGTGACGCGGTTTATGTGTTTAGGCCTTAAAACACAAGGTTTGTTATGTTGGGCCATAAAACATAACGGGTTTGGTTGTACCCGAAGAAGAACTCGACATCTAGCTTAGTGTCGGAAAATATTGTAAGCAATGTTGTATGGTTTTCTTGGCCGAGAAAGGAGCTTGTTGATTAGTGGAGTAACTCTCGAGTTGGGTACTCGGGGAGTGGAGTAGGGCGAAGAGGAGCTTCGTGACCGAACCACTATAAATCTTCGTGTCCGGTTTGTGCTTTCTTTACTTATCTCTTTACATTTATACTTTGCATTGCATTTATATTTGTGTGGTTTGTTGCTTATATCATATTAGTTGTGTTTGTGTCATGGCATGTTATTACTAATATGTCTAAATTTGTGTTAATGTGACATGCCTTACTTGTTTCTTTATATTATCTCTAGTTTTTGTAAGACACTTTTCATATTATGTCACACTTGATCGGGTGTTTGATACAAAAGTTTTTAAGTTTTTAAATAGAAACGTATTAACCCCCCCCCCCCCTCTCTACGGTTTCCACACTTTCATTGATCATTTCTTAATCCCTGATTAACCAAGTTCTTGTAAAACACTATTAACGATCTTAATTGATCCTAACGGTGTCCATCACAGTCACATTGGTAATCTGTTAAACGACCACGTTTCTGAAACGAATTTACCATATCTGGTACATTTATTTTTATAAATTTTGTTCTCTTCACTTACCTGTCAAAATAACTGACGGTGGTCTGTTCGGTGCTATTATTATTGCACCTGATTTGCGGCGCCATGATACCAGCTTGCATAGCGTGAGCACACGTTCCGGCACACAAAAACCGTGCCCGATCCGGTTCAGGTCTTCATTGTTTTTTGGACGTACTTTATTTTAAAGAGAGTATAAGTCTGAATATGTCATTCAATTATCTTGACACTGACATTCTAAAAACATGTGTGCTTAATTGTTGTATACTAACTGTTTATGATGTTTCTGAACATATTGCTTTCAGTGATATACCCATTGTGTTCAGGATCCTACAATTGTTGGACGAACCTGGAGCGCCAAGTTCTACCTCATCAATCGATGCAAATCTCAATGTATTTCCAGCGGATGAAAGCAACGTTGAACAGAAAATGAATATCAGAGACGAAAAACGAATGCAGGTAGGCGTTCCTATAATCGGTTCGTAATACTTAGTCAAATGTGTGTCACAACCATAAAGCAAACTTAATCTGTACATTTAACGTAAACAGGTGCAACATACATGATGCAAAATTTATTAATGGTTCAAACTTCAAAGATTGTTACATAAGTATCTTAAAAAGGGCATACACGTGACATCTTTTGGGCTTCAAATAAACGGTGGCCATGCTCAAATATCTGTTTTTTTATCAAATAAATGGGCTTCAAATAAATGGACCAATATACATGATGTATTTATATGGTAGTTACTGACTTACTGTAGAGTGAAAGTTTGGCTAGATTTCATGCGGCAGATGCAGTTACTAAAATGTAATTATATATTCTTTATTTGTTTAGAGGGACTTTGGATGTGTGTTTAAATGAATCGTTGATTTTATCGTTCCTGCAGGTGAATTCCTCTTAAAAGTATGTGCAAACAACATTCACTTTGAGAAGATAGGACTACCAAATAAGGATCAATCAAACTCAATAAATTGTTACTGATGACGAATATTCCAGTCATTTATCAGTACGTACTTTTTCCCTATGTAGTGGCTATAAGAATTCTTAACAATTTTTTTTTTTCCTTTTTCAAGAAGACTTGATTTCTGCAACCTTTTTTTTTTTTTTTTTTTTTTTAATGGTAGAAAAGGTAAATTTATAAAATCGGATGAGGCATACCAAATAGATCAGACAGGTCACAAGTCTCCCGTTGGTTTAAAAAAATCATTCACCCACACAGGTAACAACCAATAGCTTAAGAATTCCTCATATCAATAGAAGAAATACAATACGATGCTCAAATCTTTTACTACAGACATGAATGACAGAAAGTGTCGTCCAAAAACCGTGAAATCAACCCTGCACCAGAGGGAACAGCCGCTACACCAGAAAAAGAAGCAGCAGCAGAAACTGAAACGACTACTATACCCACAAAACAACCACCCAGCCTGCAAAAAAAAAAGTTCCAGCAAGTCCAACCACCAAAATCGAAGAAAGAACCATCAACTATCAAAAAAAAAAAAAAAACATATACTTTAGACTTTTATTTTTACCTGCACATGAACCAAATGAAAACAGCAGCTATAAAAAAAAACGGCTCAAACGAAATGCTATCAGCAATTCAGCACAAATGGCAAAAGATAATCACTCACATGTAAACGAACGATAAAAAGAACTTGTTACCATTTATCAACGGAAGGTATCAGGTTTAAGGGTTAGGATCCTCTGAAAAGTGAAAAGTGGGTTAGAAAAGTAAAGTCTAAAAGGTCATGAGATGATGACAAGTAGTTTTTTTTCGGGCCCATATTTCTCTAATTTCACTTTTATATATATATATATATATATATATAGTGTATCTTTATTTTCAGAACCCTATTAAGTGCGGGAACTGCGAGAACCCACTTTCAACCCTTGGATTAACTAGATCAATGGATAAGAATGTTCCATGGCATTTTCGTAAATAAATTGAAAGTGATTTCCTGGAACATTTATGAAAAGGGCATAAATGGTATTTAACTTTTACACCCTATCATTAACTGATTGCTTATATTCCGGGATTTTTTTCAAATTTTCCTCCTGTATAATGATAACTTCCTTAAAAATCAAATAAAACAAAAAAAGATAATCACATTTTATATTAAAAAACACACACGATCACACACATTCTACACACATTCTAATCTAATATCCCAAAACAATTCCGGCGGCGATCATCTTCCACAATTGAAATCAACCTTTTTTTTTCAACAATTAACAAGGAGGTCCAATGGAAGGTATGATTGTTTTAATTATCATTTTTTTTTTAATTCGTTTATAATTTCTTACAATTAACAAGGAGGTCTGGCGGCGATCATCTTCCTCATGTATAGTGATGAACAAGGTTGTATATTTTAAGCTTTTGTTTGGTTTAATTATCATTTTTTTTTAATTCGTTTATAATTTCTTGTGACAGTAATGTTAATGTACAACTATGTTAGTTAATTTTAATGTTTTTTTTCTTTTTTTTTTTTTTTTTTTTTTTTAATTATCTATTTTTTTAATTCGTTTATAATTTGTTTGGTTTAATTATCTATTTTTTTTAGATCGTTTATAATTTGTGGTGAATATATCATTGCTGGTTTGATACATAAGTTTTTTGATACGTAAATGTTTATAGTGTTTGGTAGATATTGAACATTAATGTTTTAAGTATGAAGTTGGTGTTTTGAAACATAGGTGTTTTGATACATAACTGTTTTGATCCAAGTATGACATACTTAACATATGTAACTTTTTCAGATGTAAGTAGTACATGATGTTTCATCTTTTATATTTCTTTCTATTTCGCACCTAATATTTTTCCAACTTTGAATGTCTTTGTAGTTGCTTTGCTTCCAATCTTATGTCGCACCTTGGAACATTCTGCAAAATTTGTTAGACGTAACTTCAGTCAGTCGTCCTGGTACAGGTAAACCTCCCAGCAGCAATATCTCTGTTATCTTCCTTTCATTGTAATGTTATCTTAAGAGTATATGTATCATTATTTAGTGACTTAATCATGGCTTTTTAATAGGAAGTACTTAGAAGAGCCTTGTGTTTGGGTGGAGTCAAACACGACTACACTTAGCATACTGTCTTCACAAGCTGAGATCGGAATTGGATTTCTTTTGATCGTATCTCTTTTATCGTAAGTATCTACACTCAATTTACTTTTATTTTTCCAGCTATCGCATGTTCTTATGTTAGTTCAAGAAGTCTTTGTGTCAGCTGCTATATCTGAAATCTTTAATCTGCTCATGCAGGTGGCAGCGTAACATCATACAAACTTTCATGTACTGGCAGGTTAGTTTGATGCTTCTAAATCTTGAGTGTCTTGTTTATTCGTGATAGAGAGCATGTGGATAAAGTTAAACATTCAAACTTCAATATAGTCTAATGAAATTGATAGAAGATTAGTTAACCAGAAACTGCAATTGAGTTACTGGATAGATATACTCATATACATGAAATCAATTTTGTTCCAGTTCAAAAACAAAACAATGGCATGCCATTTGTGTCTATTTTGCTCACAATAATGCTGATGTGAATTTAGTTATATATGTTTTCTAGCTCACTTGCTGAACTGAAATAACTTGGAAAGTGAGTCACCAGAACGGTTTTTAGCAGTTGTTAATTTATATATGTTATTGTTAATTATCCTCTCTAATAACAGCAATATAACTTGATTTATGTAGAAAAAGTCAATGTTATAAGATCATGAATGGGTGCAGTAGTAATTTTGGGTACACACATGTGCCAATAAAGAGGAGCCTTGTTGCACTAGGGTTGCGCTATAAGGCTCATTACGTTGAACTGTGCATTATCTGTTTTGTTGTACATGAGCTTGTTTTCAGTCGTCTATTAAGTGATTCTAATCCGTTTGTGCAACTCTGTTTATGTGCAGCTCTTGAAACTTATGTATCATGCACCAGTTACTGCTGGCTACCATCAGAATGTGTGGGTCAAAGTTGGGGTGACAGTAATGTGGTATGAACATACTTGTTTTTTATGAACATACTCGTTTTTGAGTGAACATACTTGTTTTTTATATTGAACATGGCTGTTTTTCATGTGTAGATAATACATGTCTAGATTAAACGTGGAATTCGTGTTTGAACATACTTGTTTTTCCGGTGAACATACTTGTTTTTCAGTACACATTTTAGTTTTCATAGAAAATACATGTTATTCATTGAACATACTTGTTTTTACATTGAACATGGCTGTTTTTCATGTTATTAACATACATGTTATTCGTTACACATTTTGGTTTTCATAGAACATACATGTTATACAAGATTGTGCATATGCGTTATAATAGTTGTTAGGATTATTTTTTATTTCTTATTTGTTTATGGTTTAATTGTTTTTGTGCATGCTTGTTTCAGATTGATGAAGATGATGATATCATTGAAGACCGAGAAGTGGATGAACAAAAATATACATGAAGATAATTTGTGATTTTTGAAGATATAGGATTATTGCATACGTGTTTTATGTTCTTATAATTAAGTGGAATGTAACATTTAAGTATATGAATCTTATTTTTTTTCTTTTATAATGATTTATTTTCTTTGATTTGTGTTTCAAACTTCTTAAAAAATAATGGTTAGACAAAAATATTGATAGGTTGATAAAAAAATGTGAACAATTACATTACAGAAACACATTTAAATTTACATTATTTAAAAAACATGCATGCACCTAAGTTTTTTCAAAAAAAAAGAAACAAAAACACATATGTTCTTGTAATATTCGGGCTACACATTAAAAAAAAAAAAATCCGAAAATTTAGGAAAACGGGATTTAATAAAAAATTCAAAAATAATATGAAAATTGTATTTTACTAAAATACCCTTATGATTAAATAATAATCTTTAATATTTAAAAAAATCTTATTGGTCTAGAAGAGTTCTCGCAGTTCCCGCTATATATATATATATATATATATATATATATATATATATATATATATATATATATATATATATATATATATAGGGGGACTTTCTTACGAGAACCATTTTATCTGCGAGAACTGAGAGAACCACAAAAAACATACATGCACGCCTTTTAAAATAAAATAAAAATACATATATATATATATATATATATATATATATAGGGGGACTTTCTTACGAGAACCATTTTATCTGCGAGAACTGAGAGAACCACAAAAAACATACATGCACGCCTTTTAAAATAAAATAAAAATACATGCAAATCATCAATAATCGTAAGTATCCACCTATGTTCTTCAATATCATCATGAACTCATCATCTTTTTTCACAAAAACCTTACACAAGGCCGCAATATTGTCGTTGCACGCCTTATAAGAACATACATGCACACCTTTAAAGAAAAATGTTGTATTTCCAATTTCTTATCAAATTCTTTAGAACAACTATGTTTTTTTTAAAACATATATGTTGTTTTTAGAACATATGTGCAAAAATACAATTATTGAAGGCGTGCATGAATGTTTTTGGTGGTTCTCTCAGTTCTCGCAGATAAAATGGTTCTCGCAAGAAAGTCTCAATATATATATATATATATATATATATATATATATATATATATATATATATATATATATATATATATATATATATATATATATATATATATATATGTATGTATATTTATCATTCTTTTCTTACATTAATATACTAATTTTTGTCATCAAAGTTAACAATATAATATACAATTTTTCTCAAAAAAAATTATTATAGTTTAGTTTTTTATTTGATGTTTTCAAATTGATGATAAACACAACTTATATGTGATAAACAACGTCTACGATAAAAAACTTTTTTATTGATGAATAACGACAACTTTTAATTATAAACAACTCTTTTTATTGATTAACAACGCATAATCGCATATGATGAACAACTCTTTTATTAATGACCAACTATTTTTATTGATTAACAACTCTTTTATTGATGAATAATGTAACCAATGAACAACTATTTTTATTGCTAAATAACGCCTATGATGAACACTCTTTTTTTTATAAACAAATCATTTTATTGATAAACACGCATACAATGAACAATTACTTCATAAACAAATCATTTTTTTAATTATTTTTTTTATAATCCGTTCCTTTCTTTTGCTCAACCAATACTTCGATTTCCTTCTGCAATTCAGCTTCATTATTACAAATCGTTACATATTTCTTCTCCAAATCAGCAAACTTGTTACTTAACATTTCCTCCTCAATTTTCATACTGTCAACCAATCTCTCAAGCTCACCTACAGAAGTTTGCAGCTCGTCGTTCTTCCTCTCTTGCGTACTCTTTTCATCTTCAACCGCCTTCTTTTCTTAGCGTAACTGATCAATACTTCTTCCCATATCATTAACCAGTTTGTCAGACTTTTCCAAAGCCGTCCGAATCCTATCCCTTTCTCTTCTTAAAGAGTCAATTCGTTCAGATGTGATGGATTTTTCCTTATCAAGACTCTCGAGAGCTTCATCCTTCTCGATTATTGCTTGATCATTTGAAGCTCTGTAGGTGCTGACTTCACCCTCTAATAATTGCTTAATCTTTTCAACTTGATTGGCACTAGACATTTCCAGTGATGAAATCTTGTCTTCGGAAACCCTCAATTGATCGTTCAACTTTCTAATCTCACTGTTCCCTTGTATCTTAGCACTCTCGATTATTGCTTGATCATTTGAAGCTCTGTAGGTGCTGACTTCACCCTCTAATAATTGCTTAATCTTTTCAACTTGATTGGCACTAGACATTTCCAGTGATGAAATCTTGTCTTCGGAAACCCTCAATTGATCGTTCAACTTTCTAATCTCACTGTTCCCTTGTATCTTGGCACTCTCGATTATTTCTTGATCATTTGAAGCTCTGTAGGTGCTGACTTCACCCTCTAATAATTGCTTAATCTTCTCAACTTGATTGGCACTAGACATTTCCAATGATGAAATCTTGTCTTCGGAAACCCTCAATTGATCGTTCAACTTTCTAATCTCACTGTTCCCTTGTATCTTAGCACTCTCGATTATTGCTTGATCATTTGAAGCTCTGTAGGTGCTGACTTCACCCTCTAATAATTGCTTAATCTTTTCAACTTGATTGGCACTAGACATTTCCAGTGATGAAATCTTGTCTTCGGAAACCCTCAATTGATCGTTCAACTTTCTAATCTCACTGTTCCCTTGTATCTTAGCACTCTCGATTATTGCTTGATCATTTGAAGCTCTGTAGGTGCTGACTTCACCCTCTAATAATTGCTTAATCTTTTCAACTTGATTGGCACTAGACATTTCCAGTGATGAAATCTTGTCTTCGGAAACCCTCAATTGATCGTTTAGCTTTCTAATCTCACTGTTCCCTTGTATCTTAGCACTCTCGATTATTGCTTGATCATTTGAAGCTCTGTAGGTGCTGACTTCACCCTCTAATAATTGCTTAATCTTTTCAACTTGATTGGCACTAGACATTTCCTGTGATGAAATCTTGTCTTCGGAAACCCTCAATTGATCGTTCAACTTTCTAATCTCACTGTTCCCTTGTATCTTAGCACTCTTTAGTTCAGTTACGATCTGCTCAATTCTAAGCTTCCAATGCTCTAACTCCTTCCTCGCATCTTCTAAATCTTTTTTAATCGAACTTTTTTCCTTATCCAAACTTACAATGCGTTCCTCCGTTCTTTTCTTTTGCTCAACCAATACTTTGATTTTCTTTTCCAAATCTGCAACCTGTCGTCTAGAATCTTCAAAACGGCTCTCATAAAAATCCTTAGCACTTTTTAAAGAGTCAAAACGGTCAACCAATACTTTGAATTTCTTATCCAAATCAGCAACCTGTAGTCTAGAATTTTCCAAACGTTCCTCAAAAGATTTCCTAGCACTTTTTAAAGAGTCAATTTGGTCAGCAGCCCCCCACCAAAACAGATCTAGAAAAGGCATTTTTGTGGGACTAATGTAGACCATGTAATATGAGATAAATCATATATATAAGACTTTTTCCATGGATTCTTTTCATTTTTTTTTATTTTTTTATTTTTTTTAATATATAAATTAGAACCCTAAACATTTATTTCATTCATAGATAAAACATCCAATTACAAGTGACATGCAGGTAAACGGGCCACAAGCTGCGCCGCTACCCCTTTTTGTATTGCAAAGCCTACTCTATTGAAAATAAAACATTGGCCCTTAGCAGACGGAGAGTTACTTTGCACAACTTTCTTCACGCGATCGAGAAGCTTGATTGCTTGGGGGGCCAGCGCCCCAAAGGTATCAAAAGCGAAGGGCACAAACACATGTTGGTTCTCTAGACAGGCCGCTTCATGTTTATCCACTTTTTTTCTCTCGGCTTTCAAAATTGCCTGCCCTGCCACTAAAACAGAATCCCGGAGTCCCACTAACGGGGATACCCCAGTAAGGTCAACACACGCATGCTTGCCTTGCGCCCATCCAAACACAAGAACGTCCGCTGGCCTCAAGGTGGACCACCCGTCAAGTGGGTCCGTCAAGAAATTCACGGGAGCCTCTTTTTTGGCTGAAATCCCTGCCCTTCGTAAAACATCCCATAGAACATCTCTAACCAGGTCATGTCTATGTCTGTATTTAAATCCTGGCAGCTCCTTACAATGTAGGGCGTGTTCTTCAAACTTGTCCAAGCATGTTTTTTTACAAATCGAGCACGGTTCGTCGGCGGGAAACATGGGAATCATAAGTCTGTATTTGAGGACAGCCCGATATTCGATAGCCGACATGTGTTGCCCGAGTCCGTCAATTGGGAGGGCAGTGAGGAAATCTTGAGCATGGGCCCCTTTGAGGCATTCAAACACCAGTTTCTGGCGCGAAGACATGTTAAAGTCCTCCTCCATAGTCTGCATGGCTTTACAGTTAAACGCACTCGCCAAGATTTTTTGAGGCTTTTTTGGGGCGGTGTTTTTATCCGTAAAACCGCACAAATCTACATTGGGGAGAGAGCTGCGAATGTTGTCAAGTGCGAGCTTGTAATCATCGTCCATCCCAACCACATCGCTGTTCCTTAGAATGTGTTCCTGTAGTTTCCAGGATTGCGCCCTAGAAGCCACATAAGCATATGCGGACACATCTTCCGCTGAGCACAGGCCCAACCCCCCCGAGCTAATCGGTAAGGAAGCCATTCGCCATTGAAGATCCCCAAAAAAAGGCCCCCCATAAACAACAATATCCTCAACTGCACCTCGGAGACCCTTGTCAAAAATGGATACTACCTCCCCGACAAAGGTCGGTTGGCACGTTCGAAGCCCAAACAACAGTTTTGCCACACCCATACATGAGCGAAGCAATAAGAGCTCACTTTGGGGGTCCCGTAACTTCTGCAAAACGCCCATCAGGCTAACCACGCGTTGAGCCCTCTTAACTGCCATTGAGCTAATGTAATCCCCGTCACGGCTAACAGCCCCTAGTAGTTTTACCCCTGTCTGTGGTCTTTCGATATCATCAGGAAAAATGCCGGGCTTCACTTTCATACCATTGCATGTTGGCCAAAAGATCTCCGACTTTATAATATTAAGCATAAGCCCAAACTAGGGACCTTCCGTTCGAATTATGTCTAGGGCCTTAGCTACTTCTTCGGCCCTGCCTATAATTGTGCCATCATCCAAATACCATGCATGAAAGGGTAAGGAATAGTGTTCTTCCACCTGTAGCACCAACGGATGCAAGACAAGTGCAAAAAGAAGTGGTCCTAAAGGATCCCCTCGCTGGACCCCTGTATAGGCCCCGATACAGGTATCTCCAACGTACAGTCTGGCAGGCTGGGCGTATAAGAACTGAACCCATTGGTAGATAGATGGGCAGCGGATACTTACTTCGCGCAAAAGGATTGTGCGGTCAACCATGTTGAAAGCGTTCGAAAAATCCACAGTGAGCATGGCCAGTGATCCGTCATCATGGAACGCATTCAAGAATCTATTCGCACTATGGAGGATAGCCTCTGCTCCATTGGGGACCCCGACCCCATATTGAAAGTCCCCTAAGTACGCCGACATCTCCTTCCCAATTTTACGCATTGCAAATTTAGAAACCAACCTCCTCCAGATACCCCCGACTGCAATGGGCCGGATTCCATTATCAGGTTTTAATAAGGGGGTTAGGGGGGCAGAGGCAATGAATTCCACCAGAATTTTCGGGCACAACCCCCGTAGCCAGATGTTAACCACCTCAGTGATGGCCACAAGAAGAGCAGATGGCGGGGAGGACCCCTGTCCATGCAACGCGTCCAAAATATGTTGTGCTCTCAAACCATCCCTCCCGCAAGAAGTTCCTTTAGGGAAGGAGCTGATATTCTCCAACACACATTCAGCGTTAACCTGAAGAGCATCTTTGTTGGGCAAGACATGAGGCAAGTGGGGGGGATCCCTGACCGGGTGCTTATCAACCAAAGCTTTTAAGGTGGAATCCCCAAAGAGTGCAACCCCAGAAGAGCACAAAACCTTAACTGCGGCCATGAAGTGACCATCAACAACTTTTCTCAGACATTGTTTGATATTAGCCCCATTCTCCGATTCATTTTGGCTGACTAGCCCTCTAGTCGGCCCTTCATCCGATTGGGAAAGAAGGGGGAGAACGAGCTCCTCAAAACCCGCGCCATCTTTCCAGATGGCTAAGGAGCGCATGATGCTACTGCATTGCAAGGATTTACGATTCCCAGACCTCCGTTCCTGCCTGGAAGTCGGTCGGATAGTGCGTAACGTGCAACGAGGCAACAACATCAACTTAATCCGGGTCTCAACCGATCCAGGGGAAGCCACCACCTTGCCCAATGTGTTGGATTAAGCCTGAGCAAATGCTAATCGACAAGACGGGGGGATGCTCTTAACCATAGTTATCAGCATAGCAAAGAGTCTTTCTAGAAGACTGATATCCACAACCAACTTCCCACCAATATCCGGCTCGGTAGCGGGTTCGATTATAGGCTGGCAGGGCTTAGGGATCCCTATAATAAATTCACCCTTACCATCAGCTTTCCGCAAGAATTTGGCGACACCATCTTCATGATGACACCCCCCTACTGAGGGCATGCAGGGCCATGCATTGGCCACATAACCACTGATTAATATTCTGCAGGGCCTCCACAACTTCCCCAAAGAGGCCCAAATCTTCGAAAATGGCATTCTGCAAGGCTTCTTTACCATCATCCCACCCTAAATGGTCTCGCTTAATGTGAGCAAGCAGCCGGGAGCTGCTTGATATACCAAATTTACAAGAATGAAAAAATTTTAAGGGGCAGGCTTGTCCTACATCAGAAATGTAGGGTCCACTCCCGTTAACAAAATGACGCTGCCTTCCAACAGATGGCGACATAACTACCAAACCCGACTCGAGGTGAGTGGGCATACACTATCTCCTAAGATCATTCCAGGGCAACTAAAAGTTGCCTACTCCCCGGGTAAACACGAGGCACCTAACCCATGGCCCGGGGAAGGTGCCTGGTGGCGCTGGGCAGAAGGGAGGAATGTTATTGAAGATGCAAAATTGAAATTAAAGAGATTGATACCTTGTGAATGAATCGAAGAGATGATTTGTTGAAATTGACGGATCGATGAGATATTTGTGATTTGGGGATTGATTTGGTTATACGGGATTGATTTGGCTATACAGATCGATGAAATTGTTTATACAGATCGATGAAATAAATTAAAACCCGGGTCTTTTTATTAGGCTATGTGTAATGGGGCGTGAGTCACTCATTTTTTGCCCTTTTAGCGCTCTTTTAACGCCCCTCACCATTACACAAGGGCGCTAAAGGTCCCAAAAATGCAAAAGGCGTTACCTTGGTAGCGCCTTGCCCAACTCACTTTTCAAAAAAATATTACCGTTTGACATGGTATTTACAGAAGATCTATGCATTTTATATAGATATTTTTATAGAGAGAGAATATGTATATAAACCTGGGCTTTCTGGGACAAAAATGGACATGGTTTATTTTTATTTTTAGAGAGAAGAAGACATGCAAATGAGAGAGAGAGAGAGAGTTTTGAGAATCTTGAGGTTGAAGACAATAGTAGTAATGGTTTTTGTTTATATGGAGCCCATTGCTTTCACTTTTGATTTATATGTTTGTGTGTCTATGTTTCTATGTGTGACAGTATGTGGATCCAAGAAATGGTTTTTGTTTTGGTGTATTGTTTTGTGCAAAGTAAATGCAAGTTAATAATAGAGTTAATTACATTTTTGCTCAAATAAGACATTGCAAAGAAATATGGATTTATGTGATGGTTTCGGGTTCTAAAAATAAAGTTATGTAATCTTTTTTTTTTTTTTTTTTTTTTTTTTTAATTATGTAATGTTTCTATTTTATTTTAATGAAATTGTGTTTTAGTTTTAAATTAAATTGTTTTAAATAAAAATGTATAGTTTGGTTGAATAAAAAAAAAGAAAAAGAAAAAAAAATGGTGACATGTGTCGCGAAACGCCCCACCCACCATTACACACCTAAAGCCCTCAAGCCCCTTTGCTGACTGGGTTGCCACATGGCAGAAAATGCCCCATGGTGGGGCGTGACCATTACACATAGCCTTATGGTGGTTTTTGATCGGATGAGACCCAACAACAACAACAAAATAATACTCGTATGAAATGAGCTCAACAAAAAATGCAAAATTAACATACCTTATTCAATTTTCAAATAATCAAAATGAAAATCACAAACATCATTTGAAATCAAATTGGATAATCATCGACTGTCATTGTTAATTGTTAAAAAAAAACACCGTAAACTTGAGTAATTCAATTTACCTAGCCAACTCGTCAGAAGATGCTGTGTTTCCCATCAATAAAAACTGAATTAGATAGGCGGCGATTGTTTTGATGTGGGTGGAGGTGATGGATTGTTTTGCGGTGATATAAATGGAATGGATTGATTTTGATGTTATTAATTGAGAGAAAATGCCATATTTTTAGGAGTAGACAATACTCAAAAGTTTGTTATGTCTTGCTTTGGAATCAAATATTCCTTGCATGTGTTCCAAAAAAATCATTTATTTCATTCTTAAGAAAAAAAAGATGCTCCATTATATTGAAGAATAGATCTTTAACTTATTGAAGTTAATAACTTAAAGAATATGTGGCTTCCGCTTACTTTATCAAAAGCCTTTTTATAGTCATACGCGAAATGAAGTCAATCTTATTTTGTTCTTTTATTAATTCTTTCTTTATCTTTATTTATTTCATTATCATGTATTTTTCTAAGATTTTTTTTGTTGATTCCATAAAAAGTTAAATTGTAAAGAAATTTTGCGCATATTAATTATACATAAAAAGATATCTACGTATATTTTTTCAATGTAAAAAAAAGTAAAGTAACTCCCAATACCGTCTTCTACTGTGTATGGGGGAGGTTGAGACGTAGACAACCTTGCCCCTACTTAAGGTAGAGAGGCTGCTTCCAGTTCTACTATATGTAGAAAAGGACCTCCGGCCTTGCAAGGGGTGAGGATCGAACCCTTGACCTCTGTCTCCAGAGGCAAGGGTGTTAACCACTTGATCAGATTGTTCATGAGAAAACCAGGCATATTCATATTCAAATTCAGATAAAACCAGGTGAAACCAGATGCAGAACCGCGTGTGTAAAAACCAAAACAAGTTGTTGATGTCGAGATGCTGCACATAACTACTCAAGACATAGTCGGATTAGTTAATACTATAACATCACCATCACCATCATCAACACAAGGTGGAGCAGACCCAGATGCTTAAACATACATATACTGTGCAAAACCACAACACAGTCGAAATCATTTTCTTCTACAATATTCCTTCAATAACCCAAACGAATAGGAGAATACCAATAAATGCAAACCCTCCCCAAACCGATACAAATACCAATACCAATACCAATATTACAACCCAAGTTTATATATAAGTTTACATTTATTCCCAAAAGTCGTAAGTAAGCCCAAATCAAAACATAAAAATAGGTCCCAACAGTTTATCAGGGTGCCCAATTGATTCTTCAACCATGCCCTTCTGCCAAACCTCCAAAACAGTAATATTTCCAAACATCAGCTCTAATTACCTGGGAAAACATGCTAAAAGGTCAGCTAACGTTGGTGAGTTCACAGGTTTTCACAAATAGTAACAGTGGACCAAATCAGTAATAAGTTTGCTATACTGGACTAAGTTACAACTAACCAATCATACCCACACATACGTGTGTCCAAGCACAACAATAATTCCTATAGGTGCATAAACATCCTAGCATCCAACGGCGCCCTAATCACATACTTGTTATACGTCATGGCAAGTTGGTGCTTCCAAAAATCCGGGCAAAATTGTTGGGAATTATATTTAAGTTGATAAGACAAAACATATGAAATATGAAGGACTTAAAAGACAAAGGAGGAATTCTTCAAAAGATGGAAGATTACAGAAGATTTCCTATAAGATAATTGTAAAAAGTAGGAAGATATGTTCATTTCTTAATACTTATCCTTTGTAAACCTAATACCTCTATTATATATGTTACACCCGTACCCCGACCAAGTACTTGATATGTAAATATATGTTATGTATATATAAGTTATGTGTTATAGTGTAAGTAGTAAGTAAATTATGTGGTCAATATAGAAAGAATGGAACTTGAGGGACTATTATTGCCTAAGGACCAAAAATGATTTCCTTAATATGAATAAATCTCAAATAAAACCTGGATATAGTTGATAAACTCTTAGGTCGGTTCATACAGGGAAAAGAAGAGGGAAAAACATTGTTTCATCAGTGAAGATCATTGTGGAAAACTAGTAGGGGGGGTTGAATAGTTTTACCGATTAAATTTAATTCGCTTTGTTACTCTATGTTAATTCAAAGGAAACAAGTACAAACAAGTATTCACACAATATATATGAAAAGTAAAGATAGGAAAGATCAAACCACACAACACGGATGTTTGGTATGTGCTTAAACACATACCATTTCTAGACCAAAACCGGACCCAAAACGACCAAAAACCTAACCATAATGCCAATAGATAGTGTGTTTTTGTGTTTTGTTTATGCAGGGATGGATATCACGAAAAACCGGCAAAAACAAGTAAAAACCGGGAAAACAAGCACGAGATATGGAAGTGTTGTTTATAGCCGATGCCGGGAAGCAAAAAGTTAAAGTCAACCCTGAAGAATCATCACTTGACAAAAATGGCCCTTGGAATCTACTTTGGAATAATGGCAGCTTTGGTCCCCAGATTTTCGGATTCTACACAATAGGTCCTTGGAATTTACTAAATAACAAACCAAACAAACCTTAACTAAATAAACTTTAACCACTTAAACCCGGATCCTATAAACTCTCACAATCCAGCCCACTTCAAAATAATCCCACAAGCCCATCAAAGCTAAAGTCCAATCTACACCTTAAACCCTCAAACCCAGTCCAATGCTAAATCCAACCCGGTCCAATATCCACACCCGGTCAAACTAATTAAACCGAAACTTAAATAAAAAAAATTCTCCTCACTAACCCACTCGCCCTCCCACAAAAACGCTCCTAAAAATCCCCAAATTTTACTGTGGATGAACCCTAAAATGACTGCACCCTTAAATTAACCTCGGACGAAATAATTACCCAATCATTTGATTCTTCTGGAAGCTCCTGACACTGCCAGGGACACGTGGGGGAAGCTGATTGGAGGTGCCACCTCACATAATCTAATCCAAGGGCTGAGAATCGTACGTGGAGAGCAAGGGAAGATCCAAGGGTGTATATTGATCGAAGAGAGTCCCAAAAGGTTCCTTTGAGGCCTATAAATAGCCCTCTTCATCACGTATTGGAGAGTTTTTTTTTAGTCTTATTTTCAGTCTAGTTTTTATTTTAAGAGTCAGTAGGGTAGAATAGCTTGTTAGGATTAATTTTCAGCTTATTGTGTCTTTAAATTTATTGTAATTTCCATTCCAGATTTTATGTACTCAATATTTTCAGTTTTATATAAAGTCAAATTTTTGTCAATGTTACTATACGATTGCTTATTGTTCTGATTTAAATTCTAGTTATGTCTGCTTTACAGTTCTTAAAAGTGAGTTTTGATTTTAGTTTGCTCAGTGTTTTCACTTAAGTCTCATTTTCGTTCAAAATAGTCAAAGAGTCAACTGATTAGTCAAACTGCTTTTTAGCTTATTTCTAGTGTTCAAATCCTGATAAAAATTGCTTTTCTAACCTTAAGTCTAGTTATTTGAACTTTTGTTCTATCTAGTTTCAGCATTAGTTTAGTCAGTTCTTTGATATAATCTCTATTCAGATCAGTGTAGGGTTGTTTGGAACATGGTTGGCTCATGGGTCAGTATGGGTAAAACTTGAGAAGCACTGTTTACATGTCATATTTTCAAGTGTGATTAAGCTCTTTCTAGGGAAATTTAGCTATTGTGTTCACTAATTTGGTTGAATTAAGGTTATTTGAGGCTATGCTCTAGTGAGTTGAAGATTAGTTGTTGAATCTGTCTCAATAAGCTCTTGCATTAGCTGATCTTATTATTACCCATTCTATTGCATTTCTGAGCTACTTTTAGTTATTAAAATAAGATTGCAAGAGTAGTTTTGATTTAAGCAAGTTTTGCGCCATTTCTTTGGCTGCTGCACCAGGGGTTCAAAAGTGCAGGGCTGCACTTATATCTGCTATTGTTCTAGGTACAATTTTGGCTTAATTAGAGAAGCTTTGAATCTAATTTTTTGGTTTATAGATAGTTTACATAGTTAGCTTTAAGCTTATAATCTGGGATCCCCTTTTTGAGCTTATTGGAGTGCTTATCTTAAGTCTGAAAACCCATCATCAGGACTGCACCAAGCTTGTTCCAATTTCAGTCAAATAAGCACTTTTTCTAGGCTGATTTCTATAAGCATTAGTTGTTGGATTTTGGAATCTTTAGTGTTTTTAGGAAGCCAGTAGTGCTATGATTCTTTTGCCCCCATAAGTTTTCATCATACTGCTTATTTGGATTGCTTTTTGAGGCTGCTAAGTAGGGCTGTTAGATCAGAATTTCTGCCCTTACCTTGCTACTTTTAGGCTGCTTATTAGCTTATTGCTTGTGCTTATTTCATCATTTCCAGTTGTTTCTAGTTTCCAGTAGAAAGATTTATCTGTTCCTGTGCTTCTGTTAACTTTTGGCTTATTTTTGCTTATTTTTGCTTATTTTTAGCTTATTTCCTATTAGCTTATTTACTGTTTTAGTTTTTTTAGACATAATCAGCTTTTGAAATTATTTTTCTTAAATTTCTTATTAAAAATTAAAATTACTCAAAAATTTTCAGATTTTTCCAATTAGTTTTAATATTTTTAAAGCATTTAATTAGTTTAAATTAGTTTTAATTCATAAAAAAATTATTAAAAAATCAAAAAAAATATTTTTCTTTTTCCAAAAATTTTCTTTTATCATTATTAATATAGGAAAAATTATTTTGCATTTTTAGAGTTTAAAATTTAGTAAATCACTTTTATTTACGTTTTATAATTCGTCGCATAACGTTTTTTTTTAAATTCAAATTTTCGTTTTTAGGTTCGCGTGCTTAGTTTAATTGTTTCATTAGCATAATTAGTTGTTTTTATTTCATATTTCATTGTTCGTAGTATAAAATCACAATTCTCACTTATACACACTCATTCACTACACGAATCACGTTCCGGGAACACAAATTCCATTCGATCTTCGTCGGGACAAACGACTCGGGTTAACACATATTTCCACGTGTGTTTTCCTTGAACTATAATTGAAACGAATCAATTTTTGGCGCCGCTGCCGGGGAAGGCTTGAAAAGTGTTGGAGTTTCACCATAAGAATCGTGTTTTGAAGACCCTTCCTCGGAAGTTTTCGTTTTCATAAAAATAAAAATACAAAAAGAAAATAATTAAAAAACACTTTTCCTAAAGTGTTTTCACCATTAATAATAAATCCTCGCTCTCGAGAGGGCGTTGTAAACCATTCCGAAAAACAACAAAAGAGATCGTGAAGTTAAACGTTTCTTGGATTATTTCTTTACTACAACCTAATTACGGGGTTTAAAGAGGTCTTGACATTAAATTGCAGACCGAAGAGAGATCCATTCTTCTCTCCCGCCACGCTGCGTGTAGTTTTGAAAGAAACGAGTACGGTTGATTAACGATCACCAAAAAGAAAATAAATCTAATTTTTCTTATAAAAATAAAAAAACCAAAAATATTTTATTTTCAAATTTGGTTTTCCTTTTTGATTTTGTGTTTGTTTTTGGTGTATGCACACCCGATCTTCTACTTCTCACCCTCTTCTTTCACCACTATCAAATCCCGAGAGGATTATTCATCACAATCACCGTGTTCATTTCTCAACCGTTGAGGAAATGGCCGACGAACCAAACAATCAACCCCCGCCGATGGGTGGTGATAATCACATGCCAGCTCCCGATCTCCGAACGATGGAGGAGCTGTGCCAACCCACAATGCACGGACGTGGTGGCCCGATTGCCCCCGTCAATATTCAACCGCCGATTTTGGACTTAAGCATCATATGATTCAACAAGTCCAAAATTCGTGCCAATTCCATGGCTTGCTGGGTGATGATGCGAACAAGCATCTTGACAAATTCATAACCGTCACCCAAAGTATGAAACAAAATGGGGTCTCCGATGACGCCCTCCGTCTATATCTCTTTCCTTATTCATTGACGCATCATGCCACCGCTTGGTTTGATCGTCTTCCCAAGAACTCCATTCGTAGTTTCGATGAAATGGTTACAAAGTTCTTGGCGAAATATTTCCCACCGTCGATGGTGACGAAATTAAGGAATGAGATTAGCAATTTCCGTCAGCTTCCCGATGAATCATTGTTTGAGGCATGGGAACGCTACAAGTTATCGATTGATCGGTGTCCGAACCACAATATGTTATTGGTCACTATTATAGATACCTTCTATAACGGTTTGACATTACGACACCGTGATACGATTAATGCTGCTGCCGGTGGTACGTTTATGAAACGTCGACCCGAAGAGTGCTATGATCTCATTGAAAATATGACCACCCACCATAATTTCTGGGATTCCTCTGCCGAGAGGAACGAGTCAACAAGATCTAGCACTGATTCCTCTACCTCCGAGATAGCCGCTCTTTCTAAACAAATGAATGATTTGTCTACGGCTATCTTGAGAATTCATCAAAATCAGATTTCAACTCAAAACAACAACAATCAAGTCAATGTTGTTAACCATAGTTGTGAAACTTGTGGTGGTCCTCACCAATATTTCGAGTGCCCAGCCTCCGGTAGCTACACTTAAGAGAATGTTTATGCTGCTACGGGAACCTACAACACGGGTGGTAACGGTTACCAACCCCAAGGTGACCGAAATTTGCTCAGCTATCGTTCTAACAACTTCCTTGGACCACCCGGTTTCCCACCAAATCAAAATCAGCAAGTGCAAAACCATAATGTTCCAAATAATCAAAATCAAAATCGGGGCAATCAAGTTTATCAAAACCAAGGGAATTATAACCAAGCTCCGAATCAAGGAAATTTTCAAAACCCAGGAAATTTTAATCAGGGAAATTTTCAAAACAACAATCAAGGTTTTGTTCAAAACAACCGAGGGCCAAATCTTCCAAACAATCAAAATCAAGGATTTGTGCCAAACCCATCGCCCTCGGATGAGTTATTAAAGCAATTCATTCTTCAAAACCAACAACAACAAAAGAAACAAGAGGAAATGAATAGAATGATGATTAATCAGATAACCGAATTGAACAAACGTTTAAATGATCGACCCTCGGGTTCGGGTACTACTACTCTTCCAAGCAACACGATCGCCAACCCGAGGGGCGATGCTAAGGCGATCACGACTAGGAGCGGTGTTTCATATGATGGACCCACGGCTCCAGTTACCCCTTCTTCTCTACCTCCCAAGGTAGTCGTCCGTGAGACCGAGGTGACCAAGGACACGAAACCTCCTACTAACAACGGAGGAACCAAAGACGTCTAACCTCCGGTCATCCAGCCATCTGAACCGAAAAATGTTGAACCAAAAGAAAAAGCTCCTAAAGAAGCTCCCGAAAAAGTAAAACTTCCATATCCTTCGAGATTGAGTGATCAAAAGCTCCGCGATAAAGCTTCGAGTCAAATGGAAAAATTCTTTCAAATATTCCAAGAATTACATTTTGATATAAGCTTCGCGGATGCTTTGCTCTTGATGCCTAAATTCACTTCCACACTCAAAAGTTTGTTGAGCAATAAAGAAAAATTATTTGAAATGACAAAAACTCCAGTGAACGAAAACTGCTCCGCGGCAATTCTCAAAAAGCTTCCGGAAAAGCTTGGAGATCCTGGAAAATTTCTCATCCCATGTGAATTTCCGGGAATGGTTGAATGCCACGCCTTGGCCGATCTTGGTGCGAGCATCAACCTAATGCCGTTATCCATCTGGAAGAAACTTTCTTTGCCCGAACTTACCCCCACTTGCATGACCCTCGAGCTTGCGGATCGGTCCATCACTCTTCCTAAGGGTGTAGCCGAGGATGTCTTTGTAAAGGTGGGGCAGTTCCATTTTCCAACAGATTTTGTGGTAGTTGATTTTGACGCCGACCCCCGGGTTCCTCTTATTCTCGGAAGATCATTCTTGAGGACCGGGCGTGCTTTGATCGATGTCTATGGTGAAGAAATTACTTTGCGGGTCGATAAGGAAAAAGTTACGTTCAATATTAATCCGAATTCGAAACCTCAAACCGACAAATGCAATGTCGCTACGGTTGATCAAAATTCCGATCCCGTAATTGCTCCTAAAAGAGTTGATCCAAATCTTTCCAGATTCACGGTCAAGAGCATGTCAGAAAAACGTGCTGAGCTCAAGGCCATGAAAATCAATCCTGGATCGAGCAAATGGTTTGAGTGTTGTGCTGCAAATGCTAAGAGTGTTCTTGACGACGATGATGAAGACGAATCGGAGACTACAACGGAAGCGGTGGAAATTGCTAGCTCTAAGAGCACACCTCTTGTCCCACCTCCAGAAGAAGTTTATCACATCGAGATTCTTAATTCCGACTCTTCCCATCTTTCTCCTACGATGGAAGAAAGTGATATCTCTAGGGAAGAGGTCGAGATGTTCTTTGATAAAACTCCAATTTCTCCGGAAATTGTTGAGACTGACAGTGATCCGGGGGAAGATGAGTCATTAAAAATAATTGATGAACCATTCCTTTCCCTTCCCCCGGAAGAAGTTTATGAAGAAGTTATTCTTGAAGAAAAGCCGTCAGATCCTTTGGAGCTCGAGCTCGAGGATGCTTGTACCGATTATGAGAGTTTTACGTTTGACACGGCTAGTGGCAATCCCACTTCTGATCTCAATCTTTCTATCCCATCTTTTGAAACCTTCTTCTTCGATATTGATCATTCGGAGGAGACGAGTAGTGGCAGTACCACTTCTCATGCTCATATCTCTCCTCCCGAATATGAATCATTTCATTTTGACATGAATGATCTTTATCTCGACAAGTTCTCCGATGAACTTTCTTTCTTTCTATCTCCTCCAGAATATGATAAATTCTATTTTGATTTGGAGGATGATTCTAGTCTGGGGGAGGTGTACCTTCTCATGAAGATTTCATCCTAACCCTCCCGCCCGAGACTTTTGACAAAATTTCTGCTGATGATGAAGAGCTTATTATGATCATCATCAAAATCTTTATGCTCTTCATCACCTATACTGTGGCTTCTCCCATCCTTCACTCCTTCGGGAGTGAGGATATCATCTTTGACCCCGGTATTACCATTTCTGGTCCTTCTTTCTAAAAATACCGCGGGTATCTCATCGGAGTGGAACTTTCATGTGCTTCAGTGTTTATCCAAACATTTTGAACGAAAGTCCGATGGAGATTATTTTTTCCACATGCTCCCCCAAGGACAAATTAATTCGGGGTCGAGTCAAGCTCATGTGACTCGGTTACTAAAAACAAGCGCTTCGTGGGAGGCACCCCATGCTTATCTATCTATCTTCTATCTATTTTCTAATAAGTGAAGTGAGGAGGTCTTCCTCTTCCATATCTTGTGTTTCGTGTTTTCTGTGATGTATCCAGGAATGCCCGATGATGAAGACTCTCGTGCTCGTAGTTTCCTTCACGCTACTCGAGTTTCATCATTCGTTGCTCATCCGATATCCTAAATCTTATCGTTTTACATCTATCTTTTGGCATAATTAATAAACGGCCTTAGATTTATGTAGGAGAACCCTTACCTTTAAGACATTGAGGACAATGTCTCGTTTTAGTCTGGGGGGGTAATCTTGCGATTTGATTTTTGCCTTGCACTTTTTGCCGTTTTCTCATGCAACCCCGTTTTTCCTCAAAAATTGAAAAAATCCAAAAAATGAGAAAAAATTTAAAAATTTTTGCAAAAATATAATAAATTTTGACATTTTTGTTGATTTTCCGCTGGTGAGAGTAGGAATAAAATTCTGACTTGACCGGGCGTGTTGAGCCCTAGCTTGTCCCCCTAACCGTTTATAATCTATAAGCTCGTGCTAGTCTTTTACACAAGGAGCTAGAAAACGCGAATTCTTTTCAAGAGTTTGCAAGTTCCCGTATTTGACTTTATATATGCATGGCTTGATTATAAGGCTAAGCATTCGCGGATCTTATTATTTAAGATTTTAATTTGCGAAGAACGGGAAATGATAGAGTTGTTTATAAGTTAGATTGCTAAACGTGGAGTAGTTGGATCTCTTTAAAGCTCATCGAAGTTATTTGTGGCTTTTTGTTCCCATAAGCTTGTTTCACTCAAAAATAGAAATCTAGGAATAATTAAAGCTATTTTGGTTTTGGCGATAATTAGTTTTTATTTCTTCCTTAGAGGATCCTTGCTTATGAAAGTTGGGTACACATCAAGGTACTGTCAGTGTTACGGTGTAATAGACTATTCCATCTTGCCGGCTCGCAACCGATGTTGGAATTTTTATAAAAGCCGTAGGACTCGGGATTTGGCAAAATATATAATGAAAAACGAATAATAATAACAATCCAAAGCCATAAAAAGTTTTCTGCATCTTGCCGGTTCGCAGCCGATGTTGTAGACTTCTAATAAAGGCAGAGGAAAAATTCCAAGGTCATAATAGACTATCACATCTTGCCGGTTCGCAGCCGATGTTGTGATTGTTATAAAGGGCCAAGGATTTAATACGTATATGTGCTTAATAATGTTAAAAATGCCAAACTTCGACTCCGGGGGTGTCCTAATAAAGGCTTCCGTCTCTGGACTCGTAGATGAGTTGTTTCGGTCGCAAATAAAAGGGATATCCTCAAAATCGTGTTAAATCAGAGACCTTGATGTGGACCTCATTTTTGTATGCAACGGTTTTCGAGGGAAGGTTTGGAAACTATTTAGCGTCTAAACTAGGTATCTTTATCGGACTAAAAATTATCGAAACGAGAATTCGAAGAAATTCATTTCTCGCCAAAAATAAAATAAATAGAGGAAAATAGGAGTTTGGGAACAAGGAGTCCACAATTAGCTTTCTGAGTAGTGTCGGCAATCTAACTTGTAAATGACAATGATTTCGTTTTTAAGCTTAGTTTGGGGACTCGTGAAAAATCAGGAACGACGAATTTTATCCGATGGTCACTTCTTTATGAGTCGTGTTTCCTGCTCGATGACCCTAAAAGTTATCGTCAGATAATGATTGTCAACAAAAGCCGTCACATGAATAATGAGAAAAATACAAAAATAGAATAAAAGGAAAATCGGGGAGTTTTTAGAACTTAAGATTTCTTAATCTCTTTTGAAAATTTTGCTACTTTTCAAAGTTAGTAAAAAGAGATTGGAAATTTTCGGATTTGAAAACGTGTTTTTTTTATAACATTGCATGAGGACATTGCAATAGCTTAGTCTGGGGGAATTTTGGTATGTGCTTAAACACATACCATTTCTAGACCAAAACCGGACCCAAAACGACCAAAAACCTAACCATAATGCCAATAGATAGTGTGTTTTTGTGTTTTGTTTATGCAGGGACGGATATCACGAAAAACCGGCAAAAACAAGTAAAAACCGGGAAAACAAGCACGAGATATGGAAGTGTTGTTTATAGCCGATGCCGGGAAGCAAAAAGTTAAAGTCAACCCTGAAGAATCATCACTTGACAAAAATGGCCCTTGGAATCTACTTTGGAATAATGGCAGCTTTGGTCCCCAGATTTTCGGATTCTACACAATAGGTCCTTGGAATTTACTAAATAACAAACCAAACAAACCTTAACTAAATAAACTTTAACCACTTAAACCCGGATCCTATAAACTCTCACAATCCAGCCCACTTCAAAATAATCCCACAAGCCCATCAAAGCTAAAGTCCAATCTACACCTTAAACCCTCAAACCCAGTCCAATGCTAAATCCAACCCGGTCCAATATCCACACCCGGTCAAACTAATTAAACCGAAACTTAAATAAAAAAATTCTCCTCACTAACCCACTCGCCCTCCCACAAAAACGCTCCTAAAAATCCCCAAATTTTACTGTGGATGAACCCTAAAATGACTGCACCCTTAAATTAACCTCGGATGAAATAATTACCCAATCATTTGATTCTTCTGGAAGCTCCTGACACTGACAGGGACACGTGGGGGAAGCTGATTGGAGGTGTCACCTCACATAATCTAATCCAAGGGCTGAGAATCGTGCGTGGAGAGCAAGGGAAGATCCAAGGGTGTATATTGATCGAAGAGAGTCCCAGAAGGTTCCTTTGAGGCCTATAAATAGCCCTCTTCATCACGTATTGGAGAGTTTTTTTTTTAGTCTTATTTTCAGTCTAGTTTTTATTTTAAGAGTCAGTAGGGTAGAATAGCTTGTTAGGATTAATTTTCAGCTTATTGTGTCTTTAAATTTATTGTAATTTCCATTCCAGATTTTATGTACTCAATATTTTCAGTTTTATATAAAGTCAAATTTTAGTCAATGTTACTATACGATTGCTTATTGTTCTGATTTAAATTCTTGTTATGTCTGCTTTACAGTTCTTAAAAGTGAGTTTTGATTTTAGTTTGCTCAGTGTTTTCACTTAAGTCTCATTTTCGTTCAAAATAGTCAAAGAGTCAACTGATTAGTCAAACTGCTTTTTAGCTTATTTCTAGTGTTCAAATCCTGATAAAAATTGCTTTTCTAACCTTAAGTCTAGTTATTTGAACTTTTGTTCTATCTAGTTTCAGCATTAGTTTAGTCAGTTCTTTGATATAATCTCTATTCAGATCAGTGTAGGGTTGTTTGGAACATGGTTGGCTCATGGGTCAGTATGGGTAAAACTTGATAAGCACTGTTTACATGTCATATTTTCAAGTGTGATTAAGCTCTTTCTAGGGAAATTTAGCTATTGTGTTCACTAATTTGGTTGAATTAAGGTTATTTGAGGCTATGCTCTAGTGAGTTGAAGATTAGTTGTTGAATCTGTCTCAATAAGCTCTTGCATTAGCTGATCTTATTATTACCCATTCTATTGCATTTCTAAGCTACTTTTAGTTATTAAAATAAGATTGCAAGAGTAGTTTTGATTTAAGCAAGTTTTGCGCCATTTCTTTGGCTGCTGCACCAGGGGTTCAAAAGTGCAGGGCTGCACTTATATCTGCTACTGTTCTAGGTACAATTTTGGCTTAATTAGAGAAGCTTTGAATCTAATTTTTTGGTTTATAGATAGTTTACATAGTTAGCTTTAAGCTTATAATCTGGGATCCCCTTTTTGAGCTTATTGGAGTGCTTATCTTAAGTCTGAAAACCCATCATCAGGACTGCACCAAGCTTGTTCCAATTTCAGTCAAATAAGCACTTTTTCTAGGCTGATTTCTATAAGCATTAGTTGTTGGATTTTGGAATCTTTAGTGTTTTTAGGAAGCCAGTAGTGCTATGATTCTTTTGCCCCCATAAGTTTTTATCATACTGCTTATTTGGATTGCTTTTTGAGGCTGCTAAGTAGGGCTGTTAGATCAGAATTTCTGCCCTTACCTTGCTACTTTTAGGCTGCTTATTAGCTTATTGCTTGTGCTTATTTCATCATTTCCAGTTGTTTCTAGTTTCCAGTAGAAAGATTTATCTGTTCCTGTGCTTCTGTTAACTTTTGGCTTATTTTTGCTTATTTTTGGCTTATTTCCTATTAGCTTATTTACTGTTTTAGTTTTTTTAGACATAATCAGCTTTTGAAATTATTTTTCTTAAATTTCTTATTAAAAATTAAAATTACTCAAAAATTTTCAGATTTTTCCAATTAGTTTTAATATTTTTAAAGCATTTAATTAGTTTAAATTAGTTTTAATTCATAAAAAATTATTAAAAAATCAAAAAAAATATTTTTCTTTTTCCAAAAATTTTCTTTTATCATTATTAATATAGGAAAAATTATTTTACATTTTTAGAGTTTAAAATTTAGTAAATCACTTTTATTTACGTTTTATAATTCGTCGCATAACGTTTTTTTTTAAATTCAAATTTTCGTTTTTAGGTTCGCGTGCTTAGTTTAATTGTTTCATTAGCATAATTAGTTGTTTTTATTTCATATTTCATTGTTCGTAGTATAAAATCACAATTCTCACTTATACACACTCATTCACTACACGAATCACGTTCCGGGAACACAAATTCCATTCGATCTTCGTCGGGACAAACGACTCGGGTTAACACATATTTCCACGTGTGTTTTCCTTGAACTGTAATTGAAATGAATCAATGTTTATAGTGGTTCGGCTACAAGGACTCTCTTCCTTGCCCTACTCCACACCTCGAGCCTCTAACTCGAGAGTTATCCTTCACTAAGAAACACATTCTCTTCTAGGTGGAGAAAACCTTTACACGTTGCTTACTTCCTTTTCCAGTACTAAGCTAAACACCGAGTTCTACTTCAGGGCAGAACCAACCCAACGTCGCCTATACAATTACCGACACTAAGCTAGATGTCGAGTTATTTCACAAGGGTACAACCACTCCCTACACTCTTTGTGTTTTGAGGACTATAACACTAACCACACTCACTGAGATAAATGATACAAATGATGATGTGTGAATTACACAAAGATCACACAGTAACTATACTAAAGGTTTACACGTCTGTGTTGAACCTTGATGCTTAATCTTCTTTGCTACAAAAGAAAGATCAGATGATATGAATGAATGATGTTAGTAATATGAATGAGTATGTACTTAAGCTATATGAGTGATGAGAAGGCCAAGTGATCAGCTTGCTATTTATAGGCAAGCTCATAAACACTCGGCGGATCCGGCGGATCCCTTAAAAGGGATTCGTCCTTTATGTCGAAGGGATCCGTGGGTATGCCAGAGGTAAGACAGCTAAGAGATTTTCCAAATCTCTCCAATCTTTCCATATCTTTGTGTTGTCATATCAAGATCTTCCAATGTCAACTATCTTACTTGAAGATCTATCCAAGATATTACAAGATCTTGCCAAGATTACATGTATGATGCATGCCATGATGTCATTGTATCATTTTAGAAATAAAGTTTCCTTTTAAGGAAATAAACATGTAGATGTATGAAATGTATTTCTAAGTAAACTTGTAAAATGTAAAATGTGTTCTAAAGAGACTTTAGCTAGTATTTATAATTTGCTTAAAGATATACTTTGTAATTGTCATTAACAAAACTAAGTAAAGATCGTAAAATATAAATAATATTTTTAGGATGATATTTGTATTAACAATCATATTTTATTTATAGAAGTGTTTCCAAGCTCTTTAGAACTCTTAATTTCAATCATTATATCAAGTAAGTGTCTCTCCTCAATTTGGGAATTAGGGTTCATGTATTGAGATTAAGTATAGAGGTTATGAATTGATGAATTATCATGCTAGTGTTGTAATTGATCCCTAATTCATGATAATTGTGATATAGGAAGCAAGTAGGAAGTGGAAAGCTTTTGCTAGTGAAATTGTTATAGAGAATTGAGGTAAGTATATGGTTTAAAATGTTTTGATAGCTTTATCATATTTTATGTATGATAATAATTCTTCTTGCATCGCAATGACCCAAGATTCATCTTTTATTGCTTCATTTACATTTTTAGGTTCTATTGTTGAAACAAAACAAAAGAAATTACTTTCATTTTGAGTGTAACACCCCCGTTTTCGATATTCGCAGCGGAAATATAAGTTGGGGTGCTACTAAACAGTTCACAGTCATGATAATAGAAAACGACTCGAAAAGAGACGTTTTTAGATAAAATTGTTATCATTCATTTATATCAGAGTTACAATATGCAGGTCCCAGTAGGAGGTTCCAAAATACATTAATGAAAATACGTTATTTGTTGAATGATAACATAAATAAACAGTCCATAGCCAATCCCGTGCCATGCCATGCTTCCAATAACCTGAGATAAACATGCTAAAAGGGTCGACACAAAGGTTGAGTGAATCCATAGTGTTTAACGTTAAATAAGTTTGAACATAAGCTAAATAGAAGGTAATTCGGAAATAAACATATTGCCCTAAGTTTCAGGAACTCAAACGTTAACGGGGTGTGTGTGTGTGTTATCATAAAATGATATAAATATGGGTGTATTTGGTTATCAATCCGGCTAGCGCAAAGTCTATCCATCCGGATAACACAAATAGGGTGCATTTGGTTATCAATTCGGCTAGCACAAAGACTATCCATCCGGCTAACACAAATGGGGTGCATTTGGTTACTTAACCAGCAACACAAATGGGATATCTTAGGCAATATTAATCATGAAATCATACAGAAAATACTTATGTTCGGTTTGGTAGCATGTATTTCCCCACATATTTGAAAAACAAGTAAAAAGTGGGACTATGAACTCACCTGAGCAATCTGGATGGAACACAAAAGGAAAGAAAGTTTATAAACGTCTCCGGATAAGGAACCTGAGTTGTTATGCCAATATTTAGTAATCATTTCTGATGATTAAATGTTTATTTCGTTTTGTTCTGTTTCGTTGTTTGGTTGATTCGTTAAATATAGCTTTCGTTAGTTTAATATTTCGCTTGTTCGTTCGTTAGTTTGTCAATAAACGTATTATGTTAATATTAGATCGGAAAATAAAAATAGAAATGATGAAAATATTAGTTAAGAAAAGTTATACTTTTATCCCTAAAGTTTGGTCAAATGACAGTTTACACCCTGGACTTTTGGAAAATGACAGTTTTCACCCTTAAGTTTCAAAAATAACATTTTCTACCCTCCGTATTTGTTATTATCAAAAATAACCCTTGATAATAAATATTCACAAAAATCAGCCTTTAAAGACTCTTAATTAGTTTAAAAATAAAACACATGAAATATGTGAATGGCTAGAGTTTTGAGATCGATTATCTTAACGAATAATTGATTATTTTACGGGCTTTCAGTTCCTATGTATAGCTGGCCAGGTCATCCTTAATCATGCCAAATTTCGTAATTTATGAAGCTAATTTGATTGTCGAAAACTATTTCAAAAGTTGGGTGAGTGAATCATGTTTTAAGTAAAATCTGGAAAATGATTTTTATACCTAGCGATGAGCAAACTTTGGACTCGAATATCTCTTAAACCACTCGATGGTTTTTCAATATTCTTCTTTCAAAAATAAGTTTACTAGGTGAACTCTAACATGCCAAAAACTTAGGATTTTTAAAGGTCTTATGGGTTTCGAAAATATGGTCAAAAGTTGAGCAACTGGTCGACACATTTTGGAAAAGAAATAACTGAAAATCTGTTTTCAATCTTAGCGATTTAAAGCAATTTCAAGACTCAATATCTTTTTGCTCATTTAATCATTTTCTTTGATTCTTTTTCCTAAATTATGTTCACCATGTGAACTTTAATATTCCAAGAGGACAAAAATTTTAGTGATCAATTAGGGGTAGAAAAATAGGTCGAAACTTGGTCTGTTGGTCGAACAAAACAGAAATCAACTAACTAATTATTTACCTTTCTATTATTAACGATTTTGGACAAACTTCAGGGTTTCACAACTTAATGAAAACTCGATCATTTTTAATGATTCTTGTTTCTATTTAAAGTTTGTTGGGTGAACTACACGTATGCAAAAATTTAGAATTTAACAAGGTCGTTTGGGTGTTGGTTTCTAGGTCAAAAGTTAAGTGTCTGGGTGGGTTTTTGACTCGACTGAAACACAGAAAAAGACTCGATGGGTTTTAATGTTCTTAGAACATTGTCTAACTAAGATTTTATGCATGTTATGATAATATGTGATATGTTTCAACATGTTTTACTAATTCATGATTTGTTTTATCAAAAACTCAAATATCTAGGGTGCGTTTGTATATTCTGGTCGAACAGAAAAGAAAGAAAACTCAGATTTTATGTTCTTGTTTATTATTATTGTTTAGGTTTTAAGGTTTTTAGGTGTTTTTAATAATAGATAACATAAGTAAACTGAAATTAAAAAGGTTGATAGAACTTACTTATGGTTTGGTTCGACTAGGGTTTGATAGGGCGGAAGGATTTGTTTCTTGAGCACTATGGTTCTCTCCTCTTCTGGACTTCCTATGGTTGATGTTGAGAGTGTATTTAGGGTTGTGTTCAGGATTGAAATAGAAAGGGATTGGGTTTGATGTTTGGTCGTGTGGTGGTGTGGGATGAAAGGGTGAAACTATGCTATTATTTATAAGGGAAGATTAGGGTTTTGTGGGGATATAAGGGAACATGTACTGAGATAGGGGCTGACAGAAATGGGAGAAAGGTGCCACTTGGGTTGAGGAGGAGGAAGAGGTGAGGAGGGTGATGTGTTCTATTTCCAGCCATGGTTTATATTCACACTTATGCCATCTTTCTAGGGACAAGGAGGTGTGTAAGTTGGAGAAGGTTGCCATGTGGACTGGTTTTTAGAAGAGAATGAAGAGAACATGTCGTGTGTGTTTAGCCTAGATACATTGTATGTAGGGAAAGTTACATTTAGTAGAAATTTTAGTTAGGATCACTAGTACATAAAGTATTTATTGAAACGGTGAAAAGAGGTTTTTTAAAACGGTATTGAACCGTTTTATAATAGAGTGTTGTAAAAGATGGTGTGATTATTTGAAGCGGTTCTAAACCGTTGTAAAAAATGGGTTCTCTTAAAAATGGGTTCTTTTAAAACTATATAGGAGAACCGTTCTAAATGAGCAAACATTAGAAAAGAAGGCTCACATATTATATACTCCGTATTATATTTTCTTGTTATTTGGTACCAAAAGAAATTAGAGTATAATTGGAGTATGAATTACTATTTACCCCAAAAACAATCCATAATTTTTCTTACTAATTGCATCAAGACTCAAAGTTATCAAGGCTCAAAATTGCTCCTTTATTTAAACAACCATGTACTAAAATCCCATAAATTAGAATACATCTTAAATAGAAATTCAACAACTATTACATAGAGTCATAGACTGATAAGCTATTTCTAGTTTCATATGGGTATCTCAATATACTTATAAGCAAACTAAACCCACATTTTCAGATCTATAAAGTGAAAAGAGAAAAAAGGAAACAAGGTCTACAAGAAGTGCCTTTTTAGATCTACAAAGTGAAAAAAGAAAAAAGAAAAAAAGGAAACAAGATCTTCAAGTTGAAGGCTCATCAGATTCATGTCGACATTAATAAGACCTGCAACAAAATAAAAGTCAAACAAAACTAAAAACAAATCATTAAACTTAAAAACCAAAATTTTAAAAACTAAAAAAAAATATAGAAGAAAATTAGATATGCATACAACAAACGTACATTACCAGATTAGTGGTGGTTGTGTGTGGGTCACAATTTCGACGAGTTTAGTTGATGATGCCAGGATGCTTTCGGTTTCCCGAAAGGGGCGGTGGTGGTTATTTGTATGTGTGTGTTTGTTAATTGTGAGAACTTTGAAGATAAGAAAAAAGAAAGATAAGACATGTTGTACTTATGCTAGTGGAGGCTACTTTTTAGGTTTTAATATTTTTTCAAACGGTACCAATGAAAAATTGAGAAATGAGAGGGAATAACATCCCGCTTTAATTGTGAATTTTTTGAAAAGGGCATTTTTATATAGCGGTTATTAGAAAACCATATTATAAAATGTTGTGTGATAGGTAACCATTTTAAATAAGATTCTTTTGGAACGGTTTTACAACAAAGTGTTCTATAAAATATTTTTTTCAGTTTTTTAGAACGGTAAAGTGTGAAACCGTTATAAAAAGAGCGTTGTAAAATATACTTTGTGTAGTAGTGGATTAAAGTTGGATTTCGAACCAGGTTTTTGGGAGGAAGTTGAATAGGCTTTGGGTGTTTGTACAATAGGTTCAAAGGGTTGTATCTAGGGTTTAAGGAAAGTAACTAATTTAGTTTAAAGGGATTTGATTAATTTGAAAAATATTTTGGATTATATATGTAAGTAATATTCGAATTATATAAGAAAATGGATTATGAGAGTTGTACTTTATGCTTAGTATGGTTGTACTATAATTTAGGATGTGAGAAAAATATAGTTTTAACAATTTAGTAATTTATAAAAATTATTTGTTAATTTTTATTATGCTTAAAAGTAAATAAATATGATTTTTAGGTTTTGTGCATTAGGCACTTGTACATTGAGTTAAAAGACTTGTAAAAATATTTAAGGAGTTTAGAAAATATAATTTATAAAAATTATGCATGAATGGTTTGTATTTTATGCTTTAAAAATAACTTAAATAGGATTTTATAAAGATATTGTAAATTGACTTGTACTCTAGCTTAAATAACTTGTAAACTTAATATTTTATAAAAATATTATAGAAATAAATTAGGGTTTGTGAAATGAATACATAAAATAACAATTATGTGAAATTAGGGTTTTATCGGGAACAAAATAGAATTAGGGTTTCTGGTGTTATGGTAACTTGTACACTAACTCAAATATGTTATATTTTTATATTCTAGGGTTTCGTTGTTCATATTTGGTGTTGTGATGATTTTAGGGTTTCATAGAAACTCTATTCAGATAATGAATGTTTTGTTTTGTATGTTCGTTAAGGATTTATCGTAAAATGGTAAATGGTATTCTGTAATATTTTCATATCATTATGTTTATGAAATAAACATTAGGTTTGTTAGGCAGGTCTTGTGGAAGCACGTTTATCAGTGATGTTATCTACGTCACATAAGATAGGAGATACAAAATAAATAAAAAAATTATACGTGGAAAAAGGATAATAATTCTGAGTGCTAGCTTATCTTAAAGTGGGATTTTCACAGTGGTTACATTGAGCTTTAGACCTTAATGTTCTTTTATTGAGTTTTCCTATGACGTTTTCTAATGGATGACTTTTATCTTCTTTGATGTTGACTAAATCTCTTTTTACTGGTTCATATTCTTTATCATTTTCAACATTTTCCTGATTATCAACCATTTGGTTTTCAACTAAGTCATCATCTACCAAAGGTGATGTCTTAGAGGGAGGTGGACATTCATTGAATGTTACATTCAATGATTCCTCAATTCTTGAGGTTTCTTTGTTTAAAACTATGTATGCTTTACTAGTTTGTGAATATCTTAGAAATACACCTTCATACGACTTTGGGTCAAATTTGGTGAGATAGTCCTTTGTGTTTAAAATGAAGCACTTGCTTCCAAACACTCTAAAATATCCTAAAGTAGGCTTTTTGCCTCGATAAAGTTCATAAGGAATTTTATTTAAAAATGGTCTAATTAAAACTCTATTTAGGATATATGTGGAAGTATCTACTGCGTGACACCAAAACTTTTGGGGTATGTTTTGTTCATTTAACATAGTTCTACTCATTTCTTGAATTGTCCTATTTTTTCGTTCTACTACACCATTAGATTGTGGAGTTCGAGGAGCCGAGAAATTATGAGTTATTCCATTATTATTACAAAATGTTCCGAATTGGATTTCGTTGTCAAATTCTCGACCATGGTCGGTTCTAATAGATACTATGTTACTTCCTATTTGATTTTGAATTTTCTTGCTTAGAATTTCAAATTTATCAAAGGCCTCATTTTTGGTTTACAAAAATTTAGTCCATGTATACCTAGAGTAATCATCTACTATAACTAATGTGTAAAAATTACCTCCATAACTTTGTATAGCCGACGGGCCAAACAAATCCATATGTAACAATTCTAGACACCAAGACGTAGATACCATGTTTTTAGCCTTATGGCTATTATGCACTTGTTTCCCAATTTTGCAAGCATCACAAAAGTGTTGGTCATATTTCAACTTAGGTAGGTTCCTAACGAGTTCTTTGGATGATAAGGATTGAATTAACCTTATATTGGCGTGACCTAAGCGTCGATGCCATAAGGTTGAGTTTTCGTCCAGAGAAGTAAGACAAAGCTTGTCTTTAGGTGTTTTATCTAATTTCATAACATATACGTTATTCTTTAAAACACCTTTTCCTACTGTTATGCCATCTTTAAGTATTTTACTTTCATTTTCACTAAAAAGGACGTTATACTTTTTGCGGCATAATTGACTTATACTAAGTAAGTTAAAACCTAAATTATCAACATGAGCAACATCATCAATAGAGAGAGAGTCATGAGAGATTGTACCTTTTCCGATGATTTTACTTTTAAGCTTGCTACCAAATGTGACATTACCTCCGTCGTACACTTGGTAAGTTGAGAAAAGGCTTTTGTTTCCCGTCATGTGTCTTGAACACCCACTATCTTTGATCCACTCATCAGGTTCAAGTTCAACTTTTAAGCACACCTCTTCTGTGTCATGAGCCATAAGGGCAACTTCGTTGTTCTTAGGCTCATCATCATCTCCTTCACTATCACTCCAAGCTCCACTAACAAATGCTTTTTGAGACTTGTTCTTTGGAGGCTTTGGACATTCACCTATAAAGTGACTAGAATCTCCACATCTATAGCACTTCCTATCTAACTTGCCTTTTCTATCATCACGATCTTTTCGTAAAGATTTCTTTTCTTCACGAGGTGGTTTTACGAACTTTCCTCGTCTCCTGAAGAATTTCTTGAAATCTCTTATGGCCATGGCATATTCTTCGTCTTCGCTAGTTGAACAAGACTCTTCATCATCACTTGACTCAACTCTAGCTTTCAAGGCAATGGACTTCATTTTCTCCTTCTTGCCTTTAACTATTTCTGAATCTTTTTCCATTACCATTTCGTGAACTTTGAGATTTCCTATGAGCTCATCTAGTGTCATGCTCAAGAGATCCTTGGATTCTTCAATAGCCGTCACCTTTGCTCTCCACTTAGGATGAAGTGCTCTAAGAAATTTCCTGACAAAGTTCTTACTAGAAAAAGATTCGTCAAGTGCTTTAAGAGATGTAATGATAGTATAAAACCTAGCAAAAGCACTATCAATGATCTCATCTTCAGAGATAACAAATTGTTCATATTGTTGAACAAGAAGATCAATTTTGTTATCTTTGACTTGTGAGTTCCCTTGATGAGTGATAATAAGAGATTGCCAAATATCTTTAGCCGTTTACACATAAAAACTCTTTCATATTCTTTCTTAGGTAAGGCATTGTAAAGCATCATTTTGGCTTCATTGTTTTTGGCAATCAACTTCTTTTGCTCATCACTGTGACGAGTAAGAGAAGCTCCTACATCCCGACCACCCGAAATATCATTACTAATGGGCTTGTAATCACCCTCAACAATAATATACCACAGATCTATGTCCTTTGACTTTACATATGTCTCAAAGCGATTCTTCCAATATATAAAGCAATTTGGTTCAAATAGAGGTGGTCTTTGCATAGATTGCTCTTCTTTAAAGTTTTCAAAATCCATGGATCGTTTTAAGTTTTAAAATACAATATATTTTAAAAGTCTTAAGTAACGTAGCTCTTGATGCCAATTGTGGAAAACTAGAAGGGGGGGTTGAATAGTTTTACCGCTTAAATTTAATTCGCTTTGTTACTCTATGTTAATTCAAAGGAAACAAGCACAAACAAGTATTCACACAATATATATGAAAAGTAAAGAGAGGAAAGATCAAACCACACAACACGGATGTTTATAGTGGTTCGGCTACAAGGACTCTCTTCCTTGCCCTACTCCACTCCTCGAGCCTCTAACTCGAGAGTTATCCTTCACTAAGAAACAAACTCTCTTCTAGGTGGAGAAAACCTTTACACGTTGCTTACTTCCTTTTCCGGTACTAAGCTAAACACCGAATTCTACTTCAGGGTAGAACCAACCCAACGTCGCTTATACAATTACCGACACTAAGCTAGATGTCGAGTTCTTTCACAAGGGTACAACCACTCCCTACACTCTTTGTGTTTTGAGGACTATAACACTAACCACACTCACTGAGATAAATGATACAAATGATGATGTGTGAATTACACAAAGATCACACAGTAACTATACTAAAGGTTTACACGTCTGTGTTGAACCTTGATGCTTAATCTTCTTTGCTACAAAAGAAAGATCAGATGATATGAATGAATGATGTTAGTAATATGAATGAGTATGTACTTAAGCTATATGAGTGATGAGAAGGCCAAGTGATCAGCTTGCTATTTATAGGCAAGCTCATAAACACTCGGCGGATCCGGCGGATCCCTTAAAAGGGATCCGTCCTTTATGTCGAAGGGATCCATGGGTATGCCAGAGGTAAGACAGCTAAGAGATTTTCCAAATCTCTCCAATCTTTCCATATCTTTGTGTTGTCATATCAAGATCTTCCAATGTCAACTATCTTACTTGAAGATCTATCCAAGATATTACAAGATCTTACCAAGATTACATGTATGATGCATGCCATGATGTCATTGTATCATTTTAGAAATAAAGTTTCCTTTTAAGGAAATAAACATGTAGATGTATGAAATGTATTTCTAAGTAAACTTGTGAAATGTAAAATGTGTTCTAAAGAGACTTTAGCTAGTATTTATAATTTACTTAAAGATATACTTTGTAATTGTCATTAACAAAACTAAGTAAAGATCGTAAAATATAAATAACGTTTTTAGGACGATATTTGTATTAACAATCATATTTTATTTATAGAAGTGTTTCCAAGCTCTTTAGAACTCTTAATTTCAATCATTATATCAAGTAAGTGTCTCTCCTCAATTTGGGAATTAGGGTTCATGTATTGAGATTAAGTATAGAGGTTATGAATTGATGAATTATCATGCTAGTTTTGTAATTGATCCCTAATTCATGATAATTGTGATATAGGAAGCAAGTAGGAAGTGGAAAGCTTTTGCTAGTGAAATTGTTATAGAGAATTGAGGTAAGTATATGGTTTAAAATGTTTTGATAGCTTTATCATATTTTATGTATGATAATAATTTATGTGATAGTTTTATCATGTATTATTACATGGTAATGGTAAAGGATAGGGTATAGGGGAAGATAGCTAGTTTTGGATCCATTACTAGGTATAGCTTAGTTAGTCGTTGGGCTAACTATGGAATAAGGTTCAACTTTATGGGTTGATCGTGTATAGGCCGACTATGTTGGCGTGAGGTATGTGCCCCTATATCGCTAGTTTAACTTACGGTTAGACTAGTTATGGTTATGGTATAATTTTATCATACATTGTATAGTTTGTTATACCATGTACTTACTAAGCGTTTTGCTTATATGTATAGTTGTTATGTTTTCTTGATAGGTACCGGCGAAGTTAGTAAAGGTAAATAGAAGGCGTAGGATGGTTCATTGTTAGAAGTGTAGCTTGACTTGGTAAGTGGAAGATTTCCTCTCTTTGGATCAAGCTATTGAAAGTTGGAAGCCCCTAAGTGCCATTCTCTTTTAGTATAATATAATAGTCTAAATGGGTCATTTTGTGTCTTTAAGTCCTTGTCGATATTTATGTCCTGGTCATGTAATTAGTTGGTCTTGAATGTTATGTTATGATGTGTTTAAAAGTGTTATAGTGTTTGAAATGTATGTTTACACCCATTTTGAAAAGTAAACGGGTCATGTACTCGTGGAACAAGTTGGATATGATAAGTAATTGTTTTGGTTTAAGTTTGGTGCGTTACGGATGAAGTATGGGTCAAATGTCACGAAAAAAAGGACAAAACAAAAATACTTAAAAATTTGCAGGTGGCTCAGCCGGCGGTTGGGACTCCAACCGCAGCGGCTGAGGCCTCCTGAGAAGGTCCAGCCGGCGGTTGGAATCCCAGCCGCCGCGGCTGAAACCTTCTGTGAAGGTCGCATCAGCCCAGCCGGCGGTTGGGACTCCAACCGCAGCAGCTGGAACCTCACTAAGGTGGCCAACCGGCGGTTGGGCCATATTTTCAGGTTTAGGCGATTTTTGAAATTTTGTATCTTTTAATCCGTAAGTCGTTACGGGTCCCGCCACCCGTCGTTTTGAAGGTAATTGAGTCTAATTTCATTTAAAAATAGTTTCAAGGTCTGAATGTCTATAGATTTTTAAAAATGGTCAAAAGAGTAACAGAATATTCATAAAGTCTAGCGTTTCCGCATTAAAAGTTTCAAATTTTTGGTCAAATCGGGCACGGGGTGTTACAATATAAAGAGATATAGGTCGTATAGTTTTCTGTGTGTCAAGATGTGAACACCAGAAAAGTGTGTGTGTGTCCAGGCGTATGGTTGTTCTTATAAACACCTAGAGTAGTGTATGTTTATCCTCAAGAATTTTATGATTCCTGTTAGATTAGGTAACCGTTCTACAGTTGATCGTGTAGAATTGGGGCTTGTAGTAGTCATGTATCATAGAAGATAATGATGAAAAACCTTGTTACAATAACATTGATGTTTTGTTTAATGCCGTTGCGTATATTGTTCACCTTTGTTATTGTTATTCCTAGATGAGATCTAACAAATCTCGAGTTATAAACAATTCTACAAGTGGTATCAAAGCCTCGTGGCTCGTGATCTATGATCTACAAGGTGTTTCTATGTCAAATTTATGAAGATATTAACGGTACGAATTTTCTGTTTTGGTTATCATGTCGAATCTGGTGATATTTGGATTTTTCAGCAACTTTAATTAGATAAAAATAGGAGGTTGATTTTTGGAGACACGGAACATGTTTGTTTTTCATGAATGCAATACGCATTAATCAAACTTGGTTTTTCATTGAACACACATGTTTTCGCTGACTCAATACGCGTTGAAGTCAGTATGTGTATGTCCATTTAGTTAAGAACATTTGTGTTCGTAACCCCTGAAACAGGGGTTTTTTCAAAGGAAAACATGTATGTGCGTACCTCCTGAACTTATTAATAACAAGAGTTGTTCAAAACAAACAGGGGTGTTTTAAAAAAAAAACATATATGTTCAAAACAAACAGGGGTGTTTTCAAAGGAAAACATGTATGTTCGTACATCCTGAAACAGGGGTGTTTTCAACAAAAAACATATATGTTCAATTAATAACAAGATATGTTCAAAACAAATATGTCCATTTAAACGTGTGTTTTCATGAACATGTATGTTTGGTAACATGTATGTGTTACCAATAATCCTGAGTATTTTAAAACCACATACCTATTCACAAAATACATAAAATACATAATAAAAAACTATAACTAATATTAATCCAAGATAACTTTAAAATACAAAATAAAAAACGTTAATGACTTAGTTCCAAGTTCACATCCAAAAAAAACAAACAAGCTAACAAAACAGATCCACAAACCATAAAATAAACCAAACCAATATCATAATTAAAATACCAAATTCCAAGTTCACATCCATAAAAAAACAAACAAAGCCTGCGAGCATGTTCGGATCAGAATACCCGAAATCCAAAAAACACAAAATTACTAAACCACATTGTCTTGTGCTAAACCAGCAAAAAGAGATGAAATACTAATGTTCATGAAACAGAATACACTAGTTCCCCACCTTGATTTCCATCTTCTTTGGATCAAAATTGTCTACAACATAAAAACCTAACTTATTTGGTATACCATCTACTTTAAAGTCCAACATCCCTCCAAACCCAATCCGCTCCAGACACGCTCTCTGAACCGGCGTTAGTTTCTGTATAGCATTGAACAGTTTCTTCGAACTACTTCGAGTCTGGAACACATACGACTTACTCCCTTCTCCTCTTGAACTTTCACCATTCTTCCTCTTAGGTTTCTTAACAACTTCATTTTCCTCACCTATTATTAATTACCACCACTTCAGTATGTACTAAAAAACAAGTACGTTCAATGAAAAACATGTATGTTTAACGAAAAAACAATATTGTTCATTGCCAAACCATTAAATTAAAAAATGCACACTAACCATCCTTGTCAATAGTCTTTCTCTTCGCTACCGCTCCTTTTTCCTTATTGCCATTCTTGGTTCCCTTTTCACCTGTTACGTACATAACAGATTAAGCATAAACATATTCCCATGTACAACCAGTTACATCCACGCACCACTAATTAGTATGACATTATGCTTACACTTGCTAACATATACGTTAGTATTTTCAAAGCCATCATCACTATCTTCCACATCTGCATCTATTGCGTCTTCAATTGTGTTCTCGCAAATAACCGGCCCTTTATCCTTTCGCCTTCCACTTCTCCTAACACCTATAACAAATATGCAAAAAATAGCATTGATCACTCACACATTGTTAAAATACACACTACTAAGTCACAATAAAGATTAAAAAAAAAAAAAACAACAACAACAACAACAACAACTTTTTCACATACAACTGGTATCACATATGTTTGATTGTATCAGAATGGTATCACATACAAATGGTATCAGAATGGTATCACATACAAATGGTATCAGAATGGTAACACTTCCAATGGTATCACATACATATGTTTCACATACAACTTGTATCACATATGTTTCACATACAATTGGTATCACATACAATGTAAGACATATGTGTCACATACAAATGGTATCAGAATGGTGTCACATACAAATGGTATCAGAATGGTAACACATCCAATGGTATCACATACAAATGGTAACACAAACACACATGTTACTACTTCTTCCATACCCCAAATCGTATCACATACAAATGCTATCACATCCAAACACATATGTTACAACTAATGGTATCACATACAAACACATCCAAACACACCTGTTACTACTTCCAAACACCAATGTAACACATATGTTTCATAAGAAACTTACTACTTCTTCCAAACACCATTATAATATGGTAACATCTATGTTTCATATCATTCCATGTTTGAAACAGGCATGTCTCTAAACATCTAAACCGTACCACTTTATTTTTTACATGTATGTGTCAAAACAACTATGTCACTTACATATTACCACATCAAACCACACATGTTACTACTTCCAACTACACATGCTTACAAACTATTCTGTTTCTAAGTTAACATCTGTACTCTATCTTAAATTAAGGTCTACAATATATTACAAACACTTATGTAACAACAAAAAAAATACAATATTCATCCTCAATCAGTCAAAAAAAATTATGAATCGAACAATCAAAGAATAATTATTAGAGTAAACTCCAAAATACATCCCTGTGGTTTACCAAATTTCGCACCATACATCCAAACTTTTTTTTTGCTCTTTATACATCACTCTGTTAGTAAAAGTTAACATATATACACCCCTCCGTTAAAATAAGGACAAACGGCGCAAACCATTTCTCCGTTATCTCCTAACGAGATAGAAAATGTTTGCACCGTTAGTCCTAGGGTTAAGTATATTTGCACCGTTAGTCCTTTGTTACGTTTTCGTCCCATTTTTTACGTTTTCGTCCCATTTTTTACGTTTTCGTCTGTTTTTTTACGTTTTCGTCCGATTTTTTTCGTTTTCGTCCCATTTTTTAGGTTTTCGTCTGTTTTTTTACGTTTTCGTCCGATTTTTTACGTTTTCGTCCATTTTTTTCGTTTTCGTCCGATTTTTTTACATTTTCGTCTGTTTTTTTACGTTTTCATCAATTTTTTAACATTTTCGTCCGCTTTTTTACGTTTTCGTCTGATTTTTTACGTTTTCATCCGATTTTTTAGGCTTTCGTCCGATTTTTTATGTTTTCGTGTGTTTTTTTACGTTTTCGTCCTATTTTTTACGTTTTAGCCTTTTTTTTAAGTTTTCGTCTGTTTTTTTACGTTTTCGTCTTATTTTTTTAGTTTTCGTCTAATTTTTTTCGTTTTTTTCCATTTTTTTACGTTTTCGTCTGTTTTTTTACGTTTTCGTCCAATTTTTTACTTTTTCTTTTGATTTTTTTACGTTTTCGTCCGATTTTTTATATTTTCGTCTGTTTTTTTACGTTTTCATCCATTTTTTTACTTTTTCTTCCGCTTTTTTATGTTTTCGTCCGATTTTTTACGTTTTTGTCTTTTTTTTACGTTTTCGTCTGTTTTTTTACGTTTTCGTCTGTTTTTTTACGTTTTCGTCTGATTTTTTTCGTTTTCGTCTGATTTTATTCGTTTTTTCCCTTTTTTTACGTTTTGCGTTTTTTCGTTTTCTCCTTTTTTACGTTTTCGTCATTTTTACTTTTTTTTTTTTCGTTTTTGTCCGATTTTTTTACGTTTTCGTCGTATTTTTTACGTTTTTCTTTTTTACGTTTTCGTCGATTTTTTTACGTTTTCGTCTTTTTAGTTTTCGTCTTTTTACGTTTTTTTTCTTTCGTCTGTTTTTTTACGTTTTCATCCATTTTTTTTTATCTTTTACATTTTTACGTAAAAAAAACAGACAAAAACGTAAATAAGGGGCGAAAATGAAAAAAATCAGACGAAAACGTAAAAAAAGAGACGAAAACAAAAAAAAGTGGACGAAAACATAAAAAGTGGACGAAAACGTAAAAAAATGGATGAAAACGTAAAAAAATGGATGAAAACGTAAAAAATCGGACGAAAACGTAAAAAATCGGACGAAAACGTAAAAAAAAGGGACGAAAACAAAAAAAATCTAACGAAAACGTAAAAAAAGAGACAAAAACGAAAAAAATGGACGAAAACGTAAAAAATCGGACGAAAACGAAAAAAATGGATGAAAACGTAAAAAAACAGACGAAAATGTAAAAAAGCAGAAGAAAACGTAAAAACACAGACGAAAACGTAAAAAAATAGACAAAAATGAAAAAAAATCAGACGAAAACGAAAAAATCAGACGAAAATGTAAAAAAACAGTCGAAAACTTAAAAAAACAGACGAAAACGTAAAAAATCGGACGAAAACGTAAAAAAACAGACGAAAACGTAAAAAATCGGACGAAAACCTAAAAAATCGGACGAAATCGTAAAAAATCAGACGAAAACGTAAAAAGCAGACGAAAACGTAAAAAAATGGATGAAAACGTAAAAAACAGACGAAAATGTAAAAAATCGGACGAAAACGTAAAAAAAAGGGACGAAAACGTAAAAAATAGGCCGAAAACAAAAAAAAATCGGACGAAAACGTAAAAAATCGGACGAAAACGTAAAAAAACAGACGAAAACGTAAAAAATCGTACGAAAACCTAAAAAATCGGACGAAAACGTAAAAAATCAGACGAAAACGTAAAAAAGCGGACGAAAACGTAAAAAAATTGATGAAAACGTAAAAAAACATACGAAAATGTAAAAAAATCGGACGAAAACGTAAAAAAAGGGACGAAAACGTAAAAAATCGGACGAAAATGGAAAAAATCGGACGAAAACGTAAAAAATCGGACGAAAACGTAAAAAAACAGACGAAAACGTAAAAAATCGGACGAAAACGTAAAAAATGGGACGAAAACGTAAAAAATCGGACGAAAACATAAAAAAGCAGACGAAAACGTAACAAAGGACTAACGGTGCAAATAGACTTAACCCATAGGACTAACGGTGCAAACATTTTCTATCTCGTTAGGAGATAACGAAGAAATGGTTTGCGCCGTTTGTCCTTATTTTAACGGAGGGATGTATATAGGTTAACTTTTACTAACAGAGGGATATATAAGGAGCAAAAAAAAGTTTGGATGTATGGTGCGAAATTTGGTAAACCACAGGGATGTATTTTGGAGTTTACTCTAATTATTAAAAAAAAAATTATGAAAAGTACATTCATGATCAAAGAATAATCAAAAAGGATTAACAGGCATCAAGCGAACAATCAAAGAATAATAAAAAAAAATTACCCATCGAATGATATACCATCGACAATAAAAAAAATTAACAAATTATAAACACAGTACATTCATGATCATACCTTCCATTGATTTTATTGTTAATTGGACACACAGACACACACACACACACACACACACACACACAAACTGATTTGATTGTTCTTGATTATCGTTGTTCGAATGATAGTTGGGGGTTTAGGTTCCTATGTGCAATCGGTGTGTGTTTTTATATGTAAATAATTAAATGGTGTTATGGTATAACAAGCAAGTTGATAATGTGATCATTATCACAGAGAAATATTTGGAATGAATCCCTATTTTTTTGCATGCAGTTAATGAGAGTGTATAATATGCAATGCCTTTTCTACCATTTTCATTAATTTTTCCAGGAAATGTAGTTTCTCTTAATTACAAAAATGTCATTTTGCATTGATGTGTTGCACACACTCCTTTATTAGTAGTACATTATTGGTTCTCGCAATTCTTGTAGATAAGATGGTTCTCGCAAGAAAGTGCCCATATATATATATATATATATATATATATATATATATATATATATATATATATATATATATATATATATATATATATATATATATATATATATATATATATATATATATATATATATATATATATATATATATATATATATATATATATTTTATCTGCGAGAACTGACAGAACCAACAAAAACATACATGCACGCCTTTTAAAATAAAAAAAAAAATACAGGCAAATCATCAATAATCGTAAGTATCCACCTATGTTCTTCAATATCATCATGAACTCATCCTCTTTTTTCACAAAAACCTTACACACGGCCGCAATATTATCGTTGCACGCCTTATAAAAACATACATGCACACCTTCAAAGAAAAATTTTGTATTTCCAATTTCTTATCAAATTCTTTAGAACAACCATGTTTTTTTTAAAACATATATGTTGTTTTTAGAACATATGTGCAAAAATAAAATTATTGAAGGCGTGCATGTATGTTTTTGGTGCTTCTGTCAGTTCTCGCAAATAAGATGGTTCTGAAATGAAAGTCCCACTATATATATACTAGCTTCATAACCCGCCCATCGGGAGGGTTCGTTTCATAAGAATATTAATAATAATAAGTGTACGTAAACAAATATTTAAAAAAACAAAACATAATAGAAACATACAATAAGACAAAAAATTTAAAAAACAAAACATTGAAATCTTTATAAAGTGACATAAACATAATAAGATTTATCAAAGAGCAATCTAACCATAAAATTTATGTATTTTCTCTTGATCATATGATAAATGTATATTGTGATAGTCAATTGTTTCCAAAAGCTCTTCATCGCTAACATCTTCCTCTTCTTGAAGCTCAATCTTTTTTTGTCTTATTTGTTCTACCTTAAGCTTGTTTGGTTTATATTTTGATTTATTTTCATGTTGCGCTTTTCAAAAGCGTCCCACTTTTTCTTCCTTAACTGAGCTAATTTTGAGAAATACCACTCAGCCGGATATTTTTTAGAGGTTGTCGCCTCATCTTGTACATCAACATGGATTCCTTTTAGAAACAGTAGGAAAAACATAAGATTAGTAATTGTAAAAAAAATATTGTTAATTGTAAAGAACTACACACATTATTATTATATAAATGGACATGTTTATACACATTATGTTACAACTAACTCACAATCAATATTAAAAAAAAAAAAAAAAAAAAAAAAAAAAAAAAAAAACACACACACACACACACACAACTTTTAATAATTTAATCTGCACACATAACTGGTTTTTGTTGTAAGTTGCAATGGTGCTTGATCATTTCGTTAGCTTTGGCTAAATGAGGTGATTGATCCTATGTTTACATCATCCAAACAACCGAAGTGAATATCAATAAACATAAATATATACGATAATCAATACTGTATAGTTGACACAGATTATAGGGCCTTTGGAACATTAAATAGTGAATATCATTGTAACCTTGATGAAACCAATATATAGTTGACACAGATTATAGGGCCTTTGGCATTTATATACGATAATCAATACTGTATAGTTGACACGGATTATATTTTGAATCGAACAATGATGTAATGTACATGAAACCATATAAAGGGAAAGAAGATGTGTGTCCAGCTACATAGCATATCATATGAATAGAACAAACATGCAATGAGAAGTCACATACCTTCAGGTGTAGGTAACAAACAAACAAAGAAGTACTTGCATTAACATTAATCCCGCAGAACCTGGTCTTTAACTGACTATAACATTAACATTAATCCCGCAGAACCTGGTTCATATATACCCGCATCAATTAGCAAAGCAAAGAAGTACTTGATCTTATAAAGCTGCTATTAAAGAATGATGTCACATAGATCAGCATTTAATCTGGTTCATATATACCTGCAGTGTTCTACATCTTCATGGCCATTAGACTGAAATTGAGAAACTTACGGAATCAATATTACTATTTGAAGATGCACTTGATGATTCTACTATAATCTGAAATTGGGTAGAAACATTTGAAAATGGAAAAATAAGAACATAAAAGCTTGTATAAACACCAAGACCAAACACAGTGATACAGGAAAAATTAAGTACCTTTCACATTAAAAAAAACACAACAAAACATGATGTGAAAGTAACTTGCATTTTCATCTTCACCTGTAACAAAAATAATTAACAGGCTAGAATGTGAAACTTTGAGACAAAATCTAATTAGGAAAGGAGAAATCTACACCATCACTTTAAATACCTTACCGTAAGTTGGGCAAAAAAGAACCATTTTTTGTTTTTGGCAAACTCTTGGGTAGTGCCTTTGCAAAACATCTTCTTGCCACCTAAATGCCAGTAAAGTGTGAATAGAACAAACATGCAATGAGAGGTCGCATACCTTCAGGTGTAGGTAACAAACAAACAAAGAAGTACTTGCATTAACATTAATCCCGCAGATCCTGGTTCATATATTAATCCCGCAGAACCTGGTCTTTAACTGACTATAACATTAACATTAATCCCGCAGAACCTGGTTCAAAGAATGATGTCACATAGATCAGCATTTAATCTGGTTCATATATACCTGCAGTGTTCTACATCTTCATGGCCATTAGACTGAAATTGAGAAACTTACGGAATCAATATTACTATTTGAAGATGCACTTGATGATTCTACTATAATCTGAAATTGGGTATAAACATTTGAAAATGGAAAAATAAGAACATAAAAGCTTGTATAAACACCAAGACCAAACACAGTAATACAGGAAAAATTAAGTACCTTTCACATTAAACCTTACCGTAAGTTGGGCAAAAAAGAACCATTTTTTGTTGTGGGCAAACTCTTGGGTAGTGCCTTTGCAGAACATCGTCTTGCCACCTAAATGCCAGTAAAGTGTGAATAGAACAAACATGCAATGAGAGGTCACATACCTTCAGGTGTAGGTAACAAACAAACAAAGAAGTACTTGCATTAACATTAATCCCGCTGATCCTGGTTCATATATTAATCCCGCAGAACCTGGTCTTTAACTGACTATAACATTAACATTAATCCCGCAGAACCTGGTTCAAAGAATGATGTCATATAGATCAGCATTTAAGAAAATAATAAATATTGAAAATAACAAAACATAATAAAAACATACAATCAGACCAAAAATTTAAAAAACTAAACATTGAAATCTATATAAAATGACATAAACATAATAAGAGAAATAAGGGTTTCCCCATTCCAACCTATAATGGTGGGTTTAGAAATCCATTCCAATTCCAATTACATTATATTATCAAACTCATACCAATAGTGGTTCCTAATTGGAAACCAAATGCCCCCTAATTTTATCATTGTAACGGCTACGTAGTCGATTAAACACAAAAGATAAACCAAAAAGATGATCAACTTAATATTTTGTGACATACCATTAGTCTTTGTATGCATCTACTTTTAGAATATTAAAGTTCAAGTAGTGCCTACATCTAACATAGTATATTATTTCAAATAAAAATGCATCATGTATTACTAACACCTAAAACTGTAGTATGACACTTAACTTTCAAATAAATCTCATTTGGTATGTAAAGTAATTAAGTAGTTCATTTTTAGGAGTATCTTTTAGTTTCAAGGCTATGTATCAATCAGGTCTCAATTAAACCGTTATATGCATAGAACATACATTTTGGAGCACTACTTGTTTTTATAAATGCTGCAAGAACCAAGTTGTGTTGGATTGACCAGAAAGGTTGTTTATACAAATAATGTATCAATAGAAAACAAAAAAGTAAAATACGGTAAACATTGAATAAACCTTTTTTTGACAACATTGTTGTAGTGGCTGAAGAAACCCTCTATCAAAATTAAAAGGCATTTTCAGCATCATTGGTCATCAATCGGAAGAAAGCAAGAAGCATAATCTCCTGTCTCAATAGCCAGCTAATTAACTTCAACATATCTTTTTTCTGAAAATGACTACTAAGTAACGGTTGACTTTTAGATTCGCAGTAAGCCAAGTGGTAAGCCAAACGGTTGACTTTTAGACCCCATTTTATTTCAAAGGAATGATTTGAGGTGGAAAATCTGACAGGCTGGCTGGTATGGTTTCTTCGCTGCAGCTAACTCAAATTTCTTGATTGCGTCTTCATTCTCTTCTATCCTGTTTTGAACAAAAAAACGAATCCACCAAGTAGCACTTCGTAGTTTGGCCTAGCACAAAAGTAAGGACTATGTCAAACAAAGCCAAAAAACGAATAATAGCAAATTTGTTGTGGATGCAAAATAGCGAAATAGTTCCATTTTCATATGTGGATCATCTTTCATATTGTGGGAGTTGAAATGAAGATAAGATCTAGAAGAAGATTAATGAACGGACGAAAATGATATAAATACGTGCAAAGACTACACTATGCCTAAATTATGTACCCATTTTGCGAAAATAGAAGCCATTACTCAGTTGTTTCCCTTGGATGCTAAAAAGCCTAAAATAATAAAAGAAAACAAAACATAATATTAAAAAATAGCGGGTCGGTTATAGGGTCAAAAGGGTCTTGGTTGACTCACAAAAACTTTGTAGCCCGATTTTTAACACTTTATATATAACTAACACAATTAGTATTTAATTAAGATTAACCAAAATATATCCCAAGTCTTTGAGTAAAACACTATATAAGATTGTATGCATACCAATTATGCCAAATATATTGTGTTTTTGTGTTTTTACATATGCAGGCACGGATATCGAAGAAAAGGACAAAAATCAAGATAAAACGGAAAACCGAGCACGAGATATGGAATTGATATTTATAGCCGATGCCGGGAAGCAAAAAGTCAAAGTCAACCCTTGAAGAATCATCAAAAGTCAAGATCAGCCTTGGATTTATTTTGAAGATTTGGCAAGATCAGTCCCTCAGAATTCAGCAATTACATAAATGGTCCCTTGAATCTTAAAATTCTTAAACCTTAAATGCCATTAAACCCGGATTTAAAAAAAAAACCCACAAATTAAACAATCCATCCCAATAGCTAAACCCAACCCACCTCAACTCTATCCCACCAGCCCATTATTAAACCCTTAACCCCAGCCCACACCTAAACCCAAATTCACTTACCCGATCCGCCCACCAACCCAACCCGGTCAAAGGGTAATAAAACACAGTCAAACCAAATATTTAACTTACCCGCCCCCCTTTTATCACTTTACCCAGAAATTCACTGTAGCCCTAGAACCCTAATTACCCCGTACATCGATTTTACCACAATTAAGGGCACTTTCGTACAATCAATGGGGTTCTAGAAGATGTCAGTGATGTCATAGTGTCAAGAAGCACACGAATGGATACGTGGCACTCTCCTATTGAACCGAACACCTCATAGGGGTTTGATCAGACGGCTATTATTGATGGGATGATGATCATGGATGATCTAGGGACTCACATCGAATCAAACTAACACAAATTCCCTCGGATTGATGACTTGGCATGGAGACCCCTAGCTCTTCCCTTCGGCTATAAATAGAGGCTCATTCTCCTCAGATTTGATGTAGTTTTTAATTGTAGTGTTACTCTGTCAAATTTAGTTTATGTTTTGTAGTCTTTAAATTTCTATTGTAATTTTGAAGTTTTTATTAATGAAATTTTGTTTTTAGTCCTACTTTGATTCTGTTTTATTTCCATTGTCATTCTGAATTTAGCTTACTAAAATAGCCAGTAGCTTATTAAAATCATACCTAGCTTATTGTCATTTTCTATCTCTACTTTGTTCATTTCATTTTAAAAAAAAAGTCCAAAAAATATTGAAAAAACACAAAAAAAATCCAAAAACAATCTATCCCAGCTTCAATAAGCTGTTTTCACATGTTTATAAGCTTATATAAGCTATATAGCTCATTGTAAGCTTTTGGTTTGTTCAAAACTGTTTTTACCTCAAAAAGTCAAAAAGTCAACATAAAAGTCAAATTTGGTCAACATAAGCAGTTTGAAGGATAAGCTGATTCAGGAAGAGCTTATTGGGTGTTTTTGGCTTATTGAAAAGCCTGGGTGATACTTTGTTTGAATCAGATCTGTGTCACATCATTTCATCACTTGTAAGTTCAATTTGGTCTCATATATAGCTATTTAGAGTTAACTGCTTAATAGTGCTTATTTAGTATAAGAAGTTGCTTATTAGTGCTTGCTTAGGTTAGATATTCAGTTGATAATCAGTAGCATAGCTTAAACTTGCAATTCCTAGTGTAAATTTGCAATTCTAGTCTCTAAAGGGGTGTTTGGCACATTAACTGTTTGTGGTCATAAGCTAGCACCACTGTTCATTTACCATTTTGCTAAGTTTGGCTGAGCTTATTGAAGTTTAGATCAGCTATGATTGAAAGTTTTTTAGCTCATTAGAAGTTTTTGGAGGATTTGAGGTTGTAGGTTTAGCATTAGAATAAATTCTGCACTAATAAGCTCTCATTAAGCTAAGGCTTCTTTGGTGCTCATTTTGGTACTTTTGGATGTAATTTAGTGTGTTAAGTAATTTCACAAAGGTTGGTTTAGTTTCAATTGGTTTTGCAAAGGTTTGAGGTCAAAATACATACACTGCTGCATCAGTTTAATGTGCAGATTTGCACATTTATTTCACCACCTCAACTTTTGGAATTGATTTTATCTGCTTATTCTCTGGTTACTTTAGCTTGCATTTTGGTTTTCTTATAAGTCAGAAGTATCAGCTTTTAGATTGAAAGCTTGATTTGCAAATAAGAGCTTATTGTCTAGCTCGTTTTTAGTCTGCAAATCAGCCCCACATAACTGTGCAGTCCTGCATTATATTTCAGTTCTATGAGCATCTATTCTATAGCTTAATTTAGGTAGCAGTTGTGGTCAAAATGTGGGCATAATTGGAATTTAAGTAGAATGTCATATTAACTTTGAGTATCTGCTTTTGGATTTGCACAATTAGCTCTGGTCTAGCTTATAATTAAGCTGCTATTTGCTTGTTTGGTCACTGCAACTATCCTATCATTGCTACTGTTGCTACTGCTTTTCTGCTTGTACTTGAGCTTATTGGTACTTTTTGGATTATTTTGAGCTTATATAAGTCTGTTGAATCATTCCTGAGCTTTTGTGAATTTTTGGAGCTTATTTGCTTATTTCTAGCTTATTTTCCATTTGCTTATTCACTGTTACAGCTTATTTAGGCTTTTTCACTTTCTGAAATTATTTTTCATAGATTAGAAATTTAATTTTAGATTTACTCAGATTTTTCCAGATTTTTCCTAGTTGTTTTAATATTTTTAAATCATTTAAATAGTTTTAATTAGTTTTTAATTCATAAAAAATTCATAAAAAGTCAAAAAAATATTTTTCTTTTTCCCAAAATTTTCTTTTTACATTTAGAATTTAAGAAAAATAATTTTATATTTTTTAGTTCTTAGATTTTAGAAAATCACTTTTTAATTACGTTTTTAAAATTTCGTCGCGTACGTTTTTAAATTCAATTTTCGCTTTTAGGATCGTATGCTTTGCTTAATTGTACCCGTAGCATAATTAGTTGATTTCATTTATAATTTCATTGTTCGTAGTGTAAAATCACCAATCATCACTCTCTTTACACACAATTCACCACACAATTCGACAAACGTAAACGACAACTCATATTCGACCTTCGTTGGGACACGACCCGGGGAAAACACATTTGTTGTGTTTTTCCTTGGAAAAATAAACCGTACTAAAACGACAAATCAAAAAAATGGCGCCGCTGCCGGGGAAGGCTTGAGAAGAGTTTGAATTTCGTTCGTTGAATCGTGTTTTGAAGACCCTTCCTCGGAAGTTCTTTGTTTTTATAAAAAGAAAAAAATACAAAAAGAAAATAAATAAAACACATTTCCTAAAGTGTTTTCAAAAATACCAATAATAAATATCCTCGCTCTCGAGAGGGCGTTGTAAACCATTCCGAATAAACAACAAAAGAGATCGTGAAATTAAACGTTACTCGGATTATTTCTTTGCTACAACCTATACACGGGGTTTAAGGATGGTCTTGACGTTAAATTGCAGACCGAAAGAGGCGGGTTTTTAATCACCTTCGAGTGGACCTTTGCTTCTCCGCCACGCTGCGCGTAGTTTTGAAAGAAACGAGTACGGTTGATCAATCGATCACCAAAAAAATAATAATTCAAATTTTTCATTAAATATAAAAATCCAAAAATATTTTATTTTCAAAATTGGTTTTCCTTTTTGATTTTGTGTTTGTTTTTTGTGTATGCACACCCGTTCTTCTTCTTCTCAACCTCTTCTTTCACCGCTCTCAAATCCCGAGAGAGTTATCCGTCATAATCACCGAGTTGCATTTCCAACCGAGGAAATGGACGACGATCAACACCCGCCGATGGGTGGTGAAAATCACATGCCAGCTCCCGATCTCCGAACGATGGAGGAGTTGTGCCAACCCACAATGCACGGACGTGGTGGCCCGATTGCCCCTGTCAATATCCAAGTCGCTGATTTTGGACTTAAACTTCATATGATTCAACAAGTCCAAAACTCGTGCCAATTCCATGGCTTGCCGGGTGACGATGCCAACAAACATCTTGATAAATTTATCACCGTTACCCAAAGTATGAAACAAAATGGGGTCTCCGATGACGCCCTCCGTCTATATCTCTTTCCTTATTCCTTGACGCATCATGCCACCGCTTGGTTTGATCGTCTTCCCAAGAACTCCATTCGCAGTTTCGATGAAATGGTTACGAAGTTCTTGGCGAAATATTTCCCACCGTCGATGGTGACGAAATTAAGGAATGAGATTAGCAATTTCCGTCAGCTTCCCGATGAATCCTTATTTGAGGCATGGGAACGCTACAAGTTATCGATTGATCGGTGTCCGAACCACAATATGTTATTGGTCACTATTATAGATACCTTCTATAACGGTTTGACATTACGACACCGTTATACGATTAATGCTGCTGCCGGTGGTACGTTTATGAAACGTCGACCCGAAGAGTGCTATGATCTTATTGAAAACATGACCGCCCACCATAATTTTTGGGATTCCTCTGCCGAGAGGAATGAGTCAACAAGATCTAGCACTGATTCTTCTACCTCCGAGATAGCCGCTCTTTCTAAACAAATGAATGATATGTCAACGGCTATCTTGAGAATTCATCAGACTATGAATCAAAACAACAACAATCAAGTGAATGTTGTTAATCATAGTTGTGAGACATGTGGTGGTCCACATCAGTATTTCGAGTGCCCAGCCGCCGGTGGCTACACTCAAGAAAATGTTTATGCTGCTACGGGAACCTTTAATCAGGGTGGTAACGGTTACCAACCCCAAGGAGACCGTAATTTGCTCAGCTACCGTTCTAACAATTTTCTCGGACCATCCGGTTTTACCCAAAATCAAAATCAGCAAGTGTAAAACCGCAATGTTCAAAATAACCAGAATCAAAATCGGGGTAATCAAGGTTATCAAAACCAGGGAAATTTTAACCGAGCCCCAAATCAAGGAAACTTTCAAAACCCAAACCAAGGCAATTTTCAAAACCAAGGAAATCTTAATCAAGGAAATTTTCAAAACAACAACCAGGGTTTTAATCAAAATAACAACCGAGGGCCAAATCTTAACAATAATCAAAATCAAGGATTTGTGCAAACTCCATCGGCCTCGGATGAGTTATTGAAACAACTGATTCTTCAAAACCAAAAATCTCAAGAAGAAATGAATCGGTCATTGAGTAGTCAAATATCTGAACTCAAGAAGGCTTTAAATGATCGACCCTCGGGCTCTGGAACTCTTCCAAGCAATACGATCGCCAACCCGAGGGGCGATGCTAAGGCGATCACTACAAGGAGTGGTGTTTCATATGAGGGACCCACGGCTCCGACTACCGATTCTTCTCTACCTCCCAAGGTAGTCGACCGTGAGACCGAGGCGACAAAGGACACGGAACTTCCTACTAACAACGGAAGGACCGAAGACGTCCAACCTCCGGTTGTCCACCCATCTGAACCAGAAGTTGTGCTTGAGCCCGAGGAAGCTCCCGTTAAGACCACACTTCCTTACCCTTCAAGAATGAATAATCAAAAGCTCCGCGACAAAGCTTCGAGTCAAATGGAAAAATTCTTTCAAATATTCCAAGAATTACATTTTGATATAAGCTTCGCGGACGCTTTACTTCTGATGCCCAAGTTCACTTCCACACTCAAGAGTTTATTGAGCAATAAAGAAAAATTATTTGAAATGACAAAAACTCCAGTGAACGAAAACTGCTCAGCGGCAATTCTCAAAAAGCTTCCGGAAAAGCTTGGAGATCCCGGAAAATTTCTCATCCCGTGTGAATTTTCGGGAATGGTTGAATGCCACGCCTTGGCCGATCTTGGTGCGAGCATCAACCTAATGTCGTTATCCGTCTGGAAGAAATTGTCTTTACTCGACCTTACCCCCACTTGCATGACCCTCGAGCTTGCGGATCGTTCCATCACCCTTCCTAAAGGGGTAGCCGAGGATGTCTTTGTTAAGGTGGGGAAGTTCCATTTTCCCGCCGATTTTGTGGTGGTTGATTTTGATGCTGACCCCCGGGTTCCTCTCATTCTCGGAAGATCATTCTTGAGGACCGGGCGTGCTTTGATCGATGTCTATGGTGAAGAAATTACTTTGCGGGTCGATAAGGAAAAAGTTACGTTCAACATTAATCCTAACTCGAAACCTCAAACCGACAAATGCAATGTCGCTACGGTTGATCAAAAGTCCGATCCCGTAATTGCTCCTAAAAGAATTGATCCAAACCTTTCAAGATTCACGGTCAAGAGTATGTCAGAAAAACGTGCTGAGCTCAAGGCCATGAAAATTACTCCTGGATCGAGCAAATGGTTTGAGTGTTGTGCTGCAAATACTAAGAGTGTTCTTGACGACGATGATGAAGATGAATCGGAGACTACAACGGAAGTGGTGGAAATTGCTAGCTCTAAGAGCACACCACTTGTCCCACCTCCAGAACAAGTTTATCACATCGAGATTCTTGATTCCGACTCTTCCCATCCTTCTCCTACGATTGAAGAAAATGTTATCTCTGGGGAAGAGGTCGAGGTGTTCTTTGATAAAACTCCAATTTCTCCGAAAATTGTTGAGACTGACAGTGATCTGGGGGAAGATGATTCATTAAAAATAATTGATGAACCGTTCCTTTCCCTTCCCCCGAAGGAAGTTTATGAAGAAGTTAATCTTGAAAAGAAGCCATCAGATCCTTTGGAGCTCGAGCTCGAGGATGCTTGTTCCGAATATGAGAGTTTTACGTTTGACACGGCTAGTGGCAATCCCACTTCTGATCTCAATCTTTCTATCCCATCTTTTGAAACCTTCTTCTTTGATATCGATCATTCGGAGGAGACGAGTAGTGGCAGTACCACTTCTCATGCTCATATCTCTCCTCCCGAATATGAATCATTTCATTTTGATATGAATGATCTTTATCTCGACAAGTTCTCCGATGAACTTTCTTTCTTTCTATTTCCTCCGGAATACGATCATTTCTACTTTGATCTTGAGGAAGATATTAGTCTGGGGGGAGGCGTACCTTCTCATGAAGATTTCATCCCAACCCTCCCGCCCAAGACTTTTGACAAAACTTCTTTTGATGATGAAGAGTATTTTGTGATCATTATCAAAATCTTTATGCTCTTCATTACATATGCTGTGGCTTCTCCCATCCTTCACTCCTTCGGGAGTGAGGATACCATCTTTGACCCCGGTATTACCATTTCAGGTTTTTCTTTCTTAAAACCGTGGGTATCTCATCGGAGTGGAACTTTCGTATGCTTCAATGTTTATCCAAACCTCTTGAACGAAAGTCTGATTGAGAGTATCTTTTCCATATGCTCCCCCAAGGACAAATGAATTCGGGGCGAGTCTAAGCTATACGACTCGAGAAAAAAACAAGCGCTTCGTGGGAGGCACCCCATGCTTATCTATCTATCTTCTTTCTATTTTCTCTAATAAAACGTGAGGAGGGCTTCCTCTTCCATATCTTGTGTTTCGTGTTTTCTGTGATGTGTCCAGGATTGCCCGATGATTGAAGACTCTCGTGCTCGTGGTTTGCTTCTCTCCACTCGAGTTTCATCATTCGTTTCTCATCCGATATCCTTAATCTTATCGTTTTACATATATCTTTTGGCATAATTAATAAACGGCCTTAGATTTATGTAGGAGAACCCTTACCTTTAAGACATTGAGGACAATGTCTCGCTTTAGTCTGGGGGGGGGGTAATCTTTCGATTTGATTTTTGCCTTGCATTTTTTGCCGTTTACTCATGCAACCCCGTTTTTTCCTCAAAAATTGAAAAATCCAAAAAAAAAAATGAGAAAAATTTAAAATTTTTTTGCAAAAATATAATAAATTTTGACATTTTTGTTGACTTTACGCTGGTGAGAGTAGGAATAAAATTCTGACTTGACCGGGTGTGTTGAGCCCTAGCTTGTTCCCTTAACCATTTATGATCTATAAGCTCGTGCTAGTCTTTTACACAAGGAGCTATAAAATGCGAATTCTTTTTAAGAGTTTGCAAGTTCCCGTATCGACTTTATATATGCATGGCTTGATTATAAGGCTAAGCATTCGCGGATCTTATTATTTAAGATTTTAAATTTGCGAAGAGCGAGAAATGATAGAGTTGTTTATAAGTTAGATTGCTAAACGTGGAGTAGTTGGATCTCTTTAGAGCTCATCGAAGTTATTTGTGGCTTTTTGTTCCCATAAGCTTGTTTCACCCAAAAATAGTAATCTAGGAATAATTAAAGCTATTTTGGTTTTGGCGATGATTAGTTTTTATTTCTTCCTTAGAGAATTCTTGCTTATGAAAGTTGGGTACACATCAAGGTACTGTCAGTGTTACGGTGTAATAGACTATTCCATCTTGCCGGCTCGCAACCGATGTTGGGATTGTTATAAAAGCCGTAGGACTTGGGGTTTGGCAACACAAATAATTAATGAATATGATAATATATAATAATAATAATCCAAAGCCATAAAAAGTTTTCTACATCTTGCCGGTTCGCAGCCGATGTTGTAGACTTCTAATAAAGGCAGAGGAAAAATTCCAAGGTCATAATAGACTATCACATCTTGCCGGCTCGCAACCGATGTTGTGATTGTTATAAAGGGCCAAGGATCAATAAATGTGCTTAATAATGTTAAAAATGCCAAACTTCGACTCCGGGGATATCCTAATAAAAGCTTCTGTCTCTGGACTCGTAGATGAGTTGTTTCGGTCGTATATAAAAGGGATATCCTCAAAATCGTGTTAAATCAGAGACCTTGATGTGGACCTCATTTTTGTATGCAATGGTTTTCGAGGGAAGGTTTGGAAACTACTTAGCGTCTAAACTAGGTATCTTTATCGGAATAAGAAATTATCGAAATGAGAATTTGAAGAAATTCATTTCTCACCAAAAATAAAATAAATAGAGGAAAATAGGAATTTGGGAACGAGAAGTAATACACAATTAGCTTTTATGAGTAGTGTCGGCAATCTAACTTGTAAATATCAATGATTTCGTTTTTAAGCTTAGCTTGGGGACTTGTGAAAAATCAGGGACGACGAATTTTATCCGTATGGTCACTTCTTTATGAGTCGTGTTTCCTACTCGAAGACCCTAAAAATTATCGATAGATAATGATTGTCAAACAAAGCCGTCACTTGAATAATGAGAAAAATACAAAAATAGAATAAAAGGAAAAATGGGGAGTTTTTAGAACTTAAGATTTCTTGATCTCTTTTGAAAATTTTGCTACTTCTCAAAGTTAGTAAAAAGAGATTGGAAATTTTCGGTTTCAAAAACGTGTTTTTATGACATTGCATGAGGACATTGCAATAGCTTAGTCTGGGGGAATTTTGGTATGTGCTTAAACACATACCTTTTCTTGACCAAAACCGGACCCAAATAGACCAAAAACTAACCAATTATGCCAAATATATTGTGTTTTTGTGTTTTTACATATGCAGGCACGGATATCGAAGAAAAGGACAAAAATCAAGATAAAACGGAAAACCGAGCACGAGATATGGAATTGATATTTATAGCCGATGCCGGGAAGCAAAAAGTCAAAGTCAACCCTTGAAGAATCATCAAAAGTCAAGATCAGCCTTGGATTTATTTTGAAGATTTGGCTAGATCAGTCCCTCGGAATTCAGCAATTACTTAAATGGTCCCTTGAATCTTAAAATTCTTAAACCTTAAATGCCATTAAACCCGGATTTAAAAAAAACCCACCAATTAAACAATCCATCCCAATAGCTAAACCCAACCCACCTCAACTCTATCCCACCAGCCCATTATTAAACCCTTAACCCCAGCCCACACCTAAACCCAAATTCACTTACCCGATCCGCCCACCAACCCAACCCAGTCAAAGGGTAATAAAAAACAGTCAAACCAAATATTTAACTTACCCACCCCCCTTTTATCACTTTACCCAGAAATTCACTGTAGCCCTAGAACCCTAATTACCCCGTACATCGATTTTACCACAATTAAGGGCACTTTCGTACAATCAATGGGGTTCTAGAAGATGTCAGTGATGTCATAGTGTCAAGAAGCACACGAATGGATACGTGGCACTCTCCTATTGAACCGAACACCTCATAGGGGTTTTATCAGACGGCTATTATTGATGGGATGATGATCATGGATGATCTAGGGGCTCACATCGAATCAAACTAACACAAATTCCCTCGGATTGATGACTTGGCATGGAGACCCCTAGCTCTTCCCTTCGGCTATAAATAGAGGCTCATTCTCCTCAGATTTGATGTAGTTTTTAATTGTAGTGTTACTCTGTCAAATTTAGTTTATGTTTTGTAGTCTTTAAATTTCTATTGTAATTTTGAAGTTTTTATTAATGAAATTTTGTTTTTAGTCCTACTTTGATTCTGTTTTATTTCCATTGTCATTCTGAATTTAGCTTACTAAAATAGCCAGTAGCTTATTAAAATCATACCTAGCTTATTGCCATTTTCTATCTCTACTTTGTTCATTTCATTTTAAAAAAAAAAGTCCAAAAAATATTGAAAAAACACAAAAAAAAATCCAAAAATAATCTATCCCAGCTTCAATAAGCTGTTTTCACATGTTTATAAGCTTATATAAGCTATATAGCTCATTGTAAGCTTTTGGTTTGTTCAAAACTGTTTTTACCTCAAAAAGTCAAAAAGTCAACATAAAAGTCAAATTTGGTCAACATAAGCAGTTTGAAGGATAAGCTGATTCAGGAAGAGCTTATTGGGTGTTTTTGGCTTATTGAAAAGCCTGGGTGATACTTTGTTTGAATCAGATCTGTGTCACATCATTTCATCACTTGTAAGTTCAATTTGGTCTCATATATAGCTATTTAGAGTTAACTGCTTAATAGTGCTTATTTAGTATAAGAAGTTGCTTATTAGTGTTTGCTTAGGTTAGATATTCAGTTGATAATCAGTAGCATAGCTTAAACTTGCAATTCCTAGTGTAAATTTGCAATTCTAGTCTCTAAAGGGGTGTTTGGCACATTAACTGTTTGTGGTCATAAGCTAGCACCATTGTTCATTTACCATTTTGCTAAGTTTGGCTGAGCTTATTGAAGTTTAGATCAGCTATGATTGAAAGTTTTTTAGCTCATTAGAAGTTTTTGGAGGATTTGAGGTTGTAGGTTTAGCATTAGAATAAATTCTGCACTAATAAGCTCTCATTAAGCTAAGGCTTCTTTGGTGCTCATTTTGGTACTTTTGGATGTAATTTAGTGTGTTAAGTAATTTCACAAAGGTTGGTTTAGTTTCAATTGGTTTTGCAAAGGTTTGAGGTCAAAATACATACACTGCTGCATCAGTTTAATGTGCAGATTTGCACATTTATTTCACCACCTCAACTTTTGGAATTGATTTTATCTGCTTATTCTCTGGTTACTTTAGCTTGCATTTTGGTTTTCTTATAAGTCAGAAGTATCAGCTTTTAGATTGAAAGCTTGATTTGCAAATAAGAGCTTATTGTCTAGCTCGTTTTTAGTCTGCAAATCAGCCCCACATAACTGTGCAGTCCTGCATTATATTTCAGTTCTATGAGCATCTGTTCTATAGCTTAATTTAGGTAGCAGTTGTGGTCAAAATGTGGGCATAATTGGAATTTAAGTAGAATGTCATGTTAACTTTGAGTATCTGCTTTTGGATTTGCACAATTAGCTCTGGTCTAGCTTATAATTAAGCTGCTATTTGCTTGTTTGGTCACTGCAACTATCCTATCATTGCTACTGTTGCTACTGCTTTTCTGCTTGTACTTGAGCTTATTGGTACTTTTTGGATTATTTTGAGCTTATATAAGTCTGTTGAATCATTCCTGAGCTTTTGTAAATTTTTGGAGCTTATTTGCTTATTTCTAGCTTATTTCCCATTTGCTTATTCACTGTTACAGCTTATTTAGGCTTTTTCACTTTCTGAAATTATTTTTCATAGATTAGAAATTTAATTTTAGATTTACTCAGATTTTTCCTAGTTGTTTTAATATTTTTAAATCATTTAAATAGTTTTAATTAGTTTTTAATTCATAAAAAATTCATAAAAAGTCAAAAAAATATTTTTCTTTTTCCCAAAATTTTCTTTTTACATTTAGAATTTAAGAAAAATAATTTTATATTTTTTAGTTCTTAGATTTTAGAAAATCACTTTTTAATTACGTTTTTAAAATTTCGTCGCGTACGTTTTTAAATTCAATTTTCGCTTTTAGGATCGTATGGTTAGCTTAATTGTACCCGTAGCATAATTAGTTGATTTCATTTATAATTTCATTGTTCGTATTGTAAAATCACCAATCATCACTCTCTTTACACACAATTCACCACACAATTCGACAAACGTAAACGACAACTCATATTCGACCTTCGTTGGGACACGACCCGGGGAAAACACATTTGTTGTGTTTTTCCTTGGAAAAATAAACCGTACTAAAACGACAAATCAATGTGAAGGGGTGGATTTTCAGATGTAGGCAGTTCTTTAGAATTGACAATGTCCCTGAAGAAATGAAGGTGGAGATGGCTGCTATGCATGTGTATGATAGAGCCCTCACTTGGCATGAGCAGTTCATCAAGAAGCATGGAGAGGGAAGTTCTTGGGCACTATATGAACAAGAAGTATTGAAAAGGTTTTGAGCAGCCTATGAAGATCCCATGGTGGAGTTGAAGAATTTGAAGCAGGTTGGTAGTGTTCAAGCATATCAAGATTTGTTTGAGGGATTGTTGAGTAAAGTGGATTTGCCTGAGTCTTACACAGTTAGCATGTTCTTGGGTGGGTTAAAGGAAGAAATCTTTATGCCCATAAGAATGTTCAATTTGACCACTTTGACTGATGCTTTCTGTATGGCAAGAATGCAAGAGGCTACAAATGTTGTCATGAAAACAAGGTACAATTCTCAACCATCATTTACTAGGCATGCAAATGTTGGTTATGGCAATAAGAGTAATGGGATTTTACCAAAACCCAATAACCACACTTTGGCTTTACCTGCTCCTAGAACACCTTATAACAATAGTATGCCATTGAGAAAACAATTGACTCAAAAGGAATTGGAGGAAAAAAGGGCAAAACATCTATGTTTTTACTGTGACCAGAGGTATGTACCTGGTCACAAGTGTAGTGGTCAGTTACATTCTTTAGAAGTCATTTGTGATAAAAAAATAATAATGCTTGGATGATGATAAGGAAGAAGTGTGGGAAGATTGTAATCAAAAAATTGAGGAAAAAGAGTGTTGGGATGAAGATTGGGTGAAAAATGACTGGAAAACTGATGATTCCAACCCACAAATCTCATTGAATGCCTTGTCTGGGGTCAATTCTTACCAAACTATGAGGGTGAAAGGTGTGGTAGGGAAAAAGACCTTGCATTTATTGGTGGACTCAGGTAGCACTCACAATTTTTTGGATGAAGGTACTGCTAAAAATATGGGTTGTCAATTGATTAAAACTTCTCCTCTAAGAGTGTCTGTGGCAAATGGACAAGATATGATGAGTACTTATGAGTGTAGACAGTTTAAATGGAGTTTTCAGGGTCAAATTTTTACTAGTGATGTAATGTTGTTACCACTAGGAGGGTGTGAAATGGTCCTTGGAATACAGTGGTTGGCTACCTTGGGCTCAATTTTGTGTAATTTCAAGGAATTAACCATGAAGTTCAGATACAATGAGAGAAAGATAGTATTGAGAGGTACACAAAACTCTGCAGTTCAGTGGATGCAGGGTAAGCAAGTGGTAAAGAGGGGTGAATTCAAACAAGCAGAACTGTCATCTATGGCCTTATGTGTGTATCCAGCTTCTTTGTGTAAAATGGAGGAGCAGAAGTTTGTAAATGAGAAAGTGGAAGCAATTTTAGAACAATATGATAGTGTTTTTGCTATGCCTACTGAGTTACCACCAAAAAGGTCTCATGATCATCAAATACCCCTTGTTCCAAATACCACACCAATCAATGTCAGACCCTACAGGCACCCTCCCAACCAGAAAGATGACATTGAGGCAATGGTTAAAGAATTGCTTGAATCAGGGGTGATAAGACCTAGCCAAAGCCCATTCTCTTCTCCTATAGTGATGGTTAAAAAAAAGATGGGTCATGGAGGATGTGTGTTGACTATAGGGAGTTGAATAAGCACACAGTTAAAGACAAATTTCCTATACCAGTTATAGAGGAGTTGATTGATGAATTATGTGGAGCTGCAGTGTTTACTAAATTAGATTTGAGATCTGGGTATCATCAAATAAGGATGGGAGAAGCTGACATCTGTAAGACTGCATTTAGAACTCATGAAGGGCATTATGAGTTCTTGGTCATGCCTTTTGGCCTCACAAATGCTCCATCAACATTTCAATCACTGATGAATACAGTGTTTAAACCTTTCCTAAGGAAGTTTGTGCTAGTTTTCTTTGATGACATATTGATATATAGCAAGTCTGTGCAAGAACATTGTGGTCATCTGCAACAGGTTTTGCAAGTCATGAAGGCAAATACCTTGTATGCTAAGAAGAGTAAATGTTGCTTTGCTGTACCTCAAGTGGAATATTTGGGCCATATCTTATCTGCTAAGGGAGTTGCCACAGATCCCACTAAAATTGATGCAATGCAGAAATGGCCAAGGCCTCAGAATATCAAACAACTCAGAGGTTTTTTGGGTCTAACTGGGTACTATAGAAGATTTATTAAAGGATATGCTGTCATCAGCCAACCTTTGACAGCTTTACTCAAAAAGAATGCTTTTCAATGGTCCAATGATGCTGAAGAAGCTTTCAAGCAACTCAAGAGAGCCATGGTTGAAGCACCAGTACTTGGATTACCAGACTTTTTCTAGGTATTTGTTATAGAAACTGATGCTTCTGGCAAAGGAATTGGGGTTGTATTGTGTCAAAATGGTCACCCTTTAGCATACTTGAGCAAAACACTAGCTCCTAAACATCAAGCTTTGTCTACATATGAGAAGGAGTTTCTAGCAGTAGTAGCAGCCTTGGATAAGTGGAAGGGGTATCTATTGGATAGACATTTCAAAATCAGAACAGATCACTTCAGCCTTAAGTTTCTCTTAGATCAAAAGTTAACTACTCCTTTTCAGATGAAGTGGCTCCCAAAACTGTTAGGTTTTGACTATGAAATAGTCTATAAGAAGGGCTGTGAAAATGTGGTTGCAGATGCCCTATCTAGGACTGACCATGGTGGTACCTTGTTGCAAATGGCAGTCTCTAGTGTTGCAAGTGATGTTTTGGATAAGGTCAAAATGAGTTGGCAGAATGACATTGATGCTCAGCAGCTGATCCAATCATTAATCAATAAGTCTTATAAGGGAAACAAGTATACTTGGGAAGATGGGATCTTGAAAAGAAAAGGTAAAGCTGTAGTGGGAGCTGATGCAGACTTGAGGAAACAATTGATTGACCACTTTCATGGTGATGCAATAGGTGGCCACTCTGGAGTACATGTGACTACCAAGAAATTAAGTGCAATATTCTATTGGAAAGGGCTAAGAAAAATGGTGAAGCAATGGGTAAGAGAATGTGATGTGTGTCAAAGGCAGAAACCAGACCTCAGTGCTTACCCTGGATTGATCCAACCATTACCTATTCCTGAGAAAATTTGGACTGAAGTATCCATGGATTTCATAGAAAAGCTTCCCTTATCTCATGGCAAGTCAGTCATTATGGTAGTGGTGGATAGATTGAGCAAGTATGCCCACTTTATGGCTCTATCTCATCCCTTCAACGCTAGCCAAGTTGCTCAAATGTTCCTGGATGTTGTATATAGGTTACATGGGTTACCAGAGGCTATTGTTAGTGACAGAGACAAGGTCTTCCTTAGCCACTTTTGGAAATCATTGATCACTGAATTGAAGGTTAAGCTAAAGATGTCTACTGCTTACCATCCTCAGACTGATGGTCAAACTGAGGTGGTAAACAGGTGTCTTGGATGTTATCTAAGGTGCATGTGTGGGGAGAAACCTAAGGAGTGGGTAAAGTGGTTGCCATTAGCTGAATTTTGGTATAACACCAACTTTCACACCTCCATTCAGACAACACCTTCTGAGGTGGTATACTGTCAAACACCCCCTATTCATATTCCCTATGTTAATGGTGAAAGCAAAGTAGAAAGTGTGGATAGAACTTTGCAAGCAAGGGAAGATGTGATTCAAATGCTGAAATTCCACTTGAAGAGGTCTCAAGATAGAATGCAGAATCAAGCCAATAAGCATAGAACAGATAGGCAATTTGAAGTTGGATCATGGGTCTATTTGAAACTTCAACCTCATAGGCAGGTTACTGTGAGGCAAGGTCAACAACATAAGTTGTCAGCAAAGTATTATGGCCCTTTTCTGGTGGAGGAAAGAATTGGTGAAGTGGCATACAAGCTTAAGCTTCCTGATCACAGTCAAATACATCCAGTTTTTCATATTTCTCAACTGAAGAAATGCCATGGAGGAGATCATCAAATGGGTGAGTTACCACAGTTAAAGGATGATGGCTTGCTAGCTCATAGGCCTATGGCAATACTGGAAAGAAAACTTGGTAAGCTACACAACAGACCAGTGATGTATGTGCTTGTGCAGTGGTCTAATAAGCCTAAAGAGGAAGCTACTTGGGAAATTTATGGTGACTTGATCACAAGGTTTCCAGGTTTTGATAATACTACTTGAGGACAAGCAGTTTTTCAAGGGAGATGGAGTTGATACAGCTCAATTTGGAAAAGTCAATAATTGAAAAAGTCAAAGCAAAAAGTCAAACAACTGCTTTTGGCGCCAAATTCTGTTTTAACCCACAACAACCCAACTATCTTTTATATACTTGTATTGTAATCATTTCACTTTTCATCTATCATTTTGTAAACAAAAACTCTCTGTAATACTTTCCCCTTCATAGTTCCAATAACAATCATTATTGATCTTGTTTCTTAAGTCTATAGATTAGCAATATTGTTGCAATTGAACACACATTTTCCATTTCTTAATTGATTTCAAGATGTGTATGTTTCAATGTACCTAGTATATATGCCGGACCAAGTTAGGTAATGCGGGTTCTTTCGTCCTGATTTTTGTATTTCTAAGTTCTAATAAACAGCTTTGATATAATTATATACAAGTTTGAAATAAAAAGTCAAAAAAAAACGACTCTAGATCAAACATATGCACAAACTTTACATCGGCATAATAGGACCCGTTTGTTTAAATGATGTAGATCCATTGAACAAAATTTACAGGCTTTTTAGGCCTTCATACGCATAATCTCCAAATATTGCTGGCTAGCAATGTTCATACTCTCAAAATTCTGGTTAGTTTGTAAACTTGAGCGCTTCTGCTCGGTAACAGTACTTCTAGGCAGTTACGCATACCATCAACTCTGCAACACGACATATTTTGATAATTTTAATTTTTAAACTTAACTTCAGTTAGGCTTAAAATGTATAAAATTTAATTAAAAAAAGGGTTTACCTTCTGCTCATGGTTTTCTGAACGTATTGATCCTGCACTATCGATCCTTGACCACTGTACTTCTTTTCATCGGTATTCAGAATAATCTGTGTTATAATAATTATAAGATATTACAATAATGTATAAGATTATTTAATTTGAATCTATAAAAACAAGTTATCTTTACTTGATACTCTCCAGCTTCTTCCACGCCTACGTTGTATTTGTCGTATGAATTTGAGGGATGAAAGTTAAAGATGAAGAGAAATGGGCCTCGTAAATACGATATCACCTGTGCCCACGTAAAAACAACACTCAGTTAATTATATTTCTTAAAATCTATTCAAGTGATTAAAACTTGAAAATTTTAAGACCATAAACACCTCACCATGTTAGTGTCGTTGACATGATGAATATTAGGAAGCCATCTTGAAATTATTCTTTCTACTTTTTACCGTAAGAATAATTTATATTACCAACTTATGCAAAGTCGTGTTTAGTTAAAGTAATGTGGTACCTTCTCGAAGGAAAGCAAATCTTGATGAACCCCTGGTGTAGCGAGTAGATCCCAATCCCGGTTAGCAAGCGAGAATGAAAAATTGTTACTTTCTGTGGGGAATTCCACTCGCTAGCCAACATAATAACAACCAACATTACTTGCATTCTCTCGGGTTCTTGAAATAATAGATAGATAATATATTTTGATAATCTCACCTTTGGATGCCCAAATTCGTTGCCCATGAAGTTTAGATAAGCACGACCACCAATTGTGTATGTAATCAATCTGATCATCTAAATAACGAAAAAAACGAAAAACATAAGTATGAAAACACAAATTAGGCGATATTCAATTATTTATCTCTTAAGGATTTCTAGTGACTAAAGTGCTAAACCGACCTTATGCAAAGAACAACCTCTAAGCAATGAGTCATTCATGACTGATGATTGCACCAAAGTTTTACCAAATAATATTTCGGCAAAAGACCGCCCTCCAGAAATCGACTGCCAACAAATTTATACATAAAGATTTAAAAAAAAAAAAAAAAAAAAAAAAAAAAAAGACCAATAAAACACTTATTGGATAATCTCAAAGATTTACCTGGTTGTGGTTTTCAGAGTATAGAATCATTTTATCGGAACTTCCTTTGATCCCTACCAGTGTGTCCACGATCTGAAATAGACGATTTAGTCGAATAGTGAATGCGTTTTGAAGGTATTTACATAAAATACCAAGGTGCCTTTCTATTCTCTCGTTTTAGCCATTGTACTTTTTTGTACATTCGAGTCGTTGAAAGATAGTTCTGAGTGTGTGGTTTGCATCATTGTGTAACTCGTAACCTTAATAATTTTGTCTAAAACATTATCTAACATTTTTATACATACACTTTAAACATATTTACACAACGTTATACCATGCTTGAAACCTTAATATCAAGGATTCCTGGGCAGCAAATTGAGGCCACAAAGCCTTCTTTTAATGACTCGGACATACAATAAAGGTAAAATGACTAAAACGAGACAAATGAAAAAGAACGTTGGTATTTTATCCCAAAAATAACCAGCTTTAAATTTTATTAAATCAGAACTGGTGATGGTTAAGTGGTACACACCTTATTCATGCTCCAATTGGAATCTTGAACGTCTTCAAGAAACGATAACCACATATCTGATGCACGCGGGTTTACATAGTAATCGAATCCCAGCCCGCCTTGAGAAGTGGGTTCACATAATCCAGGATAAAGTGTCGCCTGGTCAATTAACCAAAAAATGTTCATTTTTTGGCACTTTCAAGATTTTTAAAGCACAAGAAAATTCAGTTACTTACGTCTTCAGCAATGGTTATAATATTAGGATGAAGAGCATGCAACGTCTCATTTGCCAATATGAGGTATAATAGTGCAGACCGGTCAATGTACTGGTTATAGAACCTGAAAAAACTAAAGATTAGACCGTGTTGACATAAGAATATTAAGCTTAAGAGGTGGTAAATTTGACCCTTTTTTCAATATGGGTCGATTGGATGTATATTTGATAGTATAAAAAAGGTAGAGATAAAAAATATATTAATGCATATAATCTCCTACAACGGCACTACTCGCCTCGACCCATTCTACCCATTACCCAACCCGATTGACCCACCCATAATGCCATCTATACAGAACTTATATCAGGAACACGAAAACTACAGATGCCTTACTCCTCCATATCACCGGTAAATGAGGCAAACCCGTTGTGCGTATACATCATTGATGCAAGAGAATGAAAATTGAAACCATCAACATGGTACTCCACTACCCACCTATAAAATAAGAAAGATTGTAAATTTATATGACAAAGTAACTTGCAGTATATACTCGTCAAAATAATATTTGGTCATTACCAGTTTAGATTTGAAAGCAAATAATGCAGAACATCAAGGTCTTCATATTTGAACATCCGCGTACCCCAAAACTTATGGTGTCCTCGTTTACCAGTATGGAAATAGCAGTCATTTGATCCATCAAAGAGCGACAATTCAACCATTTCATCTGCAGCTGAGTAAGAATGAACGATGTCCATGAAGACCAGCAATCCAAGCCCTGTTTCGTAAAAATCAAGAAAATTTGAAAATTAATAACGTCAACATGAAAATTAATACGCACAAAGGTCTATGATTGATCAACAAACAGTTATAATAATGTGATCACCATGTGCTTCGTCAACTAAACGTTTGAAATCTTCAGGTGTCCCGAAACGACTGCTGACAGCAAACATATTTGTCACCTATATTAAGACCAAGTAAGCAAACATATCTTTCGCAAAAAGAGCTAAATACCAATGTTTCGTAAAACATCATACAAGTACAGAATTTCTGTGTGATTTGTGTTTGTGGCTAAATTAGGCAGAACTGTGGAAAAATCACAATTTGGGTGGTTTGTGAAATTTAGGTTCATTTTCGTAAAAAGTCCCACACCTAATGTAGCTGTATTTTTTTTATTTTTTTTTTAAAAATATATATTATCGACACAAAAGGTAAAAGAGACCAAGGGAGAAAATATTTGGAAAATTAAACTCACCCTATAACCGACAGTGAAATAATCCTTATGCTCAACAACCCCAATTAACTGTATTGCATTGTATCCAGCCTCCTTAACATGAGGGAGAACCTATCATCATTAAAAAAAAAATTATAAATCATTAGAAAACAATGTTACAACATAAAACAAGAGATACTAGAAATGAGGAGTTAACCTTCTCGGTGAAATCACTAAACGAGGCGATCTTTGGGTCGGATCCGCTAATACCAATATGTGCTTCATATATGCGCAAAGATTTTGGTACTTTCGGTTTCTAATGTATCCATTTATAAGCTTGTTCAGGAGGAGGTTCCCAGTGGATTGCATATCCTTGGTTTCCATCAGCCTCTACAATTAATTCCCGAGAAGAAATTATAAACACCATATTCTTACAATTTTAACAATCAAAAAATGTATTTGGACAAAAAATGTATTTTCAGTTTTGGGAACACCTAGAAAAAACAGCACCGTCCTATACAAAAGACCATTTTATAATCTTTTTACAGAGAGGGTGCTTTCTATTGCTAAATTAAGTACTTATCTGCTTACTTTTTAAGCAGATAAGCAGTTTCGGGTGTTTGGATAAAACTGCAAATTTGCGGATTTAACACTAAAATAAGCACTTAAAAATCAGCAGGTACCTGCTTATTTTAAGCTGATAAGCAATATACATAACCAATCCCAATTACCAAATAAAAAGCGTGAATTCATGAGTCATATGTTATATACAAAAGCAATATCGACATATGGTACCTGGATTCACATAAGTAGCCCAAGCCGGAATCCGTTCTAAGGGCCCGTTAGGAGTGTTGAGATACACTCTATACTTGCTTCCATGAGGAATACCCGGTGCATACTTTTTAACCCACACTTTCCTTCCTTTACGAGTCTCGAACCAATAAGCAATAGGAGGCTTCTTAGCCCGAAACTTTGCTCGTGAAACGGGATCATCAATAACCCTAAAAATATCATATTCTTTTCCGTCATCAATCACATCATACGACGGTAAATTTTTTGGACGGTCATCTTTATCTTTATTTTCCTCTTTCCACTTTTTATATTGTGTCTCAGCATCCGGTATGTCTTCTAATTCATCTTCTGTTTGGGGCCCGTTTGGTCCGAAAATTTGTTCATATAGTTTAGCAATGATTTCAAAACGTGATTTTACGAACCGGTCTTCACTTGGTTCCCAATACTCATCGTTTGCTTTCTGGAAAACATCTTCGGGGGTTGAGCTGTTGTTGTCACCTTTATCGTAGTCATCGATATAATTGTATTGCTGAAAGTAGAGCTCATCTGGTTCCTCACCGTCCCGTAACTTGTCTTCGAGAATGATGAACCAATACCCGAAATCATCGTGACCAAAATGACCCTCGCGTGCACTGTTTTCAGTTGGAGACCAGTCATTGAAGTCGCCGATGATTGCACAGTAACGAGCACCTGGGGCCCATTCCATGAAATCCACTCGATGTTGCACGTTGCGGTGCATTCCTAATAACTCAAATCTAGAGCAAAGAATATGCATAAAATGATCAACAAAAAAAATTGAAAAAAATATATGCACATCCAAATATCACTCTTGCGGTGTTAAAGTGAAGGGGCTTTTGCACATAAATGTAAGAGTATATACGCAACTTAGTCTATCATTTGATCATTGATTTGGTCGCAGATAGTATCAAACGGATCTTTAAAAAATGTGGCATGTTTCAATTGTCAGAAAATTAACTTCAAAAGATATGTTGATATATAACAAAGTACGTACGATAAAAACAACAATGATGAACGAACGGTTATAGAACTAACCCAGAAGCCATGTCTCTGAAATCAAAGTGGCGCATCAAGATCTCATCTTTTAGGTCTTTGAGAGACTTATATCTGTAGTTTATTACAACAATATCCCAATAAATACACAAAAGATTAGCAACAATCGAGGCACTAAGTTCAAAACAAGATTACAAGGTCACAAATTTATAGATGTTTGGCATGGTGGGTTGAAGTAATTATCAGATAAATGTGTACAAGTTGCAGAAAACATTGGATGTGTACTATGTAGGGGTCGAATAATCAGCTTTCGAATAGCTGCAGAAAACTGATTCTGCTTGTCCAATTATAAAAGGGTCATTCTACATTTAAATCCTAACATATTCATAAATTGCCAAACATTTTAAAATCCGAGGCTTTTGAACCGCAATTTTAAACAGAATAGCATGTTGAGTAGTGGAAACTATTTGCCCCCTACATTGTAGCTCCTATACTGAAATTCCTCATCTCATATCAATATTATTGACTGGATAGTGTGCTCGTGGCCGTGGGCATAGGCAATCACGCTAATGGGCAGAACCAGGTAAATCCTGTTTGTTATGTTTTTTGCTCATTCATTATATCCTTTGCACCGTTTACTTATGTGTTGCTAAGTTCATGTGCAATTTCGTGATCATGTATTCATACCTGAATCTCTTTAGCGTGTTGTTTGCTAAAACAACACATAACCTATATATAGCCTATTTTGTTATTGCTGAATTTGATTCTTCTAATAACACATCGAAACATAATCTCCTATCACATTTTGTTACAGCTAAGAATATCATGTATCGCACGATCAGTCTCACAAAGCAATTGCAAAAACCCCTCAAGAAACTAGACAAAATCTTTCCAAAAGTTGGGGAAACCCATGTTCTACTATAAACAGGTCAGGCAGGTAAACTCATATATTATGATAACTAAGTTTTGATGTTTAACTGGGTGGCGGGTGCTAAATATGTTGGCCGGGTCAGCCCGAATACGACATTCCATTAAATGGTTTGGGTCTCATTTACGACCAATCCCGTTTATCTTAGTGTTCTGTCAAGAATTGCCACCTCTGCGTAAACCTGCTGGCCATACATTCCCTTAAAATTCACATAACACTAAAATACTAAAGAATAAGGGGGTTTTATCTTAGAATATTTGATGGGCTTATGAGCTTATTGAAAATTGATAAGCTCATAAGCTCAATCTTATGGCTTATGAGCGTATCCACTTGAGCTTATGAGCTCATATAAGCTAAAACTTCAACATGATAAGCTCATACGCCGTTAAAAATGAACTTACAGGCTTGTCAAAACTTCAATAAGCTCATAAGCCTATCAAATAAGCTTAGTCATCTGTAAGCCGTTTGGGTCATTTTGTATTCGTGGATGTCACAAATAACAAATATAAAGATGTTAGATTTGAATGACAAATCACAAAACGTTATATTTATATGTAAAAATGTCAAATTATATATAAAGATGCTAAATTTACGTGTTACAAAATGATAGTATTATTTTTTCCGGCTTGTATCTGTATTACAAGTTTATCATGACTTAGGTGGGTGCTTGTTTAAGTTTATTTATGGGATTATAAGCTTATGTGACTTGGACTTAATTTTCATAAGCTCTAATTTTCCGGCTTAAGGCTTGTGGGCTTATATGAGCTTATTATGATAGAGTAAGCTTAAATAAGCCCATAGGTCTGAAAATAAGCATGAAAATTAGAGGTTATGACAAAAAAGCCGAAATCACATAAGCTCATAAGCCCATAAATAAACTGAAACTTCATTACATCAAAATTAAATCCAACAAAATTCCACAATTCCAATTATATTTTATAAAAACTATACCTTTCACGAAGATAAAGAGCAAAGCCCATATGCACAATCCCTTGTTTTTCAAGAAACCCAACTGGGTCAATCCCTTTTTCACCTGACTCCAAACCCTTCACCTTCCTTTGCCGTTCTTTCGGAGACTTGCCGGAAGAAGCAGCAGAACACCTCCATTTTCTTGCCGGAAAAACAACGGCTCGCCGGAGAGTTATGCTCCGGCGAGTAAAGGGTGAATTGGGTGCTGGCTGAAATGGGATTTGAGTGAGAAGTGAGAGTGATGATGAAGAAGTCATTAGATAAGAGTGTGAGTTGCAAGTACTTTGGGGTTTTGGGTTTAAGAAAGAAGTCAAGAACATTGGTTTTTAGTTGTTTTGTGATATAGGTGGTAATGGCAATGTTTGGCGCCGAGTTTTTTTGGCAATGAGCGGTGAGAATGAGTTTTTTTATTTTTGATGTTCATTTGGTAAGAGAGCAATAAGTTGTAGCAATAAGTTGTAGCAATTTTTTAGGAAAGCTTTTTTCCCAATGCTTCTTTTTGAAGTTGTGGATATTTACAAGAGCTGTGGATATATTCAATAACTAAAATACCCCCTACCACATCCCTAATAACTTTTTCTTTCCCGTGGGTTGATATAGGCTTTTCCCGATGTGGCAAAATTAAATGAAAGTGATTTGCTAATCAACGACCAAAGCAAATACAGATCAATGTGGATCCCAACATATTCTTCTGTCTTGATGCTTTTAGGCTTCATAGGTGTTGTCTATTTGGGTCATCTTTATCTCTGGGGTATGATCGTCGTCATCCAAATCTTAATGACGAGTGAGCTCTTCAATTTGCTTAGACGAGCTCATGAAGATAAACGTCTTCCAGGTTTCAGACTTCTCAATTGGTAACGAGCCTGACTAAAATCAATATGACTATAAGTTTCAGTTTGACGGGGAATAAGTAAATAGATGTGTCATGTGTTGTGTCACAGGCACTTCTTTTTCACCGCAATGTTGTGGGTGTATGGTCGTATTCTCGGTCAACAGATAATGCATGCTGTAACTCCTGATAAATTCTTCTATAAGCTTGCTACCAGTTTTATGAAGTATCAGATGGTTATCTGTTATTTCTTGTATATCACAGGTGCATTTCAAGTCTTTCTCAAGTTATAAGTGGACATTTTTTTGCTGTCGTGAACATGTATCTTACGTGTAGCGAATTTCAATTTTGCTTTCATCATTCGCATGAATGCGAAGCAATATACTTTTATGCTAATACTATAATTCCTATTTGCTACAGGGTTCGTGGTTCATACTTACATTAAAGAAAAAGATGTATAGTAGTATCAGTTTAGTCAGTATGCATGTCGTCGGTAGTACATTACTAGTGTATAACGGTATTATGAAATGTCCAGCATGTAAACGTAACTTTATTATTTATTTAGACAATTTTCTATTGAAATATGCATATGTCCTTTTACGTCATTTTACATATATATAAATACAGCTACAGCTATGTTACCAAACGTTTTTATTTAAAAAACAGCTACTGTTCACGGCTACTGCTCACAGCTACTGCTCACTGCTACTGCTAACTGCTACTGCTACTTTTACCAAACACAGCCTATGTATTGCGTTTTGGATAGATTAGCCTTGTAGTATTATTCTACAGCAAAAGTCACTTTTGTTGAAGGGATTTCGTTTTTCCTGTTCAGGTTGTCCCGAGATGAGATGACAGGTTGATTTATATATATGCGAGTAAATTACACAGATCGTCCCTGTGGTTTGTCCAAAATTTCACGCATAGTCCCTCGAAGTTTAAAGTTGCGTGTATTGTCCCTCTGACTGCAAAAGAATAACACCTACGGTCCCTGAGATGGACGTCCGTCTATTTCTCCGTTAAACAGCCCTCACGTGATAAACACGTGAGGGTAATAAGGTCTTTTTCCCCTTCCACCCTATCTTTCACAAAATCACCACCTATCTTCATATATGTACTGATACTTATTTTTCACAAAATCACCAAAAATCCACCCTATCTTCAATCCACCTATCTTCATCTCTATCAATTACATATTTTTCACAAAATCAAGAACAAAAATACCAAAATTCATCTTTCATCTCTCCCATTTACATATTAACCCATTCGTTAAATCAAATCCCAAAAAAACCGTAAACCTAACAACTGAACCAAATAATATCAACTATTCATGATTATATTCAAAGAAATAATGAACAAATATTATAAGAAAAACTGAAAAATGGATCTTGGGATGAAGCTCGTTGTAGATCCGTCGTCACAGTTGTGCTGGTGTTAGGTGGCGGTGGTGATGGGGTTTTGGGATGAAGCTGGTGACGGGATTAAACAAGCATGAAATAGTGTGTAAACACTAACATGCTTAATCGTTTTATGTTCTTCAATTGTTGAATTAAATAAGAAAATACCCAAATAAGAAGAAACCAAAATAGAAACCCACAGATCGGTTCATATAAAGATTTTTTGGGTTTTGACTTTGTTGGTTTTTGGGATCTCGTTATTTTACTGGGTTTCGGTTTGGTGAAAACAAAGAGATAAAAACAAAGATCTTGGTATTTGGATCTTGGTTTGCTTGGATGAGAAGAAGATGAGGAACGACCTAACTTCATCCCCTGAATCAAGTTATATGAAGGGTGTGACAATTTTTTTATTTGAAAGAGATGATCTTCCGAAAAGTGAATATGATAGTTCTTGGAAGACCGTTGATGTTGATTTTGAAGATACGGAAGAGGCTGCGTATTGCGAAGCTATGATGGAAATTTTCAAGAACCATATGGGACGGATAGAGAGGTTGAATCATTTAAATGCTGGTGTTGACTTTTAATGAATTATTTTGTTGTTTGATTTGTAACTTATAGAATGTTGTTGGATGCTGATACATTTTTCTATAAGAGCTAGATCTCTTTGAGGTTTATTGACAAGCATTGCTTAGCTTTGATGCTTTGGTTGGTTTATCATCCTCTTGTCACTACAAGAAGGTGCAAGTAAAGGTACAATCAATGTTTAAATCATTCGTAGTAGTAGTGTATCCTTTGTATGTTAGTTGCAATCAGATGTTATCTTTTAGTACCTTCTGCTTTTGAACTGTTGTTATATCTTAATGTGTGTAGACAACTTATGCTATTGTAGTTATCGTTCTACTTACTGATAACAACTCAATCATGGGGTTTCTTTGCTGGTGTCGAGTCCTTTCATTATGTGGTTTTATCAGGCTTCCATATACTATCTACTAAGGTATTGATAGTAGTCTCTCCTCAAGTTGAGGGTTAAGTTCATATGTAACTGAGGTGGCTTCATTTTTGTTTATCATGTTTTCATTGGATTCAAGATATATTAATGTTAAAAGTACTTTCTGGTGCTGTTAAACATAACGAGGATGGTTAACTGTGGTGTTGGAATGCTGAGATGATGACTATTTGGAAGAAGAAGATGAGTACATTTGAGTTAAATTTCATGTATAGTCCCTGTGATGGGGAAAAAGACCTTATTACCCTCACGTGTTTATCACGTGAGGGCTGTTTAACGGAGAAATAGTCGGACATTCATCTCAGGGACCGTAGGTGTTATTCTTTTGCAGTCAGAGGGACCATACACGCAACTTTAAACTTCGAGGGACTATGCGTGAAATTTTGGACAAACCACAGGGACGATCTGTGTAATTTACTCTATATATGCGGCATGTATGTGACAAATGGTAAGTTTATAATTTAAGTTAATAATAAATGCCAATTTATTATTTTTAAGCCTAGCATTTCTATGTGCGATTACATGTTACTGAGCATTTTTGGAAGCTGTCCCGCATACTGTAGCTTACTGTCACTGCTGAAAAAGTTTATTTTTGTCAGTAAGCGTAAATTATTCTATTTCTGATAGTTACTGACAAGTTTCGTAATTTACCAAACATTCTCTTACTCTTTGACCAAAAGTTTATTTTTGGGAGATGTCCCGCATATTGTAACTTGTTACACACCGTGCCCGCTTTGACAAAAAAATACACGAATTTGAAACTTTTTACGCGGAAACGCTTGACTTTACCAAACATTCTCTTACTCTCTGACCAAGTGTTAAAAAATCTATCACACTTCAAACCTTGAGACTATTTTTAAAATAAACTAGACTTAATTACCTTCGAAATGACGGGTGGCACAACTCGTGACGACTTACGGTTTAAAAGATATGATTTTTCAAACATTGACAAAAATCTACCAAAACAACCTGTGTACCATACGCCCTTATGCCCAAGGTCCGAAAGGGCGTATGATCTAGTACTCAGAATGGGTGAAAAATACATTTTAGGCAGAAGGCCTTATGCCCAAACATATGGGCGTATGACCTGGTACTCAGAAACTGAGAATATGCAATTTTTTGGCAGAAGGCCTTATGCTCAGCCCATGAGGGCGTATGACCTGAACTCAGAAACACATAAAACTGCTTTTAATTGAAGAATGCCTTATGCCCAGAAAGTGGAAGGCCTTATGCTCTCATTTCCAGATTCTACCAAAAACACAACTCTTAGCAACTTACTCTAATTTCCGGAAAGACGACTTCCAAGACTCGAAACTTTTTCAGAATTCATTAACACATCATAAACATCATTTCCATTCAATAACATCACCCAATTGACACTTCGGAATAGTACTTTACAAATAGACGTATAATATACCCGTTTTGACCCATTCCACCACAAACAACCTTTAATACTTCCATATTACACTAAACTTTACAAAAACCTTTGACATAACATAAATAACCGTTTCCATAACCATTCAACCCGTTTACAACCCCAAATGGGTATATTCACGCTTATGCCAAACACCCCTTTAACTTTTACCTCAAACACTTAAAACACACTTTAGCATACCAAATGACCACCAATTCATTATACCAATCTTTACACACGTTTTGACACTTTTTCATCCATTACAAACCATTAAGTGACTCACGGGGTACAAACTTGACATTTGAGCTCGGTATTTACCTAAGCTCCTACTTACTTGCAATCCTTTAGCTTACTACCTTTTACATAACCAAACCTTAACCTTAATCCAAGCCATAGCATATCAATTGAACCTACAAAATATTGTAACATTAAACCGTAAGCACGAATGCTTAGTAAGTAAATGATTACAACATGATATCATAATTCAATCACATATCATACATTATATCCATCAAACCATTACAACATTAACATTAGCACATACCTTGGCCACTTAAGCCTCATGTTCTACATCATTAACATCTAAACATACTTTCACTTTCACATCCTTCCAAGCTAGGTCATACTAACCTTATATCCATTTTCACATAAGCACATACATTCCAAATTCCTTATTAACCTTAACATATAAACACATAACGCATAGTATAATGAAATCATTAAAATCTCATCTTATAACCGGTTTACTTACCTTGATTACAAGCTAAGTCTAATAGGAACATCATCATCATTATTATCTTTCCCCATCATCATCATCATCACCATCTTCCATCATTATCATTCTTCACCATTAAAATCAAGACCTAATAATACATCAAATCAACATCATCAACAAGGGTTTATATAACCCATTATAAACTTACCCATCTTCCTTTCTTAATCATCATATGATCATATCTTGATCATATGATGAATTCTCACTTACTTATAAACCTTAACCTCATGAATCAAGATAGAAAGGTTACTTACTTGTGGGAAAGATCATTATTAAGGCCTAACCCTTGATATGAAATCCATAGCTTCTTCTTCCCTCCCTTTTCTCTTCTAAAACCGACACCCATAACACCCTCCTGGATAATATGAGAAATGCCTAGAAAATTCTAGGCAATAGATATTTGTGGTGACAAGTTTGCCTATTTGGCAACTTTAGTCCCTCATGTTCCCTTTTCTCATAGATTGGCCACATTAAACTTATAATCCATTTATCACTTGGCAACTTTAGCCCTTCAAGTCTATTTTCATTCTAATTGTGACACATGATATACTACAAATCACATACATTAACAATATTAATCAAACTAAGTCATAGTCACTATACTAGCAACTTAACCTAAATCACATAACTTCAACTAATTATAATGACACCGCGTCATTAGCATCACATCCTATTATGGAAATTCTCCATTTTATTCAAAATTCTACTAAAAACAATATGCTACATTATAAACTTATCTAAAATTTCCAACAATGACGACTTGTCATTTGGATTTTTTATTTTTTTTTACTATTTGACTTTATATAAGTCAAACTTCAACTCTATTACTAAGCCATTCACTAATGCACTAACATAACATATAGTTATATACCGGCCAATCTAGTATTTTACTAATACCAACACGTATCTACTTCAAAAACTGTTAACTTACTTCAATTTTATATAAAGTACCATCTAAATGGCACTTTCAAAAACCAATTCTACACATTACTTAAGCAATCTTCTTGTTAAATTTCGGGAATACTCACCCATTATCTTATCAACTTAATGCACAAACTCATTCTAGGCGTCTATCTTAAGGTTCAAACATAACCTTAACGCCGCTATAAGTTTCCATTCACATCTAATTTCATTTCTTATGACGTCTAACTTGTTTTAGTTTTTCACTTTCTCATTTCTCTACCCGTACTCATGTCGTATTAGATATGCATAAGCCCATTCATTTACAATTCTTTATTTACATAAAAAGGCGTCCCAATCTATGTAAATAAGGAATTATAAACTTACGGTTCGGTGATTTACAACTTCTTTATTTAAATGAAAAGGCGTCCCAATCCATTTAAATAAAGAGATTATAAATCATGCTACTTACGCACTTCCGACACAACAATCATACTTACTTTACTGCTTATCCTTTCTAGCCTTGGATCCAATCTCACTAACCTTTCATCCATGTCATGAAGGCAAGCTAAACAATATGCCATAAAAGGCAAACTAACAATTATGCCGTGAAGACAAGCTAACAATCATGCCATGAAGGCAAGCTAACAACCATGCCGTAAAGGCAAGCTTACAACCATGCCGTAAAGCCAAGCTAACAACCATGCCGTAAAGGCAAGCTAACAACCATGCTGTAAAGGCATGCTAACAACCATGCCATGAAGGCAAGCTAGGCCATCCCGAAGGATGCCAAAACACATGTCATAAGAGGCAAGCTGGGCTATCCCGAAGGATACCAAAACTAGAGCATCGGATCCAAGCTAAGTTTACTTTAACATCTTTACTCATTTTATCTTTCATGTACTTTTATCATTAAGTACACATTATCAATTCTCATTGCCTTAAGCGATTTCAACATTCACTACTATGTTTACTTTCATCTAGTGCAAGTTTCTATATAATACTTGTCGATTTTGTGGAAAACTAGAAGGGGGGGTTGAATAGTTTTACGTCTTTTTAATTTATTATAAAAACTTTGTTTACTTTTAAAAACTTAGATTCGAATTTATGTGAACTCAACTCTTGAACAACATGAACAAATATAAGTAAATCTAAATTAACAATGCAAGTAAAGTAATGAAATGAAATGAAATGAAAGATAGAGATGGAAAGATCGAACTGCGAGACAAATGATTTATAGTGGTTCGGCTACAAGGACACCTTCCTTGCCCTACTCCACTCCTCGAGCACCTAACTCGAGAGTTTTCTTCACTATGTCAACAAGCTCCCTTATGGCGGAGAAAACCTTACACAACTTTCTCTTACACCAATTTTACGACACAAAGCTCAATGTCGAGTTCTAATCGTAGCTAGAACCAATCTCACAACTTCAATCACAACTTCTTCACGACTTCTTCACAACTTCTTCACTACGGCTTCACAACATTTTCACAACGGCTTCACAACTACTTCACGACTTAGCACTACTTATATACTCTTCTACTTCTTCACACCTTCACTACTTACACACCTTAACTTCTTCACAACTTCACTACTTACATACTAATCTAGCCTAACCAACTATGCTCACACCTATCTAACAAATATTCACAACTTATACAAATAAATGAATGATTTACAATTATGATACACCAACAACTTGGATGGAAGAGATACACCAAGTTGTAATACTTCTTGTCTTGAAGGATAGAAGTATTCTTCTTTTGCACTTGAGAGGTTGAAGCTTTGGATCACTTGAAACAAAAGCTTAAGAATATATGATCAAAGGATTTAGAAAGATAGAAGAAGAGATTTAGAACAGAAATTTTTAGGTGCAAAATGTGAGGAAAAATTCCAGAGATGAACCAGTATTTATAGGCAAAATCTGACAGCTGAGGAGCGGGGCGGTCCCCTTAAATAGATGGTCGGTCCCCTTAATTATTAAGAGGACCGCCTAGTAAATTTAGGGGGCCGCCCAAATCCGAACGTTCCTCAGATTTGTCTTTTTGTGGGGAAGGTTTTTCTAGAACATTTTTGCCATTTTTGGTTGAAAATTTGAATTCATAAATTTATAATGGATTAAACATTTTTATTAAATACCAAAAATGATTTTCTAAAAGATATAAAATGTTTGTGTCATTTTATAAAAAATCTAGTGATTAAGAAAAAGTTCCTTTGATCATATAATGCATTAGGCATTTGTTTATTCATACCTTAAGTGATTAAGTTGTAGAAGTGACTATTTGCAACTAAATACTTGTTTACGTCATAATCTTTCGTTTAATGATTTTACATTTTGTGATTATCAAAACGTAGATATATCGAAAGATGTTAATAAAGTTTTTAGGCATTATTTATATCAACAGATTTATTGTATTTGCATTTCCACAATGCAATCTATCATTTATCCGTCAACCCCAAGTTGACTCACACATTCACTATATGCCATTATTTTACATTGGCCTATTCAATTCTTTTATGCGCATGGATCACACATCTTATCATCATGCATATATTCAATATATTAGCATGATTCAATTCATGTTTGGATGTAATGCCCTTCGCGCGCCATTTTGGATGTAATGCCCTAAGAAATTTTCTTACACAATTTTTGCCAGAAAAAGTCTCATCAAGTGCTTTTAAACTTGTGATAATAGTGTTAAATTTAGCAAATGCATTATCAATAGATTCCTATTCAGGAATTGTAAATTGTTCATATTGTTGAACAAGAAGATCTATTTTGTTGTCTTTGACTTGACTATTACCTTGGTGAGTGATTAATAAAGAATCCCAAATTTCTTTTGCGGTTTGACACATAAAAATTCGTTCATATTCTTTGCGTGATAATGCGTTATAAATTACCATTTTAGCCTCATTATTTTTTGCTAGTTTCTTTTTCAAATCATCATTTTGTTTTTCAAAAGGTACAATTTCATCAATTTTAGTTAAAGGATTATTTTGAATGGGGGGAAAATCACCAAAGGTAATAACATGCCAAAGATCAAGATCTTTTGATTTCACATAAGTTTCGAATCTATTTTTCCAATAAAGAAAACCATCACTTTCAAATAGTGGTGGTCTTTGCATAGATTGCCCTTCTAAATATTTTTCGGATTCCATAGATCGTTTCAAGTTTTAAAATACAGTTTATTTTAAAAATCTTGTTTGACGTGGCTCTTGATACCAATTGTGGAAAACTAGAAGGGGGGGGGTTGAATAGTTTTACGTCTTTTTAATTTATTATAAAAACTTTGTTTACTTTTAAAAACTTAGATTCGAATTTATGTGAACTCAACTCTTGAACAATATGAACAAATATAAGTAAATCTAAATTAACAATGCAAGTAAAGTAATGAAATGAAATGAAAGATAGAGATGGAAAGATCGAACCGCGAGACAAAGGATTTATAGTGGTTCGGCTACAATGACACCTTCCTTGCCCTACTCCACTCCTCGAGCACCTAACTCGAGAGTTTTCTTCACTATGTCAACGAGCTCCCTTATGGCGGAGAAAACCTTACACAACTTTCGTTTACACCAATTTTACGACACAAAGCTAAATGTCGAGTTCTAATCGTAGCTAGAACCAAACTCACAACTTCAATCACAACTTCTTCACGACTTCTTCACTACGGCTTCACAACTTTTTCACAACGGCTTCACAACTACTTCACAACGGCTTCACAACTACTTCACGACCTAGCACTACTTATATACTCTTCTACTTCTTCACACCTTCACTACTTACACACCTTAATTTCTTCACAACTTCACTACTTACATACTAATCTAGCCTAACCAACTATGCTCACACCTATCTAACAAATATTCACAACTTATACAAATAAATGAATGATTTACAATTATGATACACCAACAACTTGGATGGAAAAGATACACCAAGTTGTAATACTTCTTGTCTTGAAGGATAGAAGTATTCTTCTTTTGCACTTGAGAGGTTGAAGCTTTGGATCACTTGAAACAAAAGCTTAAGAATATATGATAAAAGGATTTAGAAAGATAGAAGAAGAGATTTAGAACAGAAATTTTTAGGTGAAAAAGATGAGGAAAAAGTTCAGAGATGAACCAGTATTTATAGGCAAAATCTGACAGCTGGAGGAGCGGGGCGGTCCCCTTAAATAGGTGGCCGGTCCCCTTAATTATTAAGGGGACCGCCTAGTAAATTAAGGGGGCCGCCCAAATCCGAACGTTGCTCAGATTTGTCTTTTTGTGGAAAAGGTTTTTCTGGAACATTTTTGCCATTTTTGGTTTAAAATTTGAATTCATAAATTTATAATGGATTAAACATTTTTATTAAATACCAAAAATGATTTTCTAAAAGATATAAAATGTTTGTGTCATTTTTTTAAAAATCTAGTGATTAAGAAAAAGTTCCTTTGATCATATAATGCATTAGGCATTTGTTTATTCATACCTTAAGTGATTAAGTTGTAGAAGTGACTATTTGCAACTAAATACTTGTTTACGTCATAATCTTTCGTTTAATGATTTTACATTTTGTGATTATCAAAACGTAGAGATATCGAAAGATGTTAATAACGTTTTTAGGCATTATTTATATCAACAATCTCCCCCTTTTTGATGATTACAAAACTTAAACTCATTAAACCCAAAAATTTATTTTCGGACAAGTATTTAGTGAGTTTATATTCACTTCTCCCCCTTTTTGTAGAATCAAAAAGGTTATGCCGACAAGTTTTAGAAACAAAATTTGTCGGGACGAGAACTCCCCCTTGATGTGTACTCCCCCTCGTTTGAGGGCACCAAGGAGACGAGCTATGGAAATCTTGGCTGCAAAAACAAGTTAAGAACACAAGACATATATATGCATAGCAAAAATATTTAGAACAAGCAACTAATGTTATTCATTCATTCAAGATGATCATGAATCATCATTACATCACACAATATGCTTAAAGCATAATGGTTACAACATAAGTAAAAGATACTAATGGTCCTAATATTGCCAAAGAGAGCGATTGGACTTGCTTGCGACACAAAAAGGGTGAGGGATTTTATTTTGGGGCGGAAAGCTTGTGAGTGGGGCTTAGTTATTTGATGGTGAATGAAATGGAGCGGATGAAGTGGATCTAACGATATTATATCGTTTTAGGGGAGGAATAGGATGAGGACGGGTGAGTAGATATTCGATCCAAGAAATATCTTCACTCAAGTGGAGAATTTGTTTTTGAAGGAAGATGCAACAAGGGCAATAGTGGGTGTGGTTTGTAACTTGATCCAAGTTGAGAGAGTGGGGTAAGCAATTTGAGTAGGGTGAGGATGGAGGTTGTCCCTTGTTGCGTTGTGCAAGGTGCATAGCAAGGAGATCACTAAGATCATGGATTTGGTTAATCTCTTCATGAAACTTTTGCCTTTCTGTGGGAATGTGGATTTGATCATTTGGTGGGAATGGATGAAATTGGGGTGTGTGGTTTGAGGTAAATTTTGATGTTTGACCAAAATGATGAGGGTTTTCAAAGGTTTCATTGAAGTTGGTTTGAGGTTTAGAAGTGTAGTTTGGAATGAATGTGGATGTTTGGCCAACATGATAGGGTTTGTGAAATGGTTCAATGGAATGATGATGAGATCTTGGAGAGTAGTTGGGAATGAATGTGGATGGAGGTGTTGGTTGTCTAGTCACACCATTTGTGATGGACTTGTTGTGAGGGTGAGGTTTTCTTTTCCACCCGGGTTTCATGGTCATCCTTGCTAGCTTTGAGGTTTTTGGTTTTGGGTTGATGGGAGAAGACATGATGAGATGAGTGAATATGGTGAGGAATGAGGTTATTTATAGTGGAGGATTGATGTGATTAAGGATGGATAAACTTGTTGGGGTGATCAGGACAAAATATGTTTGTGAATTTAGGGAAGAGTAGGATGAAATGGGCTAAAAAGCAGAAAAAGATTCTGTGAACCCGTCCTGCAGATGGCCGGTCCCCTTAATTATTAAGGGGGCCGCCCATCTGGTATCATTCTGAGTTCCAGAATTTGGGTTTTTCTGCAGGAATAGGTAAGGAGGGCTATGTTTTGAGCTTTTGGTTTTAGACAAGTCCCACTCTTTGAGGCAAGAAGGTATGTAACATATTAATAATTATGCATGCAAGACATATTAATTAAGCAAATAAGCAAGCAATTATATCTAGCAATCAAGAATATTGAAACTATTAATCACATAAGGCAAGGGTAATAGAATAAAGGCACTAGAAACTAACAAGAAGGTGATGGAACAAAAGTGGAGATGTGATATGCAATTTTGTTCTAGTGTGTGCCTATATGCAACAAATGTGGAGATGTGATTGTTTCGACTCCTAAATGCAAAAATTTCCTAAGAAACAATCCAAAGTCTCCTTGATTTGATTTTGCTCAATATATGAATATCAAAGATATATATTAGATTATATATTTTGACAATTCATGTGAGATTTTATGCATGAAAGAAAAATGTTTTTAGCATTATTCAACAATGCAAGGAAAATGGTTTTCATGTGTTTTCCTAGATGTGAGAATGATTTGAATAAAATAGATTGGGTTTTGTATATAAATATGTTTATACAAAGAAAATGTTTCCCAATCTTTAATTTTGTACAAAACAGATTCCTAGACTCAGATGAGAAAAAGAAAGAAAGAAGAAGGATTAAAAATGTATCAAAATTGCAGAAAATTCAGTCAATTTGTTCCATCATTCCTAGGCCTAAACGTAAGTGGTTAAAGAGTTCGCGCTTAAGGGGTTTAGTGAATATGTCCGCTATGTTATCTTCCGATGCAACCTTTTCTATAGATATGTTTCCTTTTTGAACGTTATCGCGAAGGAAGTGGTGACGTATTTCTATATGTTTAGTCCTAGAGTGTTGAACGGGATTCTTACTTAAATCTATAGCACCTTTGTTATCACACATAATTGGGACATTATCTAACCTAATGCCATAATCTACGAGAGCTTGTTTCATCCATAGTGCTTGTTGACATGCCTTTCCAGTGCTTACGTATTCAGCTTCTGTAGTAGAAATAGCAAGAGCAGTTTGCTTCTTCAAGAACCAAGATGTTAGGCAACATCCCATGAACGTGCAAATTCCGCTAGTGCTCTTTCTATCCACGTAGTCTCCCGCATGATCCGAATCTGCATAGACGATGGTTTCTATGCCGGATCCCTTAGGATACCATAATCCTAAGTGTATAGTGCCTTTAATGTATCGGAAGATACGTTTAACCGCTTCTAGGTGAGAGGTTTTGGGATCCTCTTGAAAGCGAGCACAAAGGCAGACACTAAACATGATATCCGGTCTACTTGCCATTAGGTATAGTAAACTACCTATCATCCCTCTATACTTAGTGTTTTCTACGGACTCACCTTCTTCATCTCTTGTGAGTTTTACTTCCGTAGACATCGGTGTTTTCATAGGCTTAGAGTCTTCTAATCCAAATTTCTTAAGCATCTCCTTAATGTACTTAGATTGATTAAAAAATATTCCATCTTCTAATTTTTTTATTTGTAATCCTAGGAAGAAATTAAGTTCTCCCATCATACTCATCTCAAACTCATCATGCATGATTTTGGCGAATTCATCACACATATCCTGACAAGTCGATCCAAATATAATGTCATCGACATATATTTGGACAATGATGAGATTTGGGCTTTTCTTTTTCATGAAAAGAGTGTTATCTACCATTCCCATGGAATAATCATGTTTAATAAGAAATGCTTTTAATCGATCATACCAAGCCTTAGGAGCTTGTTTGAGTCCATATAAAGCTTTCTTGAGTCTATAAACATAATCAGGTTTTGCGAAGTCAATGAATCCTGGAGGTTGTGCCACGTATACCTCCTCATTGATAAAACCGTTAAGGAATGCACTTTTCACATCCATTTGAAATAACTTAAAGTCTAGGGCGCATGTATAGGCAAGGAGTATTCTTATATATTCTAATCTAGCTACGGGGGCATAAGTTTCGTCATAATCAATTCCTTCTTGTTGAGTATAACCTTGGGCAACTAACCTAGCTTTGTTCCTAGTAACAATTCCATTTTCATCTAACTTATTTCTATATACCCATTTAGTTCCTATGATGGTCATGTTCATAGGATTTTGGACTAGTTCCCAAACGTCATTTGTCTTAAATTGATTTAGTTCTTCTTGCATAGCCATAACCCAACTTTCATCTTTTAAAGCCTTATTTATATTTTTAGGTTCTATTGTTGAGAGAAAACAAAAGAAATTATTTTTATCTTGAGCTTGTGATCTAAGAGTTCTTTGATTTAGGCTTCCTATTATATTATCTAGTAGGTGTGATTTAGATTCCTTAACATTTACTATTTCGTTTTCTCCTAGTGTTATATCTTCATTATCATCACCTAAGGGTTTAGTTTTACTAACCTCAATAACTTCTTTTTCAACTAGGTCATCATCTTCTAGAGGCAATGTCTTAGGTGGTGGTGGAGTTTCATCAAATGTTACATTCAAGGATTCTTCTACTTTCATAGTGTGTTTATTAAGTATTATATACGCTTTACTATTTTTCGAATACCCTAGAAAAATTCCTTCGTACGACTTAGGATCAAACTTAGTAAGGTAATCTTTTGTATTGAGAACAAAATATTTGCTCCCGAATACCCTAAAGTAGTTTAGATTAGGTTTTCTACCTCTTAATAACTCATATGGGGTTTTTCCTAAAATTCACCTAATTGAGACTCTATTTATTATATATGTTGATGTATCTACGGCGTGACACCAAAATTTTTGTCAGATAGATTGTTCATTTAGCATTGTTCTACTCATTTCTTGTAAGGAGCGATTCTTTCTTTTTACTACCCCATTTGATTGTGGAGTGCGAGGAGCGGAGAAATTGTGAGATATTCCATTTAAATCACAATATTTTCCGAACTGCACTTCGTTATCAAATTTCCGACCATGGTCCGTCCTAATAGATACTATAGAACATCCTAATTTGTTTTGAATCATTTTACTAAATATTTCAAACTTATTAAAGGCTTCGGTTTTATCACTTAAAAATCTAGTCCACGTATATCGTGAATAGTCGTCAACAATTACTAAGGTATAACGGTTACCTCCGTAACTCCGCACAGCGGATGGACCAAAGAGGTCCATGTGTAATAATTCTAGGCACCTAGTAGTGGAGACTATATTCTTAGCTTTGTGACTAGCATGTGCTTGTTTTCCAATTTTACAAGCATCGCAAAAATGTTGATCATATCTTAGGTTTGGCAAATTTCTAACTAATTCCTTAGAGGCTAGAGATTGTATTTGTTGCATATTTGCGTGACCTAATCTCCTATGCCACAATGTGGAGTTTTCATCTAAGGTTGCTAGACATATTTTATCTTCCGGTTTATTTCCTAGTTTCATGACATAAACTCCACCTTTCCTAATTCCTCTACCTATGACCTTTCCGTCCTTAACTATTTCGCTATCTTTATCGGTAAAAGTAACCCTACACTTATTATCGCATATTTGTCCTATACTAAGCAAGTTGTATGTTAAATTATCTACATGCTCAACATTTTCAATAGTGAGGGAGTCTTGAGAAATCGTACCTTTGCCAATGATTTTTTCACGCAAGTCACTATCGAAAATAACGTTACCTCCGTTGTATGCCTTGTAGGAGGAAAATAGCTTGCGATTCCCCGTCATGTGCTTCGAGCATCCACTATCCTTAATCCATTCGTCGGGCTCCAAATTTATTCCTAAACATATCTCATCGGTAGCTTGAGCTACAAGACATTTTTCGTCGTTTGCTTTTTCCGCTTCGTCTTTGTCGCTATCCCTCCATGCTCCACTAACAAAGGCGCTTTGGTAATCATAACCCGGTGGCTTTGGACATTCGCCAATGAGATGGTTTTGGCTTCCACATCTAAAGCACTTTCTTTTCCCGTAGTTATCATTCCTATTTCTTTGAAGCGATCTTCTTTCATCTCGTGGTTGTCTTGTGAATCTTCCTCGTTTCTTGAAAAAAATTTTGAACTCTCTTACGGCCATTGCATATTCTTCGTCTTCACTATCGTCACTTGAATCGTCGTCATCACTAAGTTCCTTTTTGGCTTTTAGCGCAAGAGATTTGATTTGATCTTTCTTGCTCTTGACCGTTTCCGAGTCTCTCTTTATAATTTCTTCATGGACCTTCAAGTTTCCGATAAGTTCATCAATCGATAACGTCATCAAGTCCTTCGATTCTTCAATAGCCGTGACCTTCGCGCGCTATTTTGGATGTAATGCCCTAAGAAATTTTCTTACACAATTTTTGCCAGAAAAAGTCTCATCAAGTGCTTTTAAACTTGTGATAATAGTGTTAAATTTAGCAAATGCATTATCAATAGATTCCTCTTCAGGAATTGTAAATTGTTCATATTGTTGAACAAGAAGATCTATTTTGTTGTCTTTGACTTGACTATTACCTTGGTGAGTGATTAATAAAGAATCCCAAATTTCTTTTGCGGTTTGACACATAAAAATTCGTTCATATTCTTTGCGTGGTAATGCGTTATAAATTACCATTTTAGCCTCATTATTTTTTGCTAGTTTCTTTTTCAAATCATCATTTTGTTTTTCAAAAGGTACAATTTCATCTATTTTAGTTAAAGGATTATTTTGAATGGGGGGAAAATCACCAAAGGTAATAACATGCCAAAGATCAAGATCTTTTGATTTCACATAAGTTTCGAATCTATTTTTCCAATAAAGAAAACCATCACTTTTAAATAGTGGTGGTCTTTGCATAGATTTCCCTTCTAAATATTTTTCGGATTCCATAGATCGTTTCAAGTTTTAAAATACAGTTTATTTTAAAAATCTTGTTTGACGTGGCTCTTGATACCAATTGTGGAAAACTAGAAGGGGCGGGGGGGGGGGGGGGTTGAATAGTTTTACGTCTTTTTAATTTATTATAAAAACTTTGTTTACTTTTAAAAACTTAGATTCGAATTTATGTGAACTCAACTCTTGAACAATATGAACAAATATAAGTAAATCTAAATTAACAATGCAAGTAAAGTAATGAAATGAAATGAAATGAAAGATAGAGATGGAAAGATCGAACCGCGAGACAAAGGATTTATAGTGGTTCGGCTACAAGGACACCTTCCTTGCCCTACTCCACTCCTCGAGCACCTAACTCGAGAGTTTTCTTCACTATGTCAACGAGCTCCCTTATGGCGGAGAAAACCTTACACAACTTTCGTTTACACCAATTTTACGACACAAAGCTTAATGTCGAGTTCTAATCGTAGCTAGAACCAAACTCACAACTTCAATCACAACTTCTTCACGACTTCTTCACTACGGCTTCACAACTTTTTCACAACGGCTTCACAACTACTTCACAACTACTTCACGACCTAGCACTACTTATATACTCTTCTACTTCTTCACACCTTCACTACTTACACACCTTAATTTCTTCACAACTTCACTACTTACATACTAATCTAGCCTAACCAACTATGCTCACACCTATCTAACAAATATTCACAACTTATACAAATAAATGAATGATTTACAATTATGATACACCAAAAACTTGGATGGAAAAGATACACCAATTTGTAATACTTCTTGTCTTGAAGGATAGAAGTATTCTTCTTTTGCACTTGAGAGGTTGAAGCTTTGGATCACTTGAAACAAAAGCTTAAGAATATATGATAAAAGGATTTAGAAAGATAGAAGAAGAGATTTAGAACAGAAATTTTTAGGTGCAAAAGATGAGGAAAAAGTTCAGAGATGAACCAGTATTTATAGGCAAAATCTGACAGCTGGAGGAGCGGGGCGGTCCCCTTAAATAGGTGGCCGGTCCCCTTAATTATTAAGGGGACCGCCTAGTAAATTAAGGGGGCCGCCCAAATCCGAACGTTGCTCAGATTTATCTTTATGTGGAGAAGGTTTTTCTGGAACATTTTTGCCATTTTTGGTTGAAAATTTGAATTCATAAATTTATAATGGATTAAACATTTTTATTAAATACCAAAAACGATTTTCTAAAAGATATAAAATGTTTGTGTCATTTTATAAAAAATCTAGTGATTAAGAAAAAGTTCCTTTGATCATATAATGCATTAGGCATTTGTTTATTCATACCTTAAGTGATTAAGTTGTAGAAGTGACTATTTGCAACTAAATACTTGTTTACGTCATAATCTTTCGTTTAATGATTTTACATTTTGTGATTATCAAAACGTAGAGATATCGAAAGATGTTAATAACGTTTTTAGGCATTATTTATATCAACAGATTTATTGTATTTGCATTTCCACAATGCAATCTATCATTTATCCGTCAACCCCAAGTTGACTCACACATTCACTATATGCCATTATTTTACATTGGCCTATTCAATTCTTTTATGCGCATGGATCACATATCTTATCATCATGCATATATTCAATATATTAGCATGATTCAATTCCTGTTTTACAATTCTTTCTATCGCACTTCATATCACTTATGTATTTTAGCGCAGTCTATCTCATTCACCACTTCTACTCATCACACTTAAACATTTCTCACTAACGCATTTTACTTATCATGTTTTATATGTAACATGATCTCATCATATCTTAACCATACACTTAAACATTTCACATTTTAATTAAGCATGTAAGAAATCATGCTACAAGCATCTAGTCATTATCATATCTAATCATTTATTCCGATACTACAACCGCGATGAAACTCAATAATGTCTTTTTAAGCACCAAGCTATAAGCATACTTCACTAATCATTTATTACTTTATCTCAAGCTTTCAAATCATCAATACTTTATCAAACAATTACCATACTTAACTTTTTTACACATCAATATGGTTTATCAACCTTTTAGCCACCATTTGGTCATCAACCATATTTGTTCAATAAACATTATTCGCGCACTCCGATTAAGTCTTACATAATATGCATTCAAATGCATCAATCTTATCTCATACACTTCTATACATCATGCTATCAAGCACATTCACGTTAAACTTAGACATATAATAAACTACCATAGACTTAACATCTCATAAGCAATCATATAATGAAACTTAACACTTAACACTTATCCAACAAGTGTTAAAACATTTATAATCATATTCAAATCTTATAGTCTATGGCTCGTATATCACATTGCACAATCGACCTATGTCTAAGCATAACAATATAATTAGCCGCAAGTACTAGTCTTCCTTATAACTAAGGCATTCGCTTTCCACACTACTTACACTTACGGCACACGCAACTACAAGTGGTCTAAGTTTAGGTAACCTATAATGGCAACCTAATTCACTTAAACTGAGGTTCTGATACCAATTTGTTACACCCCGTGCCCGCTTTGACCAAAAATACACGAATTTGAAACTTTTCACGCGGAAACGCTTGACTTTACCAAACATTCTTACTCTTTGACCAAGTGTTAAAAAATATATCACACTTCAAACCTTGAGACTATTTTTAAAGTAAACTAGACTTAATTATCTTCGAAATGACGGGTGGCACAACTCGTGATAACTTACGGTTTAAAAGATATGATTTTTCGAACATTGACAAAAATCTACCAAAACAACCTGTGTACCATACACCCTTATGCCCAAGGTCCGGAAGGGCGTATGATCTGGTACTCAGAATGGGTAAAAAATGCATTTTAGGCAGAAGGCCTTATGCCCAGCCATATGGGCGTATGACCTGGTACTCAGAAACTGAGAATATGCAATTTTTTGGCAGAAGGCCTCATGCTCAGCCCATGAGGGCGTATGACCTGAACTCAGAAACACATAAAACTGCTTTTAATTGAAGAATGCCTTATGCCCAGAAAGTGGAAGGCCTTATGCTCTCATTTCCTGATTCGACCAAAAACACAACTCTTAGCAACTTACTCTAATTTCCGGAAAGACGACTTCCAAGACTCGAAACTTTTTCAGAATTCATTAACACATCATAAACATCATTTCCATTCAATAACATCACCCAATTGACACTTCAGGATAGTACTTTACAAATAGACGTATAATATACCCGTTTTAACCCATTCCACCACAAACGACCTTTAATACTTTCATATTACACTAAACTTTCCAAAAACCTTTGACATAACATAAATAACCGTTTTCATAACCATTCAACCCGTTTACAACCCAAAATGGGTATATTCACGCTTATGCCAAACACCCCTTTAACTTTTACCTCAAACACTTAAAACACACTTTAGCATACCAAATGACCACCAATTCATTATACCGATCTTTACACACGTTTTGACACTTGTTCATCCATTACAAACCATTAAATGACTCACGGGGGTACAAACTTGACATTTGAGCTCGGTATCTACCTAAGCTCCTACTTACTTGCAATCCTTTAGCTTACTACCTTTCACATAACCAAACCTTAACCTTAATCCAAGCCATAGCATATCAATTGAACCTACAAAACATTGTAACATTAAACCGTAAGCACGAATTCTTAGTAAATAAACGATTACAACATGATATCATAATTCAATCACATATCATACATTATATCCATCAAACCATTACAAAATTAACATTAACACATACCTTGGCCACTTAAGCCTCATGTTCTACATCATTAACATCTAAACATACTTTCACTTTCACTACTAACCTTATATCCATTTTCACATAAGCACATACATTCCAAATTCCTTATTAACCTTAACATATAAACACATAACGCATAGTATAATGAAATCATTACAATCTCATCTTATAACCGGTTTACTTACCTTGATTACAAGCTAAGTCTAATAGGAACATCATCATCATTATTATCATTCCCCATCATCATCATCATCATCATCATCATCATCATCATCCATCATTATCATTCTTCACCATTAAAATCAAGACCTAATAATACATCAAATCAACATCATCAACAAGGGTTTATATAACCCATTATAAACTTACCCATCTTCCTTTCTTAATCACCATATGATCATATCTTGATCATATGATGAATTCTCACTTACTCATAAACCTTAACCTCATGAATCAAGATAGAAAGGTTACTTAATTTTGGGAAAGATCATTATTAAGGCCTAACCCTTAATATGAAATCCATATCTTATTCTTCCAAGATCATCAAGCTTAGTTCTTCCCTCCCTTTTCTCTTCTAAAACCGACACCCATAACACCCTCCTGGATAATATGAGAAATGCCTAGAAAATTCTAGGCAATAGATATTTGTGGTGACAAGTTTGCCTATTTGGCAACTTTAGTCCCTCATGCCCCATTTCTCATAGATTGGCCACATTAAACTTATAATCCATTTATCACTTGGCAACTTTAGCCCTTCAAGTCTATTTTCATTCTAATGGTGACACATGATATATCTAGGGCCACATTATACATACTTTGACTATCGGGTTTGACCACTACGTAACTTCCGTTGACTAACCAATCACATTAAGCCTTAGTCAATTTCATCCAGGGTGGGGCCTATTTGTACCCGGAAAACGGGTCTAACACAACTTGCCATGACGTATAAAAAGTATGTGATTAGGGCGCTGTTGGATGCTAGGATGTTTATGCACCTATAGGAATTATTGCTGTGTTTGGACACACGTATGTGTGGGTATGATTGGTTAGTTGTAACTTAGTCCAGTATAGCAAACTCATTACTGATTTGGTCCACTGTTACTATTTTGGGAAAACATATGAACTCACCAGCGTTAGCTGACCTTTTAGCATGTTTTCCCAGGTAATTAGAGCTGATGTTTGGAAATATTATTGTTTTGGATGCTTGGCAGAAGGGCATGGTTGAAGGATCAATTGGGCACTCTGATAAACTGTTGGGACCTATTTTTATGTTTTGATTTGGGCTTACTTACTACTTTTGGGAATGAATGTAAACTTATATATATATACTTGGGTTGTAATGTTTTAATAAACGGATAATGCTATTCCGTTTTCTTGTGCTTGTGTTATGTGCCAATCCCAGTAGCACCCTGAAGCTTTGATAAGTCTTTCGATGTACCAAATTTTGGGGGTGTTACAATTTGCATGTATGGATGGTATTGACGTTTGAATAATTCCAAAGGTTATTTGTGGACCAATAATGTCTTGTTGGGCAATTGTTTTTACTGATTGTTTGGTTCAGATCCGTTTTGGATTGTTAATTGGTCTCTTATATTTGGTTCAGTTGCTTACATCGGTATTGGTATTTGTATCGACACTTAGTATTATAATTGGTATTGGTATTGGTATTGGTATTGGATTTGCATTTATTGGTATTCTCCTATTCGTTTGGGTTATTGAAGGAGTATTGTAGAAGAAAATGGTTTTGCGACTGTGTTGTGGTTTTGCACAGTATATGTATGTTTAAGCATCTGGCTCTGCTCACCCTTGTGTTAATGATGGTGATGGTGATGGTGATGTTATAGTCTTAACTAATCCGACTATGTCTTGAGTAGTTATGTGTAGCATCTCGACATCAACAACTTGTTTTGGTTTTTACACACGCGGTTCTGCATCTGGTTTTGTCTGAATCTGAATCTGAATATGTATGAATTTGAATATGTCTGAATCTGTCTGGATCTGAATATGTCTGTCTGAATCTGCTTGTCTGAGATTAGAAGCAGGACCGGGGGATTGAGAGTCTCGTAGACGCTTAGTGTCTTCAAGTAACGCTCTATCCTCATCTCTGTAATAACTATTTACTAGCTCCTTGCGAGTCATTTTAATATCATTGTCGTTCAAAAAAAATGTAGTTCGAAAAATTTGAACATCTCCCTCATCGAAGACCCTTAACTTTTGCGACACCCCCTCATCGTAGATCATCAAGCTCATTCACGTCACCGGCTAAGTTTGGCTTAGCTTATACACACGATTAAATTAGGAATTACCTATATTTAAATTCACATGGTTATGCAAAATGTTATTTGACTTATTTTCATGGTGCTTCCATCATAGGAAAAAGTAAATTTGTTGCTTGAGTATATTTAGTTGCCTTTCCCTTGAAGCATATGCATGTGAATTAAATGTCAAAAGTTTTCCCAAGTTCTACTTCTTTATTTTTCTTCATTTCCATAACACTCGTATTAGATATCAATACGGTTAACAGTTGTTATTTACTTCTAAATAACTTATAAGATGGAAATTTACATCTAAAGGATAGAATGTGATTCTTTCATTGAGGGGTAAGTTTAAGTAAAATTTGAAACCCTACAAGTAATACCAAAATGAAATCTGCTTCCCATCTGCCTATTTTATTGTATCCAGTTAATTTCATTCCTATTTTCTACAAAATTTTGGGAAAAAAATGACACCTCTTTTGTGTATTCTCTTGGCAATCGAAATAAATGTTATCATGCTCCTTTCGTTTAGGACACCTCTAAGAAGCCTAGCAATGTTCTTGTTGGATCGTTTCAAGGAGGGTCGAGGTCCCATAATGTCTACCGTTTCGGTGACATTGTTCTTAGTCTTATTGTCAAGTTTGTATAGTATATTCAGGATTCAGAAGCGTTCAATGGAGACAGGAACCGTGAATCAAACTGATCATGTTCTTTTGGACAATCATATACTTGATGCGTCACTCATGGGTACGTTTCATTTCTATTCCCTAACTTATGATCCCGCGTGTTAAAATTTATATGATATATGTGATACAGGTTTTTGCTTATTCCTCGGACTGATGATAGATAGACTTCATTACTATGTTAAAAGGTTCGATTATTCTGAGAGCGTCAAATCCTTTATCGCGAAAGAAAGTTACGAGACGGAATCAGATTGAATCGACCTTCATGTATATAAATAAAGAAACAAAGTCATATTATTTCATTCTTCAATAGAACTTGTTAAATGATTTGAATTAGGCAATCATGTATAACATTCAAAATTTTATGAATTTGTTTATTGTGTTCAAGTGATTTTGTAATGTTTATTAGCAAACACAACATACATTGGACTAAGCCCAATAACCAACGACCAAAAGACTAAAATTGATGGCACCAAAAATCACACAGCCGGGCCAACCAAATACTTATGGTTTCTTAAAGCCCAAAACTGAATTACTTATGGGCTTATGGCCCCTTTGAAATAACGTGGAAGTCTCCTAGAAAGTAGTTTTCACTTAATGTTACTTGATCTGGACCATCGATGTAAAATAGATTTAAATCATCCACTTTGAAGTAGGCGTATTTATACAAACTATACGAATATTCGCGCAAAACAACGGTGTATAACGGCAAATAATTATACTTGTTAAATCGTGATTCCGGTTTAACATTTGATGCAAAACGTGTGTTTTTTAAACTACAAAGTGCATTTTTTTTTTTTAAATTAATATAATGTGTTTTTTTTTTTAAGTTGCCAAGTTTAAAATTGATCAAGCTTAAAGTGTATTAAGAGATACTTAAGGGTAATTTACACAAACTACATTAATTTAAGTTTTCAAGATTTCAAAAATAGGCATGCATTTTTTATAAGTAGACAAACTACATTAATTTAAGTTTTCAAGATTTCAAAAATAGGCATGCATTTTTTATAAGTAGTATATATAGGATGCGGCCTGTTAAGTATTTTCAAAACATTGTAAATTTCAATAATATGCTATTGTTCTCAGTTCTATTAAGGGCATTGTAAGGTTACATTTATCATTGAAAGAACCTAGCTTGATTTGCTTATTATACAAGTGACTTACCAAAAAGACAGATAGATGAGTAGAGAGTGGCATGATCTTTTCGTTGCTCGCTATCGCGTTGTGTCTTCCTTTTATGGCCATAACACCTGGTTTGATCCAGCTGGGGTGACGTTTTTTACAATTACAAAACATAAATAAAGCCTTTATTTAAGTTTATGTCAATATAATTTATTGAAAAAATTACACGGATAGTCCTTGTGGTTTACCCAGATTGCACGTTTGGGTGCTATTTCAATTTATTTACGCCAGAGGTACCTAATTTGGCAAACGTTGCACGAGTTTGGTCCCTATCTTGGATGGGCGTTATCTTTCTCCGTTAAATGAATGCATCGTTAGTCCCTCCGTTAGTTTTGTTTGCATCGTTAGTCCCTCCGTTAGTATTTTCGTCTGACTTTTAACTTTTTCGTCCGATTCTTTACATTTTCGTCTGAATTTTTACATTTTCGTCCGATTCTTTACGTTTTCGTAGAATTTTTACGTTTTCGTCCGATTCTTTACGTTTTCGTCCAAATTTTTACGTTTTCGTCCGATTCTTTACGTTTTCGTCCGAATTTTTACGTTTTCATCTGAATTTTTCCGTTTTCGTCCAATTCTTTACGTTTTCGTCCAAACTTTTACGTTTTCATATGAATTTTTACGTTTTCGTCCGAATTTTTACGTTTTAGTCCGATTCTTTATGTTTTCGTCCAAATTTTTACGTTTTCATCCGAATTTTTACGTTTTATCCGATTCTTTACGTTTTCGTCCAAATTTTTATGTTTTCATCCGAATTTTTACGTTTTCGTCCGAATTTTTACGTTTTCGTTCGATTCTTTACGTTTTCGTCCAAATTTGTACGTTTTCATCCGAATTTTTTTGTTTTCGTCCGATTCTTTACGTTTTCGTCCAAATTTTTACGTTTCCATCCGAATTTTTACGTTTTCGTCCAAATTTTTATGTTTTCGTTCGAATTTTTACGTTTTCGTTCGATTCTTTACGTTTTCGTCCAAATTTTTACGTTTTCATCCGAATTTTTATGTTTTCGTTCGAATTTTTACGTTTTCGTTCGATTCTTTACGTTTTCGTCCATATTTTTACGTTTATATCCGAATTTTTACGTTTTCGTCCAAATTTTTATGTTTTCGTTCGAATTTTTACGTTTTCGTTCGATTATTTACGTTGTCGTCCAAATTTTTACGTTTTCATCTGAATTTTTACGTTTTCGTCCGAATTTTTACGTTTTCATCCGAATTTTTTCACCTTCGTCCGATTCTTTACGTTTTCGTCCAAATTTTTACGTTTTCATCTGAATTTTTACGCTTTCGTCTGAATTTATATGTTTTCGTCCGGTTCTTTACGTTTTCGTCCAAATTTTTACGTTTTCATCTGAATTTTTTCGTTTTCGTCTGAATTTTTACGTTTCCATTCGAATTTTTACGTTTTCGTCCAAATTTTTATGTTTTCGTTCGAATTTTTACGTTTTCGTTCGATTCTTTACGCTTTCGTCCAAATTTTTACGTTTTCATCCGAATTTTTATGTTTTCGTTCGAATTTTTACGTTTTCGTTCGATTCTTTACGTTTTCGTCCATATTTTTACGTTTATATCCGAATTTTTACGTTTTCGTCCAAATTTTTATGTTTTCGTTCGAATTTTTACGTTTTCGTTCGATTATTTACGTTTTCGTCCAAATTTTTACGTTTTCATCTGAATTTTTACGTTTTCGTCCGAATTTTTACGTTTTCATCCGAATTTTTTCACCTTCGTCCGATTCTTTACGTTTTCGTCCAAATTTTTACGTTTTCATCTGAATTTTTACGCTTTCGTCTGAATTTATACGTTTTCGTCCGGTTCTTTACGTTTTCGTCCAAATTTTTACGTTTTCATCTGAATTTTTTCGTTTTCGTTTGAATTTTTACGTTTTCATCCGAATTTTTTCGTTTTTGTCCAAATTTTTACGTTTTCGTCCAAATTTTTACGTTTTCATCCGAATTTTTACGTTTTCGTCCGAATTTTTACGTTTTCATCCGAATTTTTATGTTTTCGTTCGATTCTTTACGTTTTCGCCAATATTTTTACGTTTATATCCGAATTTTTACGTTTTCGTCCAAATTTTTATGTTTTCGTTCGAATTTTTACGTTTTCGTTCGATTATTTACGTTTTCGTCCAAATTTTTACGTTTTCATCTGAATTTTTACGTTTTCGTCCGAATTTTTACGTTTTCATCCGAATTTTTTCACCTTCGTCCGATTCTTTACGTTTTCGTCCAAATTTTTACGTTTTCATCTGAATTTTTACGCTTTCGTCTGAATTTATACGTTTTCGTCCGGTTCTTTAAGTTTTCGTCCAAATTTTTACGTTTTCATCTGAATTTTTTCGTTTTCGTCTGAATTTTTACGTTTTCATCCGAATTTTTTCGTTTTCGTCCGATTCTTTACGTTTTCGTCCAAATTTTTACGTTTTCATCCGAATTTTTACGTTTTCGTCCGAATTTTTACGTTTTAGTCCGATTCTTTACGTTTTCGTCCAAATTTTTACGTTTTCATCAGAATTTTTACGTTTTAGTCCGATTCTTTACGTTTTCGTCCAAATGTTTATGAAAACGTTAAAATTTGGACGAAAACGTAAAGAATCGGACTAAAACGTATAAATTCAGACGAAAACATAAAAATTCAGATGAAAACATAAAAATTTGGACGAAAACGTAAAGAGTCGGACGAAAACGAAAAAATTTGGATGAAAACGTAAAAATTTGGACGAAAACGTAAAGAATCGAACGAAAACGTAAAAATTTGGACGAAAACGTAAAAATTCGGATGAAAACGTAAAAATTTGGACGAAAACGTTAAGAATCGAACGAAAACAAAAAAAATCAGATGAAAACGTAAAAATTTCGACGAAAACGTAAAGAATCGAACGAAAACGTAAAAATTCGGACGAAAACGTAAAAATTTGGACGAAAACGTAAAAATTCGGATGAAAACGTAAAAATTTGGACGAAAACGTAAAGAATCGGACGAAAACAAAAAAATTCGGATGAAAACGTAAAAATTTGGACGAAAACGTAAAGAATCGAACGAAAACGTAAAAATTCGAACGAAAACATAAAAATTTGGACGAAAACGTAAAAATTCGGATGAAAACGTAAAAATTTGGACGAAAACGTAAAGAATCGGACGAAAACAAAAAAATTCGGATGAAAACGAAAAAATTCGGATGAAAACGTAAAAATTTGGACGAAAACTTAAAGAATCGAACGAAAACGTAAAAATTCGGACGAAAACGTAAAAATTCGGACGAAAACGTAAAAGTTAGGATGAAAACGTAAAAATTTGGACGAAAACGTTAAGAATCGTACGAAAACGAAAAAATTGGGATGAAAACGTAAAAATTTGGACGAAAACGTAAAGAATCGAACGAAAACGTAAAAATTCGGACAAAAACGTAAAAATTCTGATGAAAACATAAAAATTTGGACGAAAACGTAAAGAATCGGACTAAAACGTAAAAATTCAGATGAAAACGTAAAAATTTGGACGAAAACGTAAAGAATCGGACTAAAACGTAAAAATTCGGACGAAAACGTAAAATATCATATGAAAACGTAAAAATTTGGACGAAAACGTAAAGAATCGGACGAAAACGTAAAAATTCGGACGAAAACGTAAAGAATCGGACGAAAACGTAAAAATTCGGATGAAAACGTAAAAATTCGGACGAAAACGTAAAGAATCGGACGAAAATGTAAAAATTCAGACGAAAATGTAAAGAATCGGACGAAAAAGTTAAAAGTCAGACGAAAATACTAACGGAGGGACTAACGATGCAAACAAAACTAACGGAGGGACTAACGATGCAAACATTTAACAGAGAAAGATAACGCCCATCCAAGATAGGGACCAAACTCGTGCAACGTTTGCCAAATTAGGTACCTCTGGCGTAAATAAATTGAAATAGCACCCAAACGTGCAATCTGGGTAAACCACAAGGACCATCCGTGTAATTTTTTCTAATTTATTGGTTATATATGCTTTATAGTAAAATGCAGAAATGGTCCCTATGGTTTGCTCAGAATGCATGTTTAGTCCCTGGTCTTTTGAAATTGCAAGCGACCTCTCTATAGGGTGTTTTTGGTCCCTGGCCATTGCAGAAATGGTCCATGTGGTATCCTCATAATTGCACGTTTAGTCCCTCACCAGGGACCAAAACGGAACCAAAAACTCCTCACAGGGAGGCCGCCTGCAATTTCGAAAGACCAGAGACTAAATATGCAATCTGAGCAAACCACAGGGACCATTTCTGCAATTTACTCTATGTTTTATTAGTAAATTCTATTTGTTTTCATCAATATGATCAGTTTATGTATGTAATGGTTAGCATTTGGTTTAAAAGTTTCCATATTTATATTGCAAATTGTTTGTAAATCTTGGTGGTGAAATATGTAGTTCTAGGAAAGACCATGAAAGGATCTAATCTTCAATAGGATTAAGCTAGCTTTTATCCTTTACGTGGATGGCCACTACAGCGAAAGTCTTGTTCTAAATTGGATAGAGTCGTTTTGATAATACTGTGGACGTATAGTCTAGACTGGACCAGGAATGGGCCAGGCCCGGCAGACAGCGGCCCACTCTACGCCTAAACCCTAATCCATGCCCTATAAATATAGGGCTGGAATCCCCTTCTTAGGGGAGGACGGGAGGGAACAGAACAGGTTATTCTAAACCTAACTCTTGTAGGCTATATCGCATCGATACTAACTTGACCGTCGGAGGTGGATCCTGTAACCACTCGTAAAATTTCCTATTTACTTTACTAAATTATCATCCTTTTTCCACGGGTAAATTTTTTTTTTTTTTTATTTAAATGTATCTCCTATCTTATGTGACGTAGATCACATCATTGATAAACGTGCTCCCACAAGACCTGCTTAACAAAACTAATGTTTATTTTATAAACATCATGATAGAAAAATATTACAGAATACCACTTACCACTTTACGATAAAATCCATAACAAAACATTCACTATCTATAATAGAGTTTCTAGGAAACCCTAAAATTTACCACAACACCAAATATGAACAACTAAACATCATAACATAAAAAATACAATATATCTGAGTTAATGTACAAATTCCTAAAGCATCAAAAACCCTAATTCTATTTTGTTCCCGATAAAACCTTAATTTCACATAAGTGTTATTTTATGCATTCATTTCACAAACCCTAATTTATTTCTAGAATATTTTTGTAAAATATAAAGTTTACAAGTTATTTAAGCTATAGTACAAGTCATTTATGCATCAAAACATTTATTTACAAAATCTTTATTTAAATTCCAATTATATTATTTTCAAAGCATAACTAACAAACCATTTATGCATAACTTTTATAAATGATATTTTCTAAACTCCTTAAATATTTTTACAAGTCTTTTAGCCTAGAGTACAAGTGCCTAATGCACAAAAACCATAAATTCCATTTAATTACCTTTTAACATAATAAAAATTAACAAATAATTTTTATACACTAAATACATGTTAAAACTATATTTTTCTTAAATCCTAAACTATTGTACAAGTCTATTAAACATGTTTTACAACCTTTCATAAGTTCAACATATTTTTCTTTCATTTCCTAAATAATTCGATTTATACAAAAATATAAAAGACCATAAATATTTTGTAAGTACTAAAACTCTTGAACTAAGTTAGTTATCATTTCTAAACCCTAGTTACAAGCTACTAAACCTATGGTACTACTCTCCTAAGCTCACACGCCCTCTCCTCCATTTCCTGGTTCGAATGAAACCACAACCTAACTAAGCTTACCTATTAAGTATACAATGTACCTAGTCTTCTTCAAGCCCACTCCTAAGAAGCCCTCCACTTGTACATCTTCTCCATCAAGAACTTTCCCTATTGGTAGATAAAACCCATGGACATGGAACCGGCCACATCACCTCTTCTTCTCCCTCCTCCTCCACCTATCCAAGTGGCACCATGCTCAGTTCCTGTCAGCCCTGGTATGCACACTTTGTCTCCCTATCATCTTCTACTAAACCCTAAACTTATCCTTCTATAAATAGCAACATAACCCTACTTCACCATTCACACCCAATCGAACCCAATAACAGAAGCAATCCCAAACCACTTCTGCCCTAATCATAACTTTAAATACACTCTCAAAACAAATCCTAGAAGATCAGAAACAAGGAGGAACACTGGAAACCAAGTTCGAACCATTCCAAGTCTTAAACCCTAAACGAGCCAAACCCTAAGTAAGTCACTTAACTCTCATTTAAATTCAGTTTTACTTACCTTGTATTACTTAAAAGTATTAATATGTAATCTATAATAACAATCATAAACAAAAACATTAAGTTTTATTTCATTTCTTTTGTTTCTGTTGATCAGTAAATCACACGTATTCATAGTATTCGAATACTTGCTAAAACAAATCAAAGATATAAGAAACATGTTAAAACATACTTAAAATAATCACAACATATCTAAAAACCTTAGTCTAAAACCCTAGAAACATTAAACCCTAATCGGGTTTTCCTTTCCTGTTCTATATCGAGTAAAACCCAAGCCCCACAGACCTACTTCTGATCTCGAAACCAACATCCAAACGACCCTTAAAAATTCTAGTTTTTCAGTATTACTAGAGTTCACCCAGCTAGCTCTATTTAGAAACAAAAATCATTGAAAATGATCGAGTATCCATGGAGTTATCGAGTTCCAAAATCTGATGTATATCGCTAACCATGGAAATGAATTTTTCCAGTTGTGAACTTTTCTATATTAATCGACTAAGAACCCAACTTGTGCCCTATTTTTCTAACCCCAAATGATCTCTGAAAATTCTAACTTTTTGGTATGTTAAAGTCGACCTAGCAATCTTTATTTAGAAACTAAAATTTTTGAAAAAGGTTAAGTTTTGAATAAAATATCGAGTCTTGAAATTGCCCTCATATCGCTAAACTAGGAATCCAAAAACTTAGTTATAATCCTTCCATTTGAGTCAACCACCCACTCAACTTCCAACCAAACTTTCGACCACTAATATATCTCGATAAATTCTAAATTTCTGGAAAACTAAAGTTCATATAGTGAACTATTTTTAGAAAAAAACTATTTGAAAAACCGTCAAGTGGTTCAAAAGTTATATGAGTCCAAAGTTGGCCACTCGCTAGCTTTAAAACAAATTTTCAGAATTTATATTTAAACTTGTTTCATCACTCGACTTTTGGACTGATTTTCGAATATCAAACCAACTTTATAAATTATGATTTTCGACATGTCTAGAATCGACCTAGCTGTCTTTTTATAGAAACTGAGAACACGAAAAATCGTTTAGTATTCGTTAAGTTATTCGCGTCCAAAGATCTAGCTAAGTCCAATATTTCATAAGTATAATTTTTGTTAAATTAAAGTTTTTAGGGTTAATTTTGTAAATAAATATGTTCAAGGGTATTTTCTGTCAATAACAAATAAAAAGGGGTGAGATTGTCATTTTTGAAACTTGAGGGTATAAACTGTCATTTTCCAAAAGTCCAGGGTATAAACTTTCATTTGACCAAACCTTAGGGATTAAAGCGTAACTTTTCCTAATCGATATTTTCATCCTTTTTATTTTGTTTTCCCGACTCTATATTAACATAATATGCTTAATAAACCGAACCCAAAACTTACAGATAAAAGATAAGATAAAATCTTACTTTTGAAACTACATATTGGTTCAAATAAAATATGTAACCATCAACCAAACAACGAAACAAAACCAAACAAAATGAACATATAATCATTAGAAATGATTACTAGATATTGGCATAACAACCCAGGTTACATTGTCCGGAGACCTTTATCAACTTTCTTTCATTTGTTTTCCATCCAGATTGTCAGGTGAGTTCATAACCCCTATTTTTACATGTTTTGAACTATTTTTGGGGGAGATACATGCTCAATTATTTGTTTTCACTTTCGCAAGCAATTCTAAGTTTTCATATATCGATATAAGTTTCATAGCCCTTATTTTCATATGATATGAATTAAATTGGCAATATTGACAAACGCTGTTTGCATTTACATGAATTATGAATCGCTAAAGGACTTTTTCCCATATTAAACACAAGTATGTTATTCTTATTTTATTGCCTTACGCTAAGTTTAATTAAAGCCAAAAGACCTCCCATCATGCACCTCTAATCACCTGTACTTAGGGTGAGCGCGAATATCGTGGATAGTACTATTGGGCTGACAACCCCTTTGTATTGCCGTAACGTAATACAAAGCATTATATTTGAGATGAATAAAGAGATGTGGCAGTCTCCTACTCGGGGGCAAAGTTACCTACATTTAATTATGGGGTAATTATTACATCATTAGTTCATGACTGTTGATGTTCTGTTAATGCGTTGCGTGTCATGAGGCTTAGCGCAATAAAATATATCTTTCCCTAATGGTAATTGTATGCGTTGCAATTACTTTCATCTAATCTTGTGTTTAAATGGTTTGAACTAAACTGAACGACATATTTTCCGAATAACTGAAGAAGGGCTTATTTTTCTGAAATATGAAAAGAGCTGATTTTCTGAAATATTGAAAGGGGCTTATTTATTTATAACTGAACAAAGCATTTTTATCAGAAACTGGCTTATTTCTGAATAACTGAAACGGACTATTTTCATCTAAGAAACTTTATGAATTCACTCAACCTTTGTGTTGACATTTTAGCATGTATTCTCAGGTTATCGGAAGCATGGATTGACACGGGATTGGCTATGGACAGTGTTATCATTCAAATCAATAATATTTTTATAAATATATTTTGAGAACTTCCTGCTGGGACCTACATATTGTAACTCTGATATAAATGAATGATAACAATTTTATCTAAAACGTCTCATTTTCGAGTCGTTTTCTATTATCATGACTGTGAACTATTTAGTAACTCCCCAACTTATATTTCCGCTGCGAATATCGAAAACGGGGGTGTTACAGATCCTGGGGCTACGGCCTCGGGTCCACTCCTAACGGGTTCTCTTTGTTGAACAGGTCTACTCAGGGCTCGAGAAGACGACGAACGGCCTAGGGAGAGTCGTCGAATCCAGTCCGCGCCAGATTATGTATCAACAAATCCCTAGAACGCTCTATCCTCATCTTTGTAATAACTTTTTGCCCGCTCCTTGCGAGTCATTTTAATATCATCGTTGTTTTATTTTTTGTTTCACTAAATGTTTTCATATATTCTTTGATATATGTTAAGAATTTTTGCTAAAGTTGAATTATCACATGTTACAACCGTTTGCAATTACATTTTAATCTTTTCACGTTCTATTTTGAACGTTATACGAAACACTTACCACAATATCGCATATCATTAATTGTCTACCGCTAGGAACCGCTGCCGCTAGGCGCGGGCAGTGACGGATCTAGGAATCCATAGCGGGGTATGCACGATTTTTGAAACCTACATTACTCATGCACGATTTTTAGTAAGGTTATTGATAAATCTGGTTTCCGGGTTATACTTTCGGGCCGGGTTTTTCGAGTCGTTTTTTTTTTTGGTGATTGAGACAACATTAGTTACTCGGAGAGTATTTCAACCAAATCAATTAGATATTGTTGTTAATGGAATAAGATCAAAAGAAAAGCTTATCTCGTGTTTTGTAATAATATTGAGTAAAATTCTTAAGCTCTAATCATAATAGTGAAATCGTAAATAAAAATCTTTGTCTTTTTACTCTGGTAGAAAACATAACCTAGTGATAAAAAAGGAAAAATAAGTACCAGTATAATGTTAAACAAAGAAGAAAAATTAGAATTTTGAACGGGATGGGCCTAAGATTGGGCCAGGCACCTTAACTTAAAACTCATTTAAGCAAGGGTGAGTTAGATTGGGGTATGCACTTGGAATTTTCGTGCATGCCTGAGGGTATGCACTTATTAATTTTCAATGTATTTATTAGTCACTCGGGAAAAATCAAAATTTTTTACACTACTCGGAATTTACACAGGATATGCACGTGCATACCCTGTGTTCAACATAGATCCACCCCTAGGCGAGGGTACTCGCCTAGTAGTATATAGATGCGTGTAAAAAAATTATAGCCATCCATGTCAAAAATAATAAATAAAATTAAAAAGATAATTTAACACTAAAGCATAAGAAGATAACTTAACAAATACATAACCCATAACCACAAGAGGTTCCAAATACATAATAACCGTAACTTAACAAATGCAAAGAGTGTTTTGAAACAGTAGCTACATAATCAAAATAGAAGAGTGTTAACTAGCACACTCTTACTTTTGATTCGCACACTCCAATGTACAATCTTAAAAAATGAGAGTGTGCAAATCATTAGCCAAAATAAAAGGTTATAAGGCTCGATGCAATAACAAGTTTTCAATCGATCAATCCCTCATTCGATCGATCGATTCTTAGTGTGGCACCAAATCACCATTCGATCAATCCCTTCTTTTTTTTTGGATCTAGATCATCCAAGCGATCGACAATCGCACAACTTTTGTGTCTTTCTTTTTGTTTTAATTAAATGAAAAAGTATTTTGGTGAGGTATGTTTTTTGTAGTGTAGATCGCCCTTACTGAGACACTCGCTGGAGAGAGAAAGCTGACGTGAAAGAAAAAATGGAAAAGATTCACCCTCCTTCCTGCATCCAGCCTAACAATTCCCCCAAACAAAGCTCTTTTTTTTTAGTTAATGTTTTTTCTAATAACATAAAAAGCATGGAGCTCTCAAAAGGTTTCAAAATGTAGCTACCAAAGTCCTTAGACTCGATGTATAACCCTAACTTCCCACTTCCTAAACCTTCTGCCAATACTTGAGCTCGTTCTCTTCCTTGAGATGTTCGGAACCGCACCTTGGCGACCCTGCATAAAAGCTTACATTAGAGATATTAATAAACTTCACGCTTCTTAGCATACACCAAAAAAGTAACTAGTTACAAAAATGCTAGGAACATCATACATACCATGTTAACTTGTTCCAATCATTTTTTCGGATCCGAATATCAGCACAACTACAACCTTGAAACAACTTCCTTAAAATGTTATGAGCCTGCATCATTTTACAAAGAGAGTCCGAACATTCAGAAAATGCTAGGAACTAGTTACAAAAATGCTAGGAACATCATACATACCATGTTAACTTGTTCCAATCATTTTTTCGGATCCAAATATCAGCACAACTACAACCTTGAAACAACTTCCTTAAAATGTTATGAGCCTGCATCATTTTACAAAGAGAGTCCGAACATTCAGAGAATCAGCAAGTATTTACATTGTATAAAAACAATAGCTAGCTATTTATGTCAAAACCTGAACAAAATGCAAACTACATGACATTAGATAAGAGTAAAATCAGTGGTTGCCAAAGTTAATCGACTCGACGAATCTACTTACATGTGATAATAGCAAATACAATAGTAGTTGACTTGGCTCAAAGGATGTGCTCGGAAGCTAATCATACTCTTTTTTCAAATATATTTTGTAGAATCTACTCATGAAATTAAATAATAGAAAAATCTCTAGTCTTATCATATAATGCACTAGACGATCTACTTTTGAGCTACGAAAGACATTTATAAAAGCTTAACAAGACATTTATAAAAGCTTTGGAATGATGATAGCAAAATTATAGAGTGACCTCAAGCTTAAAAATAAAACAAATACCTAAACTTCTTTGAAGAATCTACTAAGCAGCAAAGGAAGACCAACTTATTATTTTTTTTATTTATTATTTTTTTTTTCTAATCAAAATTATACACGAACATATGACACTAGATAATAGCAAATAACCCTAAATGACATCTGTAAAGAAGCTGAAAAAGACTATAATGAGTAAGATGATGATGAAAGTATAATGACTTTTAATGAGTAAGATTTTAATGCCATAAACACTTTTATTAAAACTTACCTTTTCACCGTTCCTGTGCTTCATGCCTTTTATCACTATTCTATATTTTCCCTTCATAATCAACTTCTCTTGATCAGTTTCTTGCCTGGGAAAGGTCCTACATTCACATCTATACCTCCAATCTTGTATGAAGACCTTTGTAAGATCTACACGGAGAAATTAGAAAACGTTATAAATGTTTTAAAAAAAATAAAACGAAGACATAAAAAGCACAATGAGTTAACAACATCAAGTATAAAGGTAAAAACAAAGATAGAATTCCCAAAAGTAAACAAGCATACCATGTTAACATGATTGGTAGACTCCATTTCAAGTACACAACAGTCGGAGAATCTGCTAAAGTACTTGTCCCTATTAAGGTAAACAATCCTTCTCGGCCTTCCAATGTTTGGGAATAAATCAAGCCTGACCAATTAACCATTTTAGAAAGCTTATTGTGTCGAAGCAAACAGTTCCTTGACCCTAGCCAACTTGCAGCACTTGAATACAGCTTAGAAAATAAACTTTAAGGAAAACTTACAAAGTCTCATCAGAGGTGTTAAATGGGAGGTCCCAGAGCATAACTGACGTCTGTAAAAAAACACGAGAACAAATGCAATTTAATAATAGTTCACTAGAACAAATATATATAATATATATATATATAGGGGGTGTTTGGTATGAGAGAATAATACATAATGGAATTGTAGACTTGTAGTGAAGAATGAGAATGGGGAGTGAGAATAAATTTGAAAAAACATAATTAATTCCCTTTCCCTTGTTTTTGGGTAAACATGGAATGAACATAAAGAAATGAACCAGAAACCTCATTCTAGCATTATCCATTGGATTGAAATAAAGTTTAGTCATCTCAAAGATACATTTTAATTATTGACTATGATGATAATACTTATCAGATAGCAATTTTGTAATGAAAACTAATTGAAAATATATGAACCCCTCGCTAGCATTTATAATGAACGTTTCAAACATAGATCATGACAATATGAACTTCCAAATAATAAAATATGACGATCCACGATTAATTGTTTTAGATAAATCATGAACTTCGCTTAGAACTACTGCAAATCCATATCCGATGATTCAATTGTATGCTACTACTAACAAGTTGAGTCTTGAACTAATCAAACTAGCCCAAGGCTGAACCGAGAAAATGGCACCAAATCATGTACATAAAGACTCGACCAATCAATTCAACACACCATCATGAACAACAACGTAATTTAGTGGGTGTTTGGGATTTTCTGCTTATAAAGTATAAATTTATACAACATAAATAATGAAGAAGAAGAAGAAAACAAAATTAACCTTGTGATCTTTTGTTATGTGTTTCAGCAGATCCATGTGAACTTCGAAGCATTTCTTTTTGCCATTTTTTTGGATCTTCTTCTTTGTTTGTAATTAAATCTTACTTAGGTCGGAAATGAATGACAAGTTACAAAAATACATGTAATTAACATGAAAGGGAATGTGAAAAGTGATAAATGTAACAAAAAAGAAACTAGATCTACCTTTTTGTTATATTTCCGAGACCACCTATTTCAACAAAGATGACAAGAAAATCGCCATGCCACATGCCACACACACCTTTCATGACCAAAATTCATGGCTGGTCCAAATACAAGCTTGATGATTTATTAGTAGAACTCAAAGATTTATAAACAGCTCTTACATCTTACCATTTCTTTGAGTAGCAAGAGATATATGAAATAGAAATGTGTCGGTGTTAGTATTTATTTATAGGGGTGTATTAAAGGGGGTGGTGAGAGCCAATGGGACTGAAGTGTGCGGATCAGGTAGGAAGACCGTCGGATTGAACTAGATCTACCTTGTGGCTGATGATGAGATTTGTGTTTGTTATTGTGTGTATTACTGTATTTAGGTGAAGATGAAGAGGGGAGGAAAGAGTAGTTGAATGTTTTATTTCTTGTAGGCTTTGGTTGTTGACAAAGATAAATAGCATAGTACTTCGTATTAAACACAAGTACTTCGTAAATATAGCTTCTTGTTCCTTTTTTTTTTTTTTTTTTTTCCTAATATACATGATCAAAATCAACGAACTTCCCTACGTACGATGTTTTTATGTGATATATGTGTGTTGTTGTTTCAGAAATGGCTATATATGAACATGTATGTAAAATTTATTGGTGGCATAAGCAAGGTTGTAAATATCGCTCGGCGGTACCGTGGCGGTCGACCCCTGAAATCCGCCATATCGGTCTTGGCGGCGCCATGGCGGAGACCATAAATTATAAAGGAATATGAAAAAAAACCCTAGATCTAGGCTAGATCTGAAGTGAATATGAAAAAAAAAAAACCCTAGATCTGAAGTTAAACGGCGTTGACCGGCGTGAATCTGGAAAAAAAAACCTAGATCTGAAGTTGACCGTCGTTGACCGACCGCCGCCAAGGCCGATTTTTGACCGATTTTGACCGCCAGGCTCCGATTTTGACCAAAACGCCAAGTTAGACCGATATGGGAAATATCGTGGCGGTGGACCACCGAAATCCGCCATGGCGCCGCCATATCGGCCGCCATGGCCGATTTTTACAACACTGGGCATAAGGCAAGTTGGAACAAATAAATAATGTACCTACATATAGGAATTGGTCGAAGACCCGGTCCTAGCTCGCTCTATAAGTATAGTTTAGGATATTAATTATCATTTTAAGGGTTGTTGGGCAAAAATGTTGTTTGGACTAATGTTTTGAAACCCGGTTCGATGCGGTCGGTTGAATCGTTTTTTGCCCAAAAAACAGGCCAAAATGAACCGGTTTTCGGAGGCTTCAGAATCCAGTTTGACCCATCGAGTTTCTTGTAACCCGAGTCAACCCAGTGCAACAAAGTCGGTACGTCGTATTTGATATTTTTCTTATCTTTATGTTTCAAAAAAAAAAATGTATATGATAAGTTTGGATTGAATGTGATAATGGATGATGTTGTTTTTAAGTTTAAAAGTTATAGCTTCGTTGAATTTATGTGTTTGGTATTTGTATAGTACATATTTTGTAAACCTATAATGTGAATGGTATTAAACTTTTTAGTCTTTATGTATATTTGGTATTAAAAATTAATGTTTTATAAGTGTTAAGTGATGTGAAATAATATTGCAATATACTTAAATGGAAGACCGGTTTGACCCGACGGTTGACCCGATGACCCGGCCGGGTGGATTCGAGACGACCCGGTTTTTAAAACACTAATTTGGACAATATTATTGCTTTTTACAAATACAAAACAAAGTCAAAAAAAGGATCCACTGCACAAGGGGAGGGGCAATTTGGTAATATTGGTTGGCCTCCTTAAAATACCAAAAAACCCTTTCTGTGTGCTTATTTGCTTTCTATTAGCTTCATTCTGCTTATCTTGGCTTATTAGTACTACTGGTAGCTTAAGTTAGTTTCTTCATCATTAGTTTAAGTGTTTGCTTTAAAAGTCTAAAAAAAAAAAAAAAAAAAAAAAATATATATGCTTAATAGTAATTTAGCACATTTAGTGCTTAATCCTAGCTTAAAATAGTTTATATTGGCTTCATATACTTAGGTAAACATCTGTCACTAAAATTTATAGCTTATCTTGATTTGTTCTAGTATTAATTTCAAAATCAGTCCCTAAATAGAGTGTTTGGAATATGGAGTTTTAATGGTTAAAAGCTAGGGTACTGTTCATATGCAAGTTTTGGAAGTTCAAGCTTACTTAAAATCACTCATATAGGTTGTTTGTTTGGAATTTTGAGCTATTATTACGGATTTGATTGGATTGGATTGGTATATTGAAGAATGAAGGGCTAAACTGTTCAGTTAAGCTTCCTAATAGCTTAAGCTTATTTAGCCTTATTTTTGGTATAAGTTAGGTTCAATATAGTCCTCCAAGTGCATTCCCTAGAGTTGGTACTGTTTCATTGGCATTTGAATAGTCTTTGGTCCAAAATTTGTCAAAACTGATCACAGAACCTCAGGCCGCATCAGTAGCAAATAGTGCCCCAACAGCTTATATCTTCCATTTTTAATTTGTTCAAATCAAGTCCAATTAAGCTGGTATCTGGTACAAATGATCTTGGGTTGATCTCACACTTATTCCTCATTTTTCTGAATTTTACTGTTAGCTTATTGGTAGCTTATTCAGGCCTGCAAAATCACATCAGTACCCATCATAGGCTGCACATCAGTATAGTATGTACTGAGGTTTTGGCTTATTGATATTGGAATAGTGCTTATCTGCTTTACTTGTTAGCTTATTCTGTATTTCCTGAGGCAGTAAGATAGTTTTAGCTTAATTTAGATTTTTCAAGTTCTTGTCTAGCTTATTGTAGCTTATAGGCCTATATGCTTTTAGCCTTAAGTTCTATTTGTTTTCTATTACCTACTGTTCTGATCTTAACAGCTTTTTCTGAGCTTATTATAAGTTTTCAAAAATATTTTCTTTTAAAAAAAGTGCTTATTATTCAGTACTTAATTAGTTTTTAAAAAGAAAAAAAAATATAATTTTCAAAAAAAAAAAAAAAAAAAAAAAAAAAAGGGTTCGAACCCTGGTCACTCAGCCCACACACACACTCATCCAACTGCCCTTGGGTCTTTTTCATTCATATCTCTTCATCCTTTTTCTTTTAACTCTTATTAGTACAATTAGCTTATTTATTTTATTCAACTTATTACAGCTTATCTACAAAAGCTTTTTCTTCTGTTTTAATTTTCTTTTATATCTTATAACTTTAAGTACTTCTTATAAAAATCTTGGATTTTTATAAATTGTTTTAGTATTTTTAATCATTTAATTAGTTCAAAATAGTTTTTAATTCATATTAATTAAAATAAAAATAAAAAAATATAATTCTCTTTTCTAAAATTTTCTTTTGCTAATTAGGACATAGGAAAATTAATTTGGCATCCCTAGGATCAATATTTCTATAGTTTGACGTTTTAGGTTCGGGTTTTCCAGGTATTATCTCGTGTTTAGTTTTTTTCTTTACGTTTTTTGCCTTAAGTTCTTTAGATTAATCTTTGCATTAGTTAATTAATTATTTCTAGTTAATATTTTAGTTTAAAAACGAAAAAATCCCACTCTTTCACTATTCACGACACGTTTCACGATCCCGATATCACAAATTCCATTCACACCTTCGTCGGGACAACGAACCGGGGTTACACATATTTCCTTTGTGTATCATTTTGGAATATAAATTGTATCAAATCAATAAGCAAGCAAGATAGCTATTTATTTTTTAATTTTTTATCCTCTTATATTGTGAAGGATTATGTAGTGTTTGTTGGCCTAAATGGATTTTGATTTATATTGTATTATGGCCATATATTTGCCTTTTGTAAATATAAAAAGTTTAATATTTGATTGCTTGCGCCCATTTTCTCTCCTTACATGCTCTATTAGGGTCTCAAACATGATAAATTTTTATCGATTAATTTGATCTTGTATTTAGCTCGATTGTCTTGCAACCTAGTGTACATACGGCGGACTTGGAATAGCAGGCGTGTTTGGTGGATTGATTAACATGTAATATGGATAATGATGAATAGCATAAAGTGCATTAGATGAGTTGTACTTGGTTGACTTGTTATTTGTAATTTTAGGGAGACTTAAAGAGTCCGCAGTTTGTTGCGGGTCTTAAAACATGCATTTTATGATGAATGAATTGATAAAGCAACAATGAAACTTGTAAGCTAGCATTTTAACATGTATGAGCATCTAAAATTGAGCATCTATTCATGATATTCATACAACCAATTGAGCGTAGGCATCGGTGTTAAAGTGGTTGTAGTTACCACAACAAAAATATGTTTCCATCATCAAAATAACAACATAAAGTGATGCAGCAAATGTCTCATAAGAGTGCGCAAAAACATCTTTGTAGTTTTTGCCTCAATCAAATATTTAAGAACACATGTGCATCAGTGTTGAAAATAAGTGCATCAATACATAGAAGAAAGTGTATCTGTTTAGCTAAGGTATCATTCATATAGTAAAAATAAAATCTTTCAAATTAAGCTGAATTATTGAACTAAAAAAATATACTATTTTTCAAGTCAAAAAATTGAATTATTATTAATAAATGATTAGAATGAAATATACGCATCAGTAGTTAGAAACAAATAAGTGTTTACAAAAACAAAGTGCACCAGTGTTGATAATAAAAGGTGCATCAATGTTAAATATTAAACGGGTCAAAATAAAAATAGACAAACAAACCTAAAATATCATGTTTTAACTTTTTGTTCATCAACATGCATGCACTTGCATCAAATTGTTGAACCAATGTTTCCTTGAGATTAAGGTAAATTTTCAGGTTCAGCTACTACCTATCATAAACTACTATCATAATAACATTAAAAATATAATCTCTTTGTTTCAATCAAAATAACACTGCAATTAACTAACTACACATGCAGGTATGTTAGCATCCATGAGGAGGTCATCATCTAGTTTAAACTTCCTTAGCCAGCTTCTTAACTTGTAATACCCAAAAATCTGAAACATGTAAAAAGACCAAAATGCCCCTACAATCTTAAATTTGAATTAATAAGCTTATAAAGTGCCAAATAAATCCCAAACCTTCGGGAATGATCAAGATATGAGGCCAAATAATTTTGGTAATTACATTTTAATATTTTGAAAGTATAAAAGAATTTAAAATTTCACAAATTATACATATGGGCCGAAATTTCATTAATTATAATTATAATTGATTTTAATAATCAAATAACTTACAAATCATTTAGGAAATAAAATTCAAAATTAAAAATCTTGATTTGGTCTCACCTTTGACCGAAATTTCTGCCATTTTCCCACATTAGCTCGGCCTCATTCCTTAATTAACTAACCATTCCATTTTGTTTTCATTAAACCCTAACCGAAATATTCAAAACACACACAAAAATTCGTATCTCTCCCACACGATTTGCTGGAGGTCCTAGCATATTTTTCCCACGTTCATCTGGGTTCAAGGAAGGGGAGAAAAATCAGTTCTGGGTCGTTGGAAGCTTGGTTCGATCTGTGGTAATTCTTTTGTCGCGTTTTCAATCCGTGAGGTATTAATGCATACGCCCAAATTCTTACGTTCTAAATCTGATTTGATATTTTTCTAATGATATATGGATGATATATAACTCATAAAAAATGATAAACACGAATCATGCATGCTTATTTTGATCATACGAATTATAAATAACAAAAACAAGAATAAATTACAAATCGGGCTATACGATTTTTCTGGGTCATGTAAATAATTTATGGGTTCTATATTAATCATATCACTCTGGAAAAATGTTGGTTTAATTTGTTAAAGCCTAAAATATTATTTGTGGATTTTTGTTCTAATCGATTATAAAAGAAAAACTAGTAAAAATTGAGAAAACCCTAAACGAATGAACTAGGGTTAGTGTTTTATGATTGGATCTGGTCATTTAATGTGTTATAATGATTGTATAATGATTGTGGAATGATTTTGTAAATTAGGGTTAGGGTTTTGTAAATAAAATGTATTACCGATTGAAAATAAAAACTATAAGGGTGTGTTTTGTCATTTGTTAAACTTGTGGGATATTTTTTTAATGTTAATTAGGTCTGTGGGAATGTAGGAAAAATATAACTTGAGGGTCCTAAGTGTAAATATTGCAAGATAATGAATTAATTGTATTTATAAGGGTTGTTTTGTAATTAATTAAAATAGAGGGACTAAAAGTGTAAATTCTGGAATCTTGATGTTATTCTGATTAAATACTGATATTAAAATTGTAATGTGTAATTTTTAGGATTTATGGGCTTAATATGTAATTGTTATGAAATTATGATTTAATTTATAAGTTTTGTAAACTTAAAGGACCATTTATGTAAATTCTGAATTCTGAGGGATCTGATCTGTAATATACTTAATTCTGATGTTACATTCTGTAATTATGTAAAATAAGATGCTTGTTTGGTAAATATGGATATTGTAGGGTTTAATTTGTAAATTATGTAAATCTAGGGTTTGTTTTGTAAATATGGTAACTAGGGGGTATAATCTGTAAATTTGTGAAACTAAAAGGATTAAGATGTCATTCTGAATAAAATAAGTATTTAAGTCAGTAACTTAAAGTATTTTCACTTTATGCCTTTGAATTAGATGAATTTACAATTAAAACCCTGAACTATGAAATCTGTCATAATAAACCCTAAACTTTTGTAACCTGCTAAAAGATACCTTAATACCATAATAAGCCTTAAATAAGGACTTAACATACTCTGAGATATTAATATCTGGTTAAATATGGAAATATGTTAATTCTGAAAACCTGCTATAAATAGAAAGTTACTTAAAATGGATAGGTAAACTAAAAGTAATAATCTGAGTTAGAATCTGTTGTAATTCCGTCTTCTACTCCTTTAGGTGTGAAGAAGGAGAAGCCCTGATCTTTGTTCTGTGTTTGTTTTGTTTATCTGCTTTGCCAACAAGGTACAGATATTCTGCCCCTTTTCCGTAAGGGTGTTTTCTCTCCCTTCATTCTGATTTAATCTTGTTCCATATTAGGATTCCCCATACCATTGCTATGTTTCCTTCTGTTTGTGAACCTTCTATGTGATCCCCTTTTTTTTGTGAGACTTCTATGAACTCTTTCATGTTCTGACCTGGTTAACTTCTGAGTTGATGTCCTTATTATAATTCTCTTTGCTTTGAACCTTTTCATGAGTCCCTTTTGTTACGACCTCTGATATAAAAATCTGTTATGTGAAAACCTTTTTAATTATGACCTGGAAATGTTTTGAGAAAAATCAGTTATTTTAAAAGAATGATTATGAATGGTGATATGATACTATTTTTATATGACATTTGTTAACTTTTGTGAAAACTAGTTTTAAAGAATGTTTTTATGAAAAACCGTTTTGAAAGATTATTTTATGAAAACTATCATGAAAGATCATTTTATTGAAAACCATGATTAAAGAAATGCTTTAAATGAACTTTTGACAGGAACCTCTAAAATGAACTTTTGCTACGAACTTTAATTATGAACCTGTGAAATTCTTTTCTGAACCATTTGATATAGTCCTTTTAATCTGAACTTAAACTTTGATATAAAACTTAATCTGATAAACTCTGATTTGAACCTTTGATATTTAATTCTGAAACTACTTGACATGAACCTTATGCCATGAACCCTTAGATATGATACTCTGTTTATTATATGACTTCTGACCTTGACCACAGTCTGATATCCGAGCCATTCACTCGGCATGAGGGTTTCATGTCCATGTTATTGATGCACCGATGACATGACTCTAGGGTAGGAGAGTGATGACCTACCCCGTCCCTGATTTTATCTGTTTATGTAGGAGAAGAATCTGGCCTACTGGGGCGTATGGATGCATCCTAGATTTGATCTGTATCTGGTTAATTGTTATTTGTTAATTGTTATATTTATCTGGTGACTGATGGTGTGTGCGATACACGTCTTTCACATATATCTGGGAGCTGATCACTCCAATTTGATACATGAGGTCACCCCTCATATTATCTGGTTACTTGAGAGGTATCCCCTCTAGATTGCTTATATGGTTACACTGTTATGATATTATCTGTTATTTGGGCTCGTGATGGATTTCTGTTTTCCTTATCTTATAAATCTTAATTGTTTCCTTTTTTTCCTTGTTTTCTTTCCTTCTTCCTTAAACCTGATTCCTTATTTATTCCTCACTCTTATTTCTTCACTCTGATTATATCTGTATAATCTGTATTCCTGATTTTCTTTGTACTGTCATCTGTTACTGTTTTGTTATCGTTATATCTGTTCACTGAGCTCTCGTAGCTCAGCCGCATTTCTTTTCCTGCGGCAGGTTTTAGTAGGAAGCTGGATATGAGGGGAGAGTGTACCTTTGGGCTTAAAAGATTGGATAGCTATTCTGGATTAGAGTTGACTAGAAGATAATATATTTTAGAATTAGTGTTTTTGGAAGTTTTCATTTGTAACCATGTAGATTCAGTATTTCATCTGTAATCCTTTGAGATTTTTGTATTACTGTAGATGTATGCTTTGTTTTGATCTGATATGAATCCATTATTGTGATATCTTTACCCTTGTCGGGTTGGGGTGTTACATAACTTCTCTCTCAAAAATCCATGATGACTGCAGGATTTCAAAAAAACTAAAACTGGATTCGACAAGCAATTAACATGTTACTACAAACTTGATTATGACCAAACAAAAACAAAGAAGACACATCTTTGTTTTACGTTAACACATCCAACCATTTTGCATAGATGGAGGGTGTTGTCTTCTCGTCTTTGTGGAGTTTAGGTACCAACTTTTTGCATTCCAAGACATCCCATTTAAGCATATCTTGAAGCATTATAAATAAAAGGTGCATCAAACGAAATGTAAATTACATAAGCTATTGAAGCCATTATCATATAAATATGTTCCAATCAACTTAGATGTAAATGGATGTGTAAATGTCTAAAGAAATCTATACAAAACCATAACAGGTACTGTACCTCCAATGTGGCAACGACTCTCAATACCATTTCAATCATCCTAATCCTAACCGTAAACCTAACATTTATAAATCTTATTTCAACACCAAAACTACTGCTAAAACCATGTATTGGAAACTATTAGTGCATAAAAACTATAAAATTTCGTTGACACATTTTATCAAACACCTTGTGTGCTGCTTTCATAAACATGATTTGTATCTATTTTTCCTCAACTTTTTTCAGATTGAGAAGTAAACTTCAAAATATAACATATTTAGAGAAACAATAACAAAAAAATAAAAAAAATAAAAAATAATAATAATAAATTAAAACAAACTAAAAAAAATAAAATAATATATTATTCAAAATACAATCAATAAAGTTCATATATATGCAAACGAAGATTTGTATGATCATATTAATCAACGGTAACAGTAAAAAAAAATTACTTTCAAACTTTAATGATGAATCTGATTACATTTTGGGTACGAAATGGTGGGGAACGATGGTGAACGGCGGGGAATGGTGGTGAACGATGGTGACCGGTGGGGAATGGTGGTGAACGATGGAGAATGGTGGTGAGCGACGGTGAACGGTTGTGAAAGTCGGTGGATGTGAAGCTGATACGTGAGAAAAGAAGAAAGAGATGAGGAAAAAAATAGGCATTATAAATGATAGGGAAAAACTCACTAAATAGTAACCAACTTCTACAAGTGTTCCACTAAAGTCACTCAAGTTTTTTTTTAGACCCAAAAACCATTCAAGTTTCATATTTGTTCCATTATTGTGTAATTTTAGTTTTTATGCCATATCACCAAGACATTAGTGATGACATGTCAACTTTTAGATTATGTGTACACTTATGTGGCACCAAATTTAAAAGCCCATTAAATCATCTACTCTATAAGCCTTTGTTTTGGTGCAGAACCTTTTTTAGCCTTTGTTTTGGTGCACATGTTCTTATGAAGGATTTCAATTTATCTATTAGTTTTACTCTTTTTATACTTCCATTATGGTTAATGTATTGTATTGTATGTGCAGACTTGTGTGTTTGGCTTCTTTTTAGTCTATACACTAAGTTGCTTTATCTTTTTGTAGATTAGTCATGTGGGAATTGAGATGGTGTCACTATGTATGCTTTCTTTTGGTCTGTTTTGTCACCTTTTGGTTCAAGAGCTTGTTGGACCAAAGGTTTTTGCATGGTATCTTGTATTCTTTGTATGCTTCAGCTTTTTGTGGTTTATATATATTTGACTTTCGAAAAAAATACTCTTATTTATGAGGCTAACATAGAGAGAAGAGAGCAGGTGCAAATAGCATAAAAAAAGTGAGAATGAAACAACCTGTGAGTGGAGTAGTGAATGTGCATTCCATGTCAGCTACATAAAGTGTACACATAATCTAAAAGTTGACATGTCATCACTAATATCTTGGTGGTATGTCATAAAAACTAAAATTGCACAATAATGAAACAAATATGAAACTTGAGTGGTTTTTGGATTTCAAAAGAAACTTGAGTGACTTTAGTAGAACACTTGTAGAAGTTGTTTACTATTTAGTGAGTTTTTCCCTAAATGATAAGGAAAGAAAGGGGGTGTATTTACAAAAAAGGCCCCTGAAAAAAAATAAGAAAGTGACAAAGTGGCCCCTATAGTTAGCAGGAAAAAAAGGATGGGAAGGAGAGGGGTGATTTGTATACTTTTCTCACTTTTCTATCAAAATAAACTTTTTTCATGAACCAACATATATGTGTGTGTGTGTGTGTATATATATATATATATATATATATATATATATATATATATATATATATATATATATATATATATATATTTAACAAACTAAACACCGTTAAAGGTTTAGTATATATCATACAGATTCACAATGAAACATCATAAGTTACATGAGTTATCATATAAATGTAACAAAAGAGAAACTATATGTACCTTATATTTCCAAGACCACCTATTTCAATAAAGATGACAAGATAATCGTCATGCCAAATGCCACACACACCTTTCATGGCCTAAATCCATAGATGATAAATAAGTATTTTTTATAACATATATGACCATTTATGTAGCTTAATTTAAGCTACATAAATGGTCATATATGTTATAAAAAACTTAATGTATTTAGTGCGTCTCGTATTCATGAATCCCGCACCTTGGAGTGCGCCTCGCCTCGAGGCTCTTTGACCCCCTTTGATCCTTAATGCGCCTCGAGCCTTTCAAAACACTGGCCCAATGAGTGGATTTGAATATACTAATTATAATGTTAGGTTCATTGTTTCCGTAGCCCAATAAGCTAATTTTTTGTAGAGTCCAGTTCATTGTTTCTATTGAGCCGAAAGGTGATATGCAATGTCAGAAGGACTACAAAGATCTTGCTAACAGGCTGAAGAATCGATTGCAAATTGAAAAAACGAATCGCTTTTCATATGCGTATCAAGTATCGTCAACAATGCAAATTTACCGGTCGTTGGTCGATGTTACTCTAGTCAAAAGTTCAATATACATCTAATATTTATCATAGATCAAATGAAAGTCACTCATTTTTTTATCAAAACAAAAAATATAAACTTTCAACATTTTTCTAAAAATTAAATATCTCGCAAACCGTTAATCGTTACACGAAAAAAAATTATACCATCGCGACGAGAATCAAATTATCTTTCTATAGATATGCAATTTTATATATACTTTAGATGATTTTTTTTAAAAAAATTTCCGCCAAGAAAATCACACGTGATTTGTAAAAATCACATGTGATTTGATTTTTACGAATCACATGTGATTTTTACAAATCGTATGTTATTTTTCTGAGCGAAAATTTTGAAAAAAAAAATGGTCGAAAATATAAAGAAATGCATATTTATAAGTAGATAATTTAATTCTGGTCGCGATGGTGTATTTTTTGTAGCTTAAAAATTTACCATTTTGCAAGATATGTTATTTTTTTGAAAAAAATGTGAAAAATAGGTTTTATTAATTTAAATGAAAAATGAATGACTAAAATTAGTTATTTGGATCTATGACAAATATGAGATCTATATTGATCTCAACTCTGTTACTCTAATTTCCATTATAAAAAACATTGATAAGTTATTAATTGGCATTTTTGGTGCCAAGTCGATATAAAAAGGGAAAGAGAAAAGTTATAGGGGCATGGATTTGAAAGTCTAGATATATGGAATATAAGTATATAACTATCATATCGACTCTTGTGTGGAGTATATTCTTGTAAGGAATCAATATAGTAAGAGAGATTGAAGCGTACACGTTGCATGGACATAATCGTAACTTTTGGTACGTCCGTCTAAAGGCAGATTCTAGTTGGGGATGTAGAAAGATCATTTACATGAAATTGATGTGATGATAGCAGTAATCTCAATGTATCAACGGTGTGTAAGTTGTAACCTCAATGAATCTTCTTGAATCAAATCAATAATTTGTTCATTTTGCCAAATAAAATTGATGTAATGGCTAGAGTTATAACATACCACTACTACACAAAAGGTTAGATCACTTAACATAGATCGACTACGTTAAAAATTTATCTATGAAAGAAAAAAGAGGGGGAAATATAATAAATAGATCACTTTTTTTGTTAACTGATCTACTAAATTTTGAAACTAATTAGATCGGTTATTAAATATTAACCGATCTATTTACTGCTCACGTATTTCAATTACCCGTGACACGATCTAGCTAGAAACATGTTTGGTATTATATAGATCGCTTTTTCACAAGTAACCGATCTATCTCATCTTCCCAAACGGCTACTAGTTAACCAGTAGACATTATATGCCCGTTTTTTTTCCTGACTAACACATCATAACAACAAAAAACACAATAAATGCTCCAAAAAATCACAATAAATGTTCCAAAAAAATCTTAAATTCAAGTATCTATGTTGTATCAATTGAAAAGGTATGTAATGTTTTAACTATGCTTACTATTTATCCATTAGATTTCATAACACGAAATTCATCTATGAGTAAATTTGTGTTTATTTGAAGCTTTGTTTGTTGATTTTGATGGTGTGTTCATATGTAGGGTCGTTTGAAGAATTTTACTTTAATTTTCACGTATAGCCATATTTTTTTATAGAAAATCGGGCTCTATAACTTGTGATAGAGTCCGTTATCAAACCGGCCTCTATTTACTTTTCGAATAGAGTCTCTGCCCCTTTGAGCCCATCTCTAAAAGAGGGATCTATGCTCCTTTCAAAAGGGGTCTATGTCTGTGTTTCTTTTTTACTTTATGGGGAGAGATAGTGGAACCCACTAATTTAATATTATTACTTTTTAAATGGGACCCACTTTTTCTACTAACAGGTCTGTGTCCCCAAGCCAAAAATATATACTCCCTCCTCAATCAGACGTTACAACAGATGTGGTCCCACATGGGCCCCATACATTCCTTTACCTAACAAAAAAAAGAAATGCCACCTATGTCTCTTTTTGTAATAGTGTAATGATCAAACAAACAAACAAGATCATAATTCCTCAGCACCGCGTGAAACAAAAGATGTGATACGATGTCCTCCAACATTTTAGACAGTCATAAGTCATCAGCACCGTGTGAAACAAAAGTAGAATAATAACTATAACAATATAAATAACTCACCTTTAAACGGAATTCATTTATGAAACACTTTGCAAGGTCGGATTCTATTCCGAATTGTACTGAACTCTTATCACGATTTATAACGTAATATACATTGAAAGGATTTAAGCTAGTGTAGGATGCAAAATCTCTCGCAATATATCTCTCACACTTAACACATTTGTAGTAAGTATAGAAGGTACTCGAAACCGATGTCATTTTGTAAATATCCGGTTTTTTGAAGCCTCCATGCGTCCCAGGGCAACATCTATAAAAGTAAGACGGCCTATATATTTAGAACTTTGCTTATTTACGAATAGCTTTTAGGATTTTGATTTCTACATTAAAATATTACATGAATATTCTTGTGGAGAACCAAAACGATAGTCATTTTTGCACCCAATGTTAAGCCATTTTTTTAATATAAAGAGTGGATTACTGGGGTTGGCAAATTAATACTCCCTCCGGCATAAAATATAAGTTCAGTTTGGCTTTTTAAAGTTTTTTTTTTTCTCCAACTTTAACTTTAAATATTTTTGTTTGTATTATATAATACTTGATGCAAAATATATAAATGGATTGAGTTTCAAACTATAGTTATCGCACATAAAAGTCGTAGACATTACGTTTCATCAAAATTTATATCAATTTTTGATCGAATTTATTGCACACTTACAACTAAATAACCAAATTTCAAGTAATTTTTCTAACGAATTTGGATCAATTAAACAGTGCTTGCTTATTTTTAAATAGTAATAACTTCTAATATATTACTATGTATTTTCATGACCCGTGCTAAGCACAGCGTCAACCTTCCTGGTTTTCTTTGCATATCTATACTATCTATAATATGAAAATAGAAAATGTTGAAATGTTGAATTGTTGAAAATAGTCAAATGTGAGAGAAATATGAAAAACTAATTAAGGAAACTTTGAAACTTAAAACTAATTTGAAAAACTTGTACACAAAGCCATGCATTTTGAAAACGTAAATGACTATAACGTATTTCCTTATTTACTTGATGTAATCCCCACACCTTTTTTCATGAAAATAAAACATATTTGAAACCGATACAAATTCGGTTGTTGTGGTTTATAAAAACATCAGTAGCCATTTGCTAAAATTATGGGACAAGCATTTATTTTTAAAAAAAAAATCTCTAACAAAAAAGAAATTGATATTCTTAAAAAAAGTTTCATCGAAATATTAACACAATAAAATGAGATAAAAACTAACATTCTTATTTTATTTGCATCCACATTTTTTTCATCAAACCAAACGTTGATTCTTTTTTCTTATATTGATTTTTCTTTCATCCACTCTAAAACCGATTTAAAAATAAACCGATTTAAAGTTTTTAAATCAATTTACTAACTAATATTTGAATTTTTGTAAAGGTGTAATATAGTCTACCATACAATGGCAAAATGGAAAATCAATGACAAAAGTAAATGAATGAGTTAATTAAGGAAATTCTTTGAAGTTTTGTAACAAACAACCAAAATTATTTGAATATTAATCTTACATAAGAAGCTTCTCTCATCTATTTTAAACCTTTATATAACACTCGCAGTTTTTTCTAGGCTAAGAAGCCTCAATGATCCGAGATTTTGTTGAAGCTATATGATGATGTTCGATACGATATTTGTTTATTGATCTATAAATTTTCATGGTTTAAATTTTATTCCCTTTTTATGATCCATGTTACAGGTTCAACTTACATGTGAGGCAACTCTTACAAGCTTTGATGCAAATAGGGGCTGGTACTATAAAGATTGCAATTAATGCTGCAATAGACTACTTAAGAAGCAACTGTTGTTAATCATGATTTTAATATTACAAATATCTAATAAGCATGTCAACAAAGCATTTATTTGTTGCAAACATGGCAAATCAAACAACAATTTATAAATGTTTGCAAAAATTTGAATTGTTACTTATTATCTTATAATTGATGTAATGTTTTATTTTTCATTTCACTAAGGGTGGAGGGAGTCATACTCTCCAACCCTCCAACCCTCCCAAAATTTAACCAATCAAATTCCTCCACCTCATTTCAACCCTCCAACCCTCAATTAAACTGTCACATCACCCTGTATCTTCTCCATCTCGCAGCGAGTAAATAACTCGCAAAATCAACCCGTTTGGCCAACCCGAATTACCAGCGGCGGTGTTCCCTCTCAACCCGCAGCTCAACCCGAGCTCCACTCCCTCCACCCTAAATGTTTTTATATGTTCTTTGATATATGTTAAGAATTTTTGCTAAAGTTGAATTATCACATGTTACAACCGTTTGCAATTACATTTTAATCTTTTCACGTTATACAAGACACTTACCACAATATCGCATATCATCAATTGTCTACCGCTAGGAACTGCCTGCCGCTAGGCGCGGGCAGTGGCGGATCTAGGAATCCATAGTGGGGTATGCACGATTTTTGAAACCTACATTACTCATGCACGATTTTTAGTAAGGTTATTGATAAATCTGGTTTCCGGGTTATACTTTCAGGTCGGGTTTTTCGATTCGTTTTTGTCTTTGGTGATTGAGACAACATTAGTTACTCAAAGTAAAGCTTATCTCGTGTTTTGTAATAATATTGAGTAAAATTCTTAAGCTCTAATAATAATAGTGAAATCGTAAATAAAATTCTGTCTTTTTACTCTAGTAGAAAACATAACCCAGTGATAAAAAAGGAAAAATAAGTACCAGTATAATGTTAAACAAAGAAGAAAAATTAGAATTTTGAACGGGATGGGCCTAAGATTGGGCCAGGCACCTTAACTTAAAATTCATTTTACCTATCCTAATACTTTGTCCCTCATTCTTCAACACTAATAACTATAGTGGGTTTCTTTCTTTCTTTTCGTTTAAACAACGGTGAGTTAGATTGGGGTATGCACTTGGAATTTTCATGCATGCCTGAGGGTATGCACTTATAAATTTTCAATGTATTTTATAGTCACTTTCGGGAAAAATCAATTTGTTTTACACTATTCGGAATTTACATAGGGTACCCTGTGTTCAACGTAGATCCACCCCTAGGCCCGGGTACTCGCCTAGTAGTATATAGATGTGTGTAAAAAAATTATAGCCATCCATGTCAAAAAAAAAAAGAAAAGGGGGATAATTTAACACTAAAGCATAAGAAGATAACAAATACATAACCATAACCACAAGTACAGCTTCCAAATACATAACCATAACTTAACAAATGCAAAGAGTGTTTTGAAACAGTAGCTACATAATCAAAATAGAAGCGTATTAACTGGCACACTCTTACTTTTGATTCGCACACTCCAATGTACAATCTTCAAAAATGGGAGTGTGTAAATCATTAGTCAAAATCAATGTTTTAAAAACCGTTTTTTTAGTCGAACCGGCCATGCTTCCGTCACCGGTCGAACCGGCCGAACCGCCCAACAAAAAAAATCAAAAAAAAAAAAGTCAAAACCGGTTGAACCGGAAAAACCAGCCAAAACCGAAAAAACCGGCCGGTTCGCTACAGTAAAGGGACTTATAAAAAACCGGGGTTTTTTAAACCGGCCGACCAGCCGGAGGCCGGTCGAACCGATCGAACCGGCCGGTCCGGTCCGGTTTTTAAAACATTGGTCAAAATAGAAGGTTATAACAATTCCCCCAAATAAAACTCTTTTTTTTAGTCAGTGTTTTTTCTAATAACATAAAAAGCATGGAGCTCTCAAAAGGTTTCAAAATGTAGCTACCAAAGTCCTTAGACTCGATGTATAAAACACTGATTTAGACAATATTATTGCTTTTTACTACTACAAAACAAGTAAAAAAAAAGGACCCACTGCACAAGGGGAGGGGGCAATTTGATAATATTGGTTGGCCCCTTTAAAATACCCAAAAACCCTTCTCATTCATTTCCGACCTAAGATTTAATTACAACAAATTAAAACAAATAAGAAGATCGAAGAAATGGGGAATTCGTATCCGTGTGCCTACTGCGGCAAAGGCGACAAGAAGTGCTTCAAAAGTCACATCAATCTGCTTAAACACATAACAAAAGATCACAAAGTTAATTTTGTTTTCTTCTTCTTTTTCATAATTTATGTTGTATAAATTTATACTTTATAAGCAGAAAATCCCAAACACCCACAAAATTAATGTTTGTGTTTGGGCTTATGTTTCGTAAGCTCACTTTTAGTGGCTTATTTTGAAACTTTTTGGCATGTATAAGTTTATTATGTCATAATGAACTTATATAAGCCGAAAAATCTAAAAATAAGCCACAAAACATTATTCGTAATTAATGTTGAGGAGGTGCATTGAGTGCAAAAATGATTTACCACATGGGCATTTTCTGTAATTTACCCTTTTATAATTTTATTTGATAAAAACAAGACTGGTTCTTTTATATGCAAACTCATATACTTATGATAACAATAGTGAGAGTTAAGAAGTTGTGGGACCTAAGTTGCTTTGCGTTGCTGTCGTGGTCAAGGTCAAGGTCATGGTTGCCTCATACGACAACTGAAAAATAAGCATATGTTACAATACAAGACCAATTAAAATTCCAATCACCAAGGAAAACACGCTTGTTTAGGTTGTTCATCACCCTTTCGATAACTTCATTCAAGTTGTCAAGCAAAATTGTGGTTTTTTTTTTTTTTTTTTTTTTTTTTTTCAAAAGTTGTGCAACAATTAGTTTATGAGCCAAAACTATAATTTGCTACACCTCTTAAAAAAATGTGTAACAAGCGACAAGTTAAAAAAGTTAACCAAGACAAAATACATGTAATTAACATGAAAGGGAATGTGAATAAAGTCATAAATGTACCAAAAAAGAAACTTGATCTACCTTTTTGTTATATTTCCGAGACCATCTATTTCAACAAAGATGACAAGAAAATCACCATGCCACATGCCACACACATCTTACATGACCAAAATCCATGGCTGGTCCAAATACAAGCTTGATGATTTATTAGTAGAACTCAAAGATTTATAAACAACTCTTACTTCTTACCATTTCTTTGAGTAGCAAGAGATATATGAAATAGAAATGTGTCCGTATTAGTATTTATTTATAGGGGTGTATTAAAGGGGGTGATGAGAGCCAATGGGAGTGAAGTGTGCTGATCGGCTAAGAGGACCGTTGGATTGAAATACATCTTTTGGCTGATGATGAGATTTGTGTTTGTTATTGTGTTTATTTTGGTGAAGGTGAATAAGGAAGAAAAAAAGTAGTTGAGTGGTTTTATTTCTTTTAGGCTTGGTGGTTGACCAACATAAATAGATTAGTACTCCGAATTAAACACAAGTATGAATCAACTTGCCTTTTGAAATATTGTAAATCATTTAGGAAGACCTCCATGATTCATAACAAAATGTGTTAATACGCCAAACTGTTAAACGTATATATTCAATTTTAATAAAGAAACAAATAGCCATACGAACGAACATTGCAATTTAAGATTGCCATATGGTTATTAAATTTGAATGTATTTTTTCTTGTTTAGAACAAATGAATTTCGTAAGGTAGTGTGTTGTATTCATCCATTTTTCTCTCTCCTCGAACTGAATTTCCCCAAACTCCATTGTTGAAAATCACACTAAAACCTTCATTTCTTACTCAATTTCTTAACGAATTTCTTCTCTGATTACATCATTCGATTCGTCTTGTCATTGCGCACACAATGATAAGAATGAATTAGATTTTCGTTAAGATTTGAGAAATCCACCATTTTAGGGTTTCATCCAATTTTTTGGATTACACTATTTCATAATTTTGTTTAGTGCATTTGATTCAGCTTATCATTCTGCATTGATTAATAACATTTTCCCCAATTTTCATCCAGTATTTCTACATTTCCCAGTTTCGTTAATTTTGGCGCCAAAACTCTGTTTTTGTAATACATGTTATAAAGCTCTCTGAACCTCATATTTCACTGATTCTTTGATCAATTTGAACTTTAAACATGTCAAGTAGAGGAAGAACATCAAAAAGGAATTCTAAAGTCCCTAATAGGTATAAGGACACGGTTTGTGATCTCAATAAGAATAAGGATATGGTGATAAGAGCAGAGGAGGCTGGAACTGAGGAGATACTGTGTAACACCCCCAAATTTGATTTGTGGCAGCGGAAGATTAATCTGGGTGTTACGATGAGGATCGAAAACAAACTTTTAGGAAAACAGCCTAAGACGGCATTTTTAATATACATAGGTCCATAATACAAATCCAGTTATAAAATATTACATCAGAGTGCTAAGGTTTCATTTAAATAAACATTATTTTAACTGGATTACAACTTTATTATACACCATTTATTGAAGATAGGGTATGCCTGCTCCATGCCTTGCCGAGCTCCTTTAGTTTCCTGAGATACATGCTTAAAAGTCAACATAATGTTGAGTGAAATCATGGAGTTTGTAGTTTAAATATCAGTTTAATCACAAGTAAGATTGTATTGGAGATACAATCAGTTTAAAATATTGATATTGCAGTTCATATATTGCCCTAAGTCTCATGACACGCAAACGTTAACAAAGTACCGCCTAAACGGAGGAGTCCACCAAATTAATGATGAAAATTTGCCCTCAGTTAATAGGTGATTTTGCCAATTCCTATTTCTCTCAAATATAATGCATCGCGACTAATACGACTAGCAAAAAGCATTCCGTCACAGTATTAGTGGGATAGGTCGTCAACCTCTAATAGATCTATTCATTATATTCGCGTTCACCGCAGTGATTAATGGCTCATGATAAAGGGTCTTATGGCAATATGGAGTACTTAGGCATATATCAAGTCAGGTAGCATACAGAAAAATACTTGTGATTTAGTTATAGCATGTATCCCCCTCACGGAGTTTAAAAAGTATAAAGAGTTAAAAAGTGAGGCCATGACTCACCTTATGCGTTCCTGGTGATAGTAAAAATAACTCAGAGGTGATTATAACAACTTCGATATAGAACCTGGTAAATATATATAAATACTGAGAATCTTACTAATTTCTAGTGGTGTATGTGTATGAGTAGTGGATGGTGATTATTTAACGATCTAATGAAGATGTTATATGCTTATGATGCTCGTACCCTCGTAAGATTATAATTTCAATATGTAAACAAAATATAGATATGAAATATTTCTATCGCTATTACTAATATGCAAATATAATGCAATGTGCATATGAAGTAAAGATAAGGTGCAAAAATGAAAAATAAGATGAGAATGACAAGTTATAATAGTTGTTCCTTGGTCTTTCCAGATTTTACATTTTCTACCCTAACCGTGGTTCGCGTTACGTCGTTAGTCCTTATTCAGTCCGTAGTTCGATAACAGTCCAATACTTGTCCAATAGTCCATATAAAGCTTGAAGTTCAATAATATGTCAATTTCAGTCCTCTACAACTGTTTTTACAGCTTCAGTCCCTTGGCTTCCAGGTTTGGCAGTTTTAGTCCCTTACGGTTAAGTCGCGTTACATTTTTAGTCCTTTTCGCATATAATTGACGGGAAAAATATTCTGAAAATTTTTATAACTTTATTAAGTTTATTTTAACTTATTTTAATTTATAATTTCAGAAAATAAATTATTTTTACCTTAATGGGCCATGTAACGAATTGTAGCATAGCTCGTTAAGAGTTTTAGAGGCGAGGGCTTGAAAATAGTTTCGGGCTTGGATTCGGGCTATTTTTAGGATTCCAAAAATATATTATTCGGGCCTGTTGGGCCTTGCCATCGCGGATCCTTGTTGGGCTTTGGTTTTGGCCCAAACCGAAGGTTGTAATGATTTTCTGAAAATAGTTGTTAACTGTTAATGATGGTCGATCACAAGCAGGCATTTTGGGTGTGATAACGAGTTCGTGAGATTGAGCTTGAAACATGAAAAATATAGTTGGCTAGTTTGTCATTCGGGTGGTGTAAAAATTTATATATATTGTGTACAAGTTTTCGAAAATATAACAAGGGTTTTTGGGCTGGTCGAGTGAAGGAGTTTTGTGAATATTCTATGAAAATTTTCTAAGGGTTTGATCCTAGTCGAGTGGTGCTAAAGAGAGACTAATTTGAGTGTCGATATGGGGTTACGAGAGGGATCTCAAAACACAAAATAATTAGTTTGCCATATGAACTTTTGAGAATGATAAAAATATATTTGAGTGTTACACGAATGGTTTCGTATTAAATAAATCATGAAATGGTTTGATCGGACGGGTTTCAACTAGTGGCATTTTAGTCATCTTTCTTTCTATCTCCAACCGGTTTAACATAGTTATTATTTGTGTTCGAGTCGAATTTGAAGGGTGTACATGAAGAGCTTATACGATTAATTGCAACATAAGTGGGTCGACCAAGTTAATATTGAGCATGTTTTTATTAGCTTTTGATAACTGGTTAAGTTCAAATATCTTGGGTTCGGTTAAAGTGTGCATGTAACTATATGAAATGTTATTAACTACGTTATAACATAATGATGCATGTTTGTTTAAATGCTAATATGCGAGGTAGTTCTGTGACTGTTTGGTATATATATATGAATGAGATGTAGCATGGAGTGAGTGCATGCATGTGAGTGTAATTTAAGTGGAAACAAGGAAAACTTACAACACCCTTGAGAAAAGGTGGTGGAGATTTGAAAGCTTGTAGAATGGAGCACGAGATGAATAACCCACTTGCTTTGGACGTCCTACTCTCACTCGGTTATGTCTACTGTCGAGCAAGGTAATTTTTACATGAAGATATGGTGTTGGTGAAGTAAGGGTGAAGATGGTGGTGGAGTTTGTATGAGATACAAGAAAAGGCTAGTGAGTTGAAAGGTTTATTATGTGATTGGAGTGGCTTGGTTTTGTTTCCCCATGCACGACAGAGAATGGTTATACGTCTAAGGACTAGGGTGACTGTGATGGAAAGTGATCGAATAGGAAGGTTTTTATAGAAAAAGACTATTGGAATGATAATTACAGTGTACTGTGGGTGAAGGACACTTGTATGATAGAATGCTAGTTTAGGTGTAAGATTTATGTGGTTGTTTGTGCACTTGGCTGCTAGTCTTTAAACGTTTCCTTTGCTTATTTGGTTTCTTTACCTTTTATCACACGTGGGAATTCCAATTTAAGTTTGCATTCTATTTTTGTTTGACACATTTTAATTAGCAAGGTGACAAGTGGTTTTTGGGAGTTATCGAATTCATGTTCACAGTTTTTGGATCGAGATATTTAGTGGTGGGTTATGAGTTATATGTGAGTCGTGCTAGATATAAATAAGAATGTCGAGTTCTTTTGAAAGAATGGTTAACGAGAAAAGCAAGAAATAATGGAGGTGACTAATGAGCTAGTCTTGATGTCGTGGGATTGATGGGTTGTGAATTTGGAGTTGGGTTTTGTGTGTTGCAATGTAATATGGTTATGTTTCATCTATGAATTTTGCATGAAGGTTTTAGTATATATACATTGTGTCGATCGATTAACAAGGGAAAAGAATAATGAAGTGCAACAGTTTCATTAAATGGGTTTAAGTGGGTTGTGTGTTTAAATGGGGTTGGCAATTAACTAGTTCAATGGGCTTTTGGAATAATAAGGTTGAAGGGTTGTGGTTGGGTCGAACACATAAGGCCCAACTTAGTTTGTAGAGGTAATTTAGGATTAAATTTATAGTTAGTGTTATTAGAGTTTAATGTTTTAGTTAAATAGACGTAGGTGATAATTAACTTTGATAATTTGTAATGAATGAACTCATCGAATATAATTACTTGTTGTTGAGTATAGGAAAGTGATGTGTCGGAAAATATAATCTCTAGCGTTGTTGTGTTAAGTGTATATATGTGCGTATATATAATGCATGGCTACTAGAAATAATAATAATAACAAAAAGTTCAAATTTCTAGCAAAAATAGGCATCAGGAAATATAAATGCGAGATTATTATTAATCACTAAGATTAATTACAAGGGTTTTTCACAGGGTCTTACAGTACTCCTCTCCTCATTCGAATTCCGTCCCGGAATTCAAGTCTAAAATGGCTACTAAGAGTGATTTACGGGGATAGATTGCAGAGATATTTCTTATTTGGACATCTAAGAAGCGAGATTCTCACTATATTTATTTGCACCAAGTGAATTAAATTCAAAAGTTTGGTCAACATTTGACTTCATGGCCGACGAATAGTAAAAATAACGGTCAAGAGTAGGAAGTATTTATTACTGAATGTCTAGTGTTCTAACGGTCGAGACTAGGGGATTTTTAATGGTAGCGGTTTGAAATTTAATGATAGTGAATAGTAAAATAGCGGGTACTATTTTTACCTACTTTTTCTATTTACTCTCTCCTTTTTCCTCCACTTTATTCTCTTTTCATCTTTTCACCCTTTTCAATTATTCTCATCATTCAAACTTCATCTTCTTCAATCCATCTCTTATCCGAAAAAAAAAATGCCTCCAATTGCCGTAATCCTTGCAGCCATGTTCATCATTTTCGTCGTTGCTGGTTTGGTTCTTCTTCCCGGCGAAGATACCCGTGGCTGGATTGGATACTTGTTGGTTATCGTACCCCTCACAATCCTAGCGATTTTTGCGGATAAATTTTGGAAGTGAAGGTCGAGCGTAGGTGCTTAAAATGTAGCTTTGTTGTGGATCGATGTAATGTGGAATAACTTCTTGTTTAGGTTTATGTTAAGTTGTTATGTTTAATGGTTCGCTTTTGTGTCTTCAGAATAATCAGGGTACTTCATCCTATGGCGGGTCTTGTTATTGTTGGGTTGGTGGTGGTTTTTGTTTCTGTAGTAGGCCAACCGATTGAAGGTTGTATGTTTTATGTTGTGTTTTATGTACTGTTAGCACTTTCGATGTTAATCATCTCGTTATGTATTAACCTCCAAGGTTTCTAATAAAATTCTATGTTGTTTGTGTTTGTCGTAGATTGTTGTGAATTTTTAAAGTTTCTAATGTTCGTAATTTCCTTGTCTTCATATAATAGTGAAATGAGGGATGAGTGTAGATCTGACTGGGGTTGGTTAAAAAGTAAAGTTTATGAACAAAAGATTCTGTTGTTGGTATGAAAATTGTTATTAAAATTTCGAAAGGATAACTGTCCCATTTATAACATGATTCTTCCTAAATTATACATAGGTAGCTAGGCTATGTATAATTTAGGACCAAATGATGTAACTTTTGGTTCAGCATTTATGTTTCTTCAAAGAGTTTTATCTGGTTTAGTTATAATAATTTTGCCACAAGGTCAGGCAGTTTCTGATAAAAATAATAATATAGATTTTTATTCATTTTTCGAGGATAAGTCAAAATTTTCTAAGATAACATTTGGACATCTTGGATATATACTTGGGTTTTAAGTGGGGTTCCATTGCAATATGGTAACAACTTAGTATTTGATCATGAAAGTATTAATTAAATTCCGAAGATACCATTAGTGTATTGGTTACATAATGATTAATGGTAGAGAGGTGTAATGGAAATGGAAATAGACGTAGGTTTTTATTATCATGGAAACACTACAAGGTAGATTTTTCACACAATAGAAAAATAACTTTTACACTTAGGTTACATCCATCGTACCTAAGGTAAATACAAACGGAAATACAACTTAGATAGTCCTAACTAGAGTTTATTTATTTTACAGCAGAAATCCATACATCTGCTTAACCTAGAGGTCATTCTTTGGTACTACTGGGCTCTTTTAACGAGTCTTCATTCTTTTGCATCCATCTTGGCCTTCCAGTGAGCATTGTAGTTTGGGCAATGACTCTGGTAATGCCCTATCCCACCACATCCGTGGCATTTTATGGATGACTGCTGTTCCTTTCTTTCCATAGTTTTGCAGTCACTTGTCTTGTGGCCTGTCTTTCTGCACCTCCCGCATATTGCAGTGCAATCTCCGGTGTGATGCATCTTACATTTTAGGCACAGAGGTTTATTTCCACGGTAGTTGTTTCGGTTGGTAGGGGTGGTGACGTAGTTTCCTTCAGTTTCTGGGTCGAGCCTTTGCTGGCGAAGGTAGTCAATGCGGTCTTGTAGATGATTGCGGGTGCAACCATCATTGTGAAACTCACATTCGTTGAGGGTAAAGGGCCTTTGCTTTTGGTTATTTTTCTTAAGTGCGACATCTTGCCTAATTCTTTGGGTACATGTGCGGATGGGCTTGGTTATTTTCCTTGAATTCTTCAGGCTAGTTGGCCTACATCCCATGAAACGTTCATGGTTATGCTTGCAAGGTATAACCTTCTTTCTCTCTTTTCTTGTCATGTCATTGTCGTTTGGGCGAACTGTTGAGGTTATCTCTATGACTACTGCAACGATTTTGTTTACCAATTCCTCGATGGTTTTAGGGGTCATGATTGTTGTGGGCACCACACCGTTCATGTCGTCCATTTCCTATGAACATTACACGAAACGTTGATTTAGTGTTCATTTTATCGTTAGAATAATTCAAATAGCAAGATATTTGTATATTAATGCTAACAATATAGTCTTAATGTGAAATCAAATCAACTGAGGATCATAGAAATACGATGTGTTTGGGTAGCATCGTAAAATAATAATCAACTCTTGACATGTGATTGTTAAGGAACATTTGAATTTATCTATAATAGTTGAAGTTCAACAACTTTCTTTTCAGAATATTTGTTCTTGGAATTCTATGTTTTATTGTTTAGTGGCGTATAATCAAGATAATGTCATCAAAATTGACATAATTCTAATAACTTGTTCGATTGATTTTTGCAAAACAACCAGTACAAGATCTTTTATTAATGCCTCATTGATTCATGTGGGTTATTTGTTTACCTAGAGAGTAACAAAGGGTGAGGTTTTGCATGGCGCTGTGCTCTTACAGCATCATAGTATGGTTTGGTGAGAAGAATTTGTTTACAACAGAAAAGTATAACAGAAGGATAGCTATTATACATTAAAGTCGATTACAAGCTCTGAGAGTTACAGATTTATTGGAAGTACATAAACTACTAACCAAAACTATTTGGTTTATTTAGTACAACAACGATACTTAAGATCAGTTACGTCTCTGACGTAGACGTCTAACTTCTGCCTCCAGATCCAGTTGCGCAGCTTCCATGGCCGAGAAACGTTCTTGGCATGCATTCATTTGATTAGCTAACATGTTTTCCAAGGCCGCAATCTTTTGGCTTTGGGTTCTTGCTGTGTCTCTAGCTAACCATAACGCTCTTTCAACGTCTTCAATCCTAATGTGGGTTTGAGTATGGCCTCTACCTAAACAGCGGGTTCTAGCATCCAAGTTTCTAAGTTCTTGTTCATAGTTGTCCTTCATATTACCAATATTCACTCCTAAACCGAACACTTCTCGTCTCTCAGCATCGGTCCTCTTGAACAGGGTATCAATGTTACGGTCGAACCATTCAAATCGCAATGGATGTAACTCTTTTAACTGTTCAGAGTGAGCGTTTAGTATGCTGGCGTGTTGGTGAAGGCGAATCCATATGGAGTCTCGAGTGTTTACATTGTAGTTGGGAGATTTGGGTGAGGATACATTGTTTGGGGCATCTGGCATAGAGAAATCTGATGTATTGAGTAAGGGAGAATTTAGGTTGATATTTTCCCAAGTCATTTCTTGACGTGAACTTTGTCCAATTTCAAATGTTGGTTGACCACCAATCGGATCTGAATAGGATTCAGTTGCTCTCCTAAGTCTCTGACGTGGGGGTGATTGAGTAGGTGATGACGAAGATGAGTTCTGAGTAAGTTCTAGATTAGGTCGGGGTTGTGACATTTGAACATAAGGATCTTCAGTATTTGGTGTAATATGATAGCTAGGTGCTACATGAGTGGTAGGAGTGGTAGTCTTAGTGATATCAACTGGCAGGGAAGTCATGTTACTGTAATAATCCATATATCGTAGTATAAGTAACTTACTAACATCAAGTGGTGTATTATAAGCATAAGATAATCTAGCTGTGCACAGTAACTATCAAGTATGTAGGGCTTATATATGACAATTTAACGAATAACATACCGAGCACGGCAGCAAGCAGGCATGGAGAATTTAAGGTAACATGGTGTATAATTAATTTGTTTGAAAAATGTAGTTATAGTCCAACGTTTAAAAACATTTGGTTCTCTATAACCGAAGCTCTGATGCCAAACTGTAACACCCCCAAATTTGATTTGTGGCAGCGGAAGATTAATCTGGGTGTTACGGTGAGGATCGAAAACAAACTTTTAAGAAAACAGCCTAAGACGGCATTTTTAATATACATAGGTCCATAATACAAATCCAGTTATAAAATATTACATCAGAGTGCTAAGGTTTCATTTAAATAAACATTATTTTAACTGGATTACAACTTTATTATACACCATTTATTGAAGATAGGGTATGCCTGCTCCATGCCTTGCCGAGCTCCTTTAGTTTCCTGAGATACATGCTTAAAAGTCAACATAATGTTGAGTGAAATCATGGAGTTTGTAGTTTAAATATCAGTTTAATCACAAGTAAGATTGTATTGGAGATACAATCAGTTTAAAATATTGATATTGCAGTTCATATATTGCCCTAAGTCTCATGACACGCAAACGTTAACAAAGTAGCCGCCTAAACGGAGGAGTCCACCAAATTAATGATGAAAATTTGCCCTCAGTTAATAGGTGATTTTGCCAATTCCTATTTCTCTCAAATATAATGCATCGCGACTAATACGACTAGCAAAAAGCATTCCGTCACAGTATTAGTGGGATAGGTCGTCAACCTCTAATAGATCTATTCATTATATTCGCGTTCACCGCAGTGATTAATGGCTCATGATAAAGGGTCTTATGGCAATATGGAGTACTTAGGCATATATCAAGTCAGGTAGCATACAGAAAAATACTTGTGATTTAGTTATAGCATGTATCCCCCTCACGGAGTTTAAAAAGTATAAAGAGTTAAAAAGTGAGGCCATGACTCACCTTATGCGTTCCTGGTGATAGTAAAAATAACTCAGAGGTGATTATAACAACTTCGATATAGAACCTGGTAAATATATATAAATACTGAGAATCTTACTAATTTCTAGTGGTGTATGTGTATGAGTAGTGGATGGTGATTATTTAACGATCTAATGAAGATGTTATATGCTTATGATGCTCGTACCCTTGTAAGATCATAATTTAAATATGTAAACAAAATATAGATATGAAATATTTCTATCGCTATTACTAATATGCAAATATAATGCAATGTGCATATGAAGTAAAGATAAGGTGCAAAAATGAAAAATAAGATGAGAATGACAAGTTATAATAGTTGTTCCTTGGTCTTTCCAGATTTTACATTTTCCACCCTAACCGTGGGTCGCGTTACGTCGTTAGTCCTTATTCAGTCCGTAGTTCGATAACAGTCCAATACTTGTCCAATAGTCCATATAAAGCTTGAAGTTCAATAATATGTCAATTTCAGTCCTCTACAACTGTTTTTACAGCTTCAGTCCCTTGGCTTCCAGGTTTGGCAGTTTTAGTCCCTTACGGTTAAGTCGCGTTACATTTTTAGTCCTTTTCGCATATAATTGACGGGAAAAATATTCTGAAAATTTTTATAACTTTATTAAGTTTATTTTAACTTATTTTAATTTATAATTTCAGAAAATAAATTATTTTTACCTTAATGGGCCATGTAACGAATTGTAGCATAGCTCGTTAAGAGTTTTAGAGGCGAGGGCTTGAAAATAGTTTCGGGCTTGGATTCGGGCTATTTTTAGGATTCCAAAAATATATTATTCGGGCCTGTTGGGCCTTGCCATCGCGGATCCTTGTTGGGCTTTGGTTTTGGCCCAAACCGAAGGTTGTAATGATTTTCTGAAAATAGTTGTTAACTGTTAATGATGGTCGATCACAAGCAGGCATTTTGGGTGTGATAACGAGTTCGTGAGATTGAGCTTGAAACATGAAAAATATAGTTGGCTAGTTTGTCATTCGGGTGGTGTAAAAATTTATATATATTGTGTACAAGTTTTCGAAAATATAACAAGGGTTTTTGGGCTGGTTGAGTGAAGGAGTTTTGTGAATATTCTATGAAAATTTTCTAAGGGTTTGATCCTAGTCGAGTGGTGCTAAAGAGAGACTAATTTGAGTGTCGATATGGGGTTACGAGAGGGATCTCAAAACACAAAATAATTAGTTTGCCATATGAACTTTTGAGAATGATAAAAATATATTTGAGTGTTACACGAATGGTTTCGTATTAAATAAATCATGAAATGGTTTGATCGGACGGGTTTCAACTAGTGGCATTTTAGTCATCTTTCTTTCTATCTCCAACCGGTTTAACATAGTTATTATTTGTGTTCGAGTCGAATTTGAAGGGTGTACATGAAGAGCTTATACGATTAATTGCAACATAAGTGGGTCGACCAAGTTAATATTGAGCATGTTTTTATTAGCTTTTGATAACTGGTTAAGTTCAAATATCTTGGGTTCGGTTAAAGTGTGCATGTAACTATATGAAATGTTATTAACTACGTTATAACATAATGATGCATGTTTGTTTAAATGCTAATATGCGAGGTAGTTCTGTGACTGTTTGGTATATATATATGAATGAGATGTAGCATGGAGTGAGTGCATGCATGTGAGTGTAATTTAAGTGGAAACAAGGAAAACTTACAACACCCTTGAGAAAAGGTGGTGGATATTTGAAAGCTTGTAGAATGGAGCACGAGATGAATAACCCACTTGCTTTGGACGTCCTACTCTCACTCGGTTATGTCTACTGTCGAGCAAGGTAATTTTTACATGAAGATATGGTGTTGGTGAAGTAAGGGTGAAGATGGTGGTGGAGTTTGTATGAGATACAAGAAAAGGCTAGTGAGTTGAAAGGTTTATTATGTGATTGGAGTGGCTTGGTTTTGTTTCCCCATGCACGACAGAGAATGGTTATACGTCTAAGGACTAGGGTGACTGTGATGGAAAGTGATCGAATAGGAAGGTTTTTATAGAAAAAGACTATTGGAATGATAATTACAGTGTACTGTGGGTGAAGGACACTTGTATGATAGAATGCTAGTTTAGGTGTAAGATTTATGTGGTTGTTTGTGCACTTGGCTGCTAGTCTTTAAACGTTTCCTTTGCTTATTTGGTTTCTTTACCTTTTATCACACGTGGGAATTCCAATTTAAGTTTGCATTCTATTTTTGTTTGACACATTTTAATTAGCAAGGTGACAAGTGGTTTTTGGGAGTTATCGAATTCATGTTCACAGTTTTTGGATCGAGATATTTAGTGGTGGGTTATGAGTTATATGTGAGTCGTGCTAGATATAAATAAGAATGTCGAGTTCTTTTGAAAGAATGGTTAACGAGAAAAGCAAGAAATAATGGAGGTGACTAATGAGCTAGTCTTGATGTCGTGGGATTGATGGGTTGTGAATTTGGAGTTGGGTTTTGTGTGTTGCAATGTAATATGGTTATGTTTCATCTATGAATTTTGCATGAAGGTTTTAGTATATATACATTGTGTCGATCGATTAACAAGGGAAAAGAATAATGAAGTGCAACAGTTTCATTAAATGGGTTAAGTGGGTTGTGTGTTTAAATGGGGTTGGCAATTAACTAGTTCAATGGGCTTTTGGAATAATAAGGTTGAAGGGTTGTGGTTGGGTCGAACACATAAGGCCCAACTTAGTTTGTAGAGGTAATTTAGGATTAAATTTATAGTTAGTGTTATTAGAGTTTAATGTTTTAGTTAAATAGACGTAGGTGATAATTAACTTTGATAATTTGTAATGAATGAACTCATCGAATATAATTACTTGTTGTTGAGTATAGGAAAGTGATGTGTCGGAAAATATAATCTCTAGCGTTGTTGTGTTAAGTGTATATATGTGCGTATATATAATGCATGGCTACTAGAAATAATAATAATAACAAAAAGTTCAAATTTCTAGCAAAAATAGGCATCAGGAAATATAAATGCGAGATTATTATTAATCACTAAGATTAATTACAAGGGTTTTTCACAGGGTCTTACATACTGGGTAATAGGGATGCAAGGGTTGTAGCTGAAAGTGTGGGAAGCAAGGAGGTGATTGAGGTCAATGAGGGAGAGGTTGAGTTATCTGCAAAGGAATTCCCCTCTCTAAATGAGGCTAATGGGAAGGCTAAAGGTGAGAATGGCAGTAAAGTGAGCACTGAGGCTGGAAACACTGTAAGTCAAAATCCTATTGATACTCTACCTATGAAAGATAGACCTGCTAGTGAAACATGTGATAATGATGCTAAAAGTAGGAGGGATAATGTAGCAAATAGTAAGTCTTTTGCTGACACTGTCAAACCTGCTAATACTTATACTATGAATAAGCTGAGCTGGATCCCAACTATTGTTGATGAGGGTAGGGAAGTTGTGCTATTTGATGATGAATTAGTACATGAAGGGAGTAGGAAGTGGATGTTAACCTTGTGTGGACACTTTGTTGGTTGTAAAATGTCTTACTATGAGCTTAAGTACAATTTGGTTAGAATGTGGGGTAAGTTTGGGCTGAAAGACATTGTGGCACAAAGTGGTGTTTACCTGTTCAAATTTAGAGAAATGGAAGGAATGTCACATGTTCTTGAGAGTGGTCCTTGGTTGGTGAACAACAAGCCACTGATGGTGCAAAAATGGGATCCAAATATCATCATTGATAAGAGTGACCCTATTAGCCTACCATGTTGGATCAAACTATATGATGTACCTGTTGAAGCATGGACTGTCAAGGGTCTTAGTGCCATTGCTAGTAGTTTAGGTACACCTATCATGATGGATAAAGCAACTGCTAGAATGTGTGAGGAAGGTACTGGTAACATTGGTTATGCAAGGGTTCTAGTTGAAATCAAAGCTGCTCAAGAGTTTAAGGAGAAAATTGAGTTGTGTTATAAGTGCAAAGGCCAAATGACAGCATTGTCTAAGCTTGTGAAAGTTGAATACAGTTGGAAACCACCAAGGTGTAGTCTATGTAAAGTGTTTGGACATAATGACTGCACCTGTGCACTGAATGAGGATGCTAGCATTGGAAACACTAGAGATGATTTAAGAAATGGCAAGACTAATGGAAGGGAGGGTAATAAGAATATTAAACAAAATGTTGGATTGGGTGTCAAAGCTGGAAACAGAAACATAAGAAAAGAATTTAGACCAGTGAATAAACAAACCACCATTAGTGAAGCCCCACAAACCAAGACTCATGACACCCCTAAACCTACAAGCCCAAAAAGCCCTTGGAAAGTTAGTCAAAGTACTGTGGAGGAAATCAGAAAGAGTGTCAATAAGTTTTCTGTTTTAGAGGAAATGGTTGAAAGTGATTGCCCTGATGAAAAAATGAGAAATGACATGGAAATTGTGGATAAGTATGTTAGCAGCCAAAGGAAACCAAGTTTAGAAGATCAATTGAACTAGAATAGTAATATGTACCAGTACTTCAAAGACCAGTGGAAGGAAAAGTGGAAGGAAGAATGTCCTGACCTGGAAGATGTATTTGATGACACTTCTGGTATGGCTCAACAAATGATAGCTAATGAATTGGATGGAATTGCAAAATTTATTGCTGAGAATAATCTAGGAGAATTGGGAAACAGGTTGTGGAATTTGGATAGCTCAAAATGGAAGGAAGCGGAAGGATTATTGAAGAATTTGAACTTTCCAAAATAATAGTGTTGAATTCTTTGCTTGATCAAGTTTGATTATAGCTTTGAATGTGAGTTGTATGTTTCAGTTTAGCTTCTTAAGGGTGTTTTTTTATTGTCTTTTCACCTTTTTGAATGCTTTGTATTGTCCTCTTTGTTTGAAATAAAATATATTCACCGGGTTTACCCAAAAAACAAATGAATTTCGTTTATCATACAAGGTCGTCACGTATTAGTGCAAGTGGTTAAGACCAAACAGTTTGTTGACTTTATGTGACCTGATCAACGTGGGTTAACAAGTACAATCGGGCCTCACGTTGTTGAGGGTTTCAAAATCTTCATTCACCTGGTTGAATTAAAGAAAAATGTTATATAATTTAGATTGTTTATTGCTCTCGCTATTATTAATGTATAGTTTGAAAACATATTTTTATATTCATATAGTGAACATGACTATACCCAAAACTATATCTTAAGAGATTCATTAATTCAAACTTGATCTTATAATTGTTTGAGGGTTAACTAAATGCTACACGATTACCCGCTTATAGTGGTGATGATCTATAGTAGCGTCTATTTGTGTGTTCATTTTTGTTGGTTTCATATGGGCGTAGAGTAAGTCAAAGTGAAGAAAGTTAGCGGTTTCAATTGCATTTTAGAAGTAAAATGTATTATAGTCTAACAACATTACATACTGTTTACGTTTTAAGTTTTGAGCAAATATGTTTTCTCTATATATTTAGTATAGATAAAAGTGATTTTCAAAAACATTGTAAATTTCATTCATATGCTATTGTTCTCTTAAGAACAATCTAAGGTTACATTCATCATTGAAAAAACTTAGTTTGGTTGTAACACCTGGTATGATTTGGCGGGGGTTTTTACAATTACAAAACAAAAATAAAGCCTTTATTAAAGTTTATGTCAATACAACTGTAACCATTCGTAAATTTTTTCATTTAAACACAATACTTTACAGAATTACTATCTTTTTTCCACCGATAATTTTTTTTTTATTTGAATGTATCTCTCATCTTATGTGACGTAGCTCACATCCTTGATAAACGTGCTCCCACACAGATCTGTCTAACAAATCTAATGTTTATTTCATAAACATAACGAAATAAAAACATTACAAAATACCATTTATCATTTTACGATAAATCCTTAACGAACATACAAAACAAAACATTCATTATCTATATAGAGTTTCTACGAAACCCTAAAATGCATCACAACACCAAATATGAATAACTAAACCCTAGAACATAAAAATACGACCCATCTGAGTTAATGTACAAGTCATCAAAGCACCAGAAACCCTAATTCTATTTCAGCACCCGATAAAGCCCTAATTTCATAAAATTATGATTTTATGTATACATTTCACAAACCCTAATTTATTTATACACTATTTTTACAAGATAATATATGTACAAGTTATTTAAGCTAGAGTACAAGTCCTTTATGCATGAAATCATTTATTCATAAAATCTTTAATAAAACCCTATTTATATTTGTTTTAAAGCATAAATTACAAACCATTCATGCATAATTCTTAAAAATTATTTTTCCTAAACTCATTAAATACTTTTACAAGTCTTTAAACCCGATGTACAAGTGCCTAATGCACATAAACTAAAAATCCCATTTATTTACTTTTAAGTATAGTAAAAAATAACATATAATTTTTATAACTTAATAAACTATTAAAACAATATTTTTCTTATATTCTACTCCCTCCGTCCCAAAATAAATGTCAGGTTTGACTTTTTGGGGTTTTTTTTGTTAAACTTTGACCTCAAATATTTTTATTTGCGTTATATAATACTTTATGAAAATTATACCAATGAAAATACATTTAAAACCTAATCCATTCATATATTTTGCATCAAGTATTATATAACACTAATAAAAATATTTACGGTCAAAGTTGAACAATAAAGACTCTAAAAAGTCAAACCTGACATTTATTTTGGGACGGAGGTAGTAAATTATTGTACAACTCTATTAAGCATATATTACAACTCTCTTAAGCCTAACTCATTTTCCTCTTTATTTTACATAAAATTCGATTTATATAAATATAAACAATCCTAAATATTTTTCTAAGTAACTAAACACATAAACTAAATTAACTACTCTCCTTAAACCTAAAGTACAACATGTTAAACCATTTGTACAACACCCCAAAGCTCCATTCGACCCTTCCCTAAAATTCTGTTCGAACACAACTACAACCATAACTAAATTTACTTCTAAATGTAACCCTCACCAAATACATTGTACCTAGCCATGAACACACTACATACCCTCTCCTCTCTTCTCTTCAAAGAGCCTACACACATGTCCCCTCTTACCATCAAAAACCCTCCTCCTTAAGGAATAAATAACCTGGACAATATTTAGCCACATCACACCTTTTCCCTCCTCTACCAAGTGGCACTCTCCTCATTTTCTGTCAGCCCTTGTCTCCTCACCATGTCCCCTTATGATAACACAAAAACCCTAGTTTACCCTCTATAAGTAACAACAGCAATTTCCACTTCATCTCACAACCAAACTCGACTCAACTAATAACCATACCAGTCGAACCACACCAAAACAACCCATACCTTTTCCCTTACTGATCAACAGCCAATATATAAGACCCTAGAAGCTTAGAGGAGGAGGAGAATAAATCGTGTTCCAGAAACCAACCAATTCAAGCCAAAAACCCTAACCGAACTCAATAACATAAGTAAGTATTCTAACCCTTTTAAATTCAGTATTTACTTTATATATATTTCTAAAAACATCATTAAGTAACAACTAATAATAAACATAGTTAAAAACTACAAGTTTTCTTTTTGTTTTTCCTTGCCTGTTTGATCAGTAGGCTAACACACACCCAAAGTATTCGACTTGTTGTTTAAACAAATCAAAGACTGCTAAAACATGTTAAAATATATCACATGATATCATATCATACATAAAACCTTACTTAAAAACTCAAAAACCCTTATCGGGTCTTCATTATGTGTTTATATCGAGTAAAAACCAACCCCGACACTCAACTTTTGATCTTTAAACCGGGCATCAAATGTTCACTATAAATTCTGGTTTTTGCCACCTAGCCAACTTAATATAGGAAAAAGAATTATGGAAAATGATCCATTTTCCATGGAGATATCGAGTCCTAAAATTTGTCTTATATCGCTAAAATGGAAATGTTGATTATCAGTTATTTGTTTCCTAAAATTGATATATATCGCTAATAACTAGAACTTAGAATTCCAGTTATTAATTTTTAGTTTTCTATCGATCAGATGCCCAAGTTTAAACCTATTTTTCGACCACTAAATGAATTTCAAAAACTACAAAACTTGGTATATTTTAAGATCATCTAACAAAGTTATTTTAGAAAGAAGAAACACATAAAATGATGGATCGAGTTAGAAGTTATGGGTCACCAAAGTTTGCCCCATCGCTAAGATTTAAAACCCATTTTCCAGATTTTCAATAAAAAAAATCGTTTTACCTAGTCGACTTTGGCCAAACTTTTCGAGCACCAAACGATTTTCATAAAATACAAAACTTGGCTCATTTCAAAGAAGACCTGGCTAATTTTACATAGAAACAAAGAGCTCGTAAAATGATTTAGATTTCGTTAAGTTATTTGATTTCAAAACTCTACCCATATCACCTAACTCATACGTATTATTTTTGTTAATTAGAGTTTATTTAGGCTGATTTTGTAAATATTTATTATTAAGGGTTATTTTTGACAATACCAAATAAAAAGGGGTAGAAAGTGTTATTTTTAAAACTCGAGGGTAAAAATTGTCATTATCTGAAAGTTCAGGGTATAAACAGTCATTTGACCAAACCTTAGGGATTAAAGTATAACTTTTCATAACCATTATTTTTATCATTTTTATTTTTATTTTCCGAACTAATATTAACGAAATACGTTTATTTCAACGACGAACCAACGAACATAGGATATCATTAACAAACGAAAGATATAACAAACGAACGAACGAAAAACATAAGAAAGAGTAATAAGATAAAATCTTATTTTTGAAGAGACTTCATGTTTTCTCGATCCAATATTTAAACAACAACCAAACAACGAAACGAAACGAACAAATAAACTATAATCATCTGAAATGATTACTGAAATTTGACATAACAACCCAGGTTTCTTGTCCGGAGACGTTTATCAACTTTCTTTCATTTTGTTTTCCATCCAGACTGCTCAGGTGAGTTCATAGTCCCACTTTTTAATTACGTTTTTCTAAATATGTGCGGAGATACATGCTACTAAACCGAACACAAGTACTTTTCCATATGCTTTTCTGATTTATATTGCATAAGTTTAACTGTTGCCTATTTAAAAGACCCTCTATCATGAACCATTAATCACTTTCGGGTGAGCGCGAATATAATGAATATATCTATTGGATTGACAATCCCGTTGTGTTGCTGGATAAGTAACCCAATGCATTTTATTTGAAAACGTTTAATAAAGAGTTCAAGCAGACTCCTACTCGAGGGCATAATTGCTACATTTAATTATGTAGTGATTTACGTCATAGCTTATAACTATGATGTCCATCGTGTTAACGTCTTACGATTCATGAGACTTAGAGCAATATATAATGAACTGCGATATAACCGATTTACTTACTATTAGCTTGTGTTCAAATCGATTATTTAACGTTTAACGCTATGGATTCACTCAACCTTTGTGTTGACTTTTTAAGCATGTTTATCTCAGGTAACTAGAAGTACGATTTGGCATGGAGTGGCGGTGGACTTTCTTTTAAAAGAGTGTCCGTTTTGTTATCATTCAAATGAATAATGTAACATTTATAACGTATTTCAAAACCTCCCACTGGGACCTCTATATGTAAACTCTGATTTAATAAATGAATGATAACAATTCACTTAAAACGTCTCTTTTCGAGTCGTTTTCTATTCTCATGACTGTGAACCTTGAAGTAACACCCCAACTTATATTTCCGCTGCGAATATCGAAAACGGGGGTGTTACAGAGTGGTATCAGAGCTCATGGTTATAGAGAACCAAATGTTTTCAAACATTGGACTATAACCGATTTTCACAAAAACTTAACCCAAAAGTCCTCCGTGACACAACGCCACTGAAACGTTACTTATATATGTTTATTTCTAATTATTTAGCTACATATGTTTATAATTACTGGGTGGTTACAGAATCCTGATTTCCCCTACCCATTCTATTCCTCTTATGTCGGACTCGGATATTGAAAAATATCACGATAGTACTGGACATCACGCTTATACCTACATCCTCCACACCACTACCACGTCCACTTTCCTACATATATGCCGTCAGATTCCTACATCTTTACCACCTTCACTATCATCTATAAGTTTCTATTTCCCCCATCTGTCCCATTCGAACTTAGTGAAGAAATTAGGATCATTATCGCCCGATATCATGCTTTACCCCGATCACCCATTCCCGACATCCCTACTCCGCCACGAGTATTTGAGGTGGGTGAAATTTCGCAATCAGCACAGGAACGACAACCGACTATTTCCACCCTGCTGACGCGATTAGAACGGCAAGAAGAACGGATCGAGACTGCTTAGGTCATCCCGACAAGCTATCTCTAGAATTCATCGAGGGTGTAAAATATAGAGTTGAAGATTCAGAGACTATGAAGTAGAAGATGGACGAGAATCGTGAGAAGACAGAGAACCATCATGAGCAGCTGAGATGAGAAATACCTATGACGAATTGAAGATGTTAGAAGAGATAATGAAAAGAAATGAAGAAGTGACGACCGCTCAGACGAAGATCACTATTTTGGAGAAAATAGTGGGAAACATAAATATTAAGAATAAATCCTCGTCAGCATGATCGTCAAACTGAAAAGTTGACTCGGAAGAGTTTCTGGTAGCCACTAAAATCAGATTTATATCTACCAGCTTTTGTACTATATCTTGGCCATGGGATATGTAGCATAAATATGACGCTTGTACTAATTTTGTTATATATAACAAATTAGCAAGTTATTTATGACTATATATGGTTTTGATTTTGTTGTATTTTGCTGTGTACGGTATCGGTTGACGTGGACCAGTGATGATCATCTTACCTACGCGCATGATAGTATTTGGACATGTTGTGACCTTATGATTATCATAAGTTTTATTTTGATAATCTAACATGTACAAAATATAAACGTATGTCTTATTGTGGTTTTAATAGAAATATGCCTCGCACTTCCCCCAAACCACCCATGTCCCAAGCTGCTATCTGAAAGCTTGTTGCAGACAGTGTCGCTGCAGCATTAGAGAGTCAAGCAGCAGAATTTGCTCGTACTGGAAGCACCAGCAGACCCAATGGAGAGAACGAGACTGTTACAGCTCGCAAATGCACATACAAAGACTTCATAAACTGTAAACCAACTTTCTTTAAGGGAACAGAAGGAGCTACTGAATTAGCTCGTTGGTTTGAACGTACGAAAATAGTCTTTGTGAGATGTGGGTGTACCAATGACTGCAAAGTTGCTTTTGCTACGGGGACTTTATTGGATGATGCCCTGTCTTGGTGGACTTCGACTACCCAGACTATGGGTGTTGAAACAGCCCATCAACTTACTTGGGAAGAACTTAAAAAGAAGATGTTGAAAAAGTACTGCCCTCGTACTGAGATTAAGAAGCTGGAAGATGAGTTTCACCAGTTAGTGGTGAAAGGAACAGATCTTAAGGCCTACAATAGGAGGTTTCAGGAGCTTGCTCTCTTATGTCCAACTATTGTGCCTGATCTGGAGAAGATGTTGGAGAAATATACGGAAGGACTACCTCAAAACATTGAGGGAAATGTGATTGCGTCAAAGCCTCAGTCATTGGAAGAGGCAATTACCATAGCTCAACAATTAATGGATCGCGAAACCAAGCGAAGTTCTATTCAAGGAAATGATGATCACAAGCGAAGGCTTGATGATAGAAGGATCACCCATCACCACAACAACTACCAACACGATCGTAACAATCACCACCACCAACAGAATCGCCGACAGGAGACTGCTAAAGCCTATACCGCCACACCTGCTGAGAGGAGTGGTTATGTTGGAAGAAAACCGTCATGTAGTCAATGCCTGTTGCACCACTATGGTCCATGCACTGTTAAGTGCGCAAGGTGTCAGAGGATTGGACATCAGACCAAAGACTGTAGAGCAACAGGAGCCAACCTACAGCCGGTAATCGTAACTTGCTTTGGATGCGGTGAGAAGGGGCATTATAAGAGCCGGTGCCCGAAATCGAAAGACGACCAGAACAACGGTGCCCGCGGAAGAGCGTATGTGTTAGGAGATGGGAACGCACAACCAAACCAAGATTAGTACAGAGGAATGAGAACTCGTTAAAGATCCCGACAATGTCAAGAAATGGCATCCCTACTTCAACAAAAGAGAAATTCCTGTTATAGCTAAATAAATCGTATCGTAAACTTCCTAAGCATATTTTCTATTGTACTCTACATTAATTACGATGGACGTAACCTAAGCGTATTAACTATCCTTTCTACTGTATGAAGTCTCTATCTTGTAATATTTCCGTAATAATCACAATCTACGTTTCTATTCCATTTGACCTATTCGTAGTCACTACACTGTCATCTCCCTAGAAATTGGATTAATATTAAGTTTTAACCAATCCCGTAAGATTTCCACTCGAACCCTAGAAATCCCTGATTTATCACTGTAGTATGAACAATAATTTTCTTATTTTTGTGAAAAATTATTATGTTGTCATTTTACAAAAACAAAACGTTGAACACCGTCTAAAACTTTTGAAGAAATATAAGTATCACCATAACTGAACCAAATATCACATCATTCAGTCCTTAGTTATGCATAGCCTGGCCAACTATGTATAATCTAGGAAGAATCATGTCATAAATGGAACAGTTATCTTTTTAAATTTTCTAATAACAATTTTCATTCAAAAGTAAAATTTTGAGACAAAACAAATCGTTCATACTAATTCCATTTTAGATGTCTACACTTACTATCCATCACCTCTAAGATAAGAAAATCACATACGGACAAGATACCCAAACCTTTTCCATCACATCTCGACCAACATAGACTGAATCTCGGGACGAGATTCCCTTAACAGGGGGTGACTGTAACCATTCGTAAAATTTATCATTTAAACACATTACTTTACAGAATTACTATCCTTTTCCAACGGATAATTTTTTTTTTATTTGAATGTATCTCTCATCTTATGTGACGTAGCTCACATCCTTGATAAACGTGCTCCCACACAGATCTGTCTAACAAATCTAATGTTTATTTCATAAACATAACGAAATAAAAACATTACAAAATACCATTTATCATTTTACGATAAATCCTTAACGAACATACAAAACAAAACATTCATTATCTATATAGAGTTTCTACGAAACCCTAAAATGCATCACAACACCAAATATGAATAACTAAACCCTAGAACATAATAATACGACCCATCTGAGTTAATGTACAAGTCATCAAAGCACCAGAAACCCTAATTCTATTTCAGCACCCGATAAAGCTCTAATTTCATAAAATTATGATTTTATGTATACATTTCACAAACCCTAATTTATTTATACAATATTTTTACAAGATAATATATGTACAAGATATTTAAGCTAGAGTACAAGTCCTTTATGCATGAAATCATTTATTCATAAAATCTTTAATAAAACCCTATTTATATTTGTTTTAAAGCATAAATTACGAACCATTCATGCATAATTCTTAAAAATTATTTTTCCCAAACTCATTAAATACTTTTACAAGTCTTTAAACCCAATGTATAAGTGCCTAATGGACATAAACTAAAAATCCCATTTATTTACTTTTAAGTATAGTAAAAATTAACATATAATTTTTATAACTTAATAAACTATTAAAACTATATTTTTCTTAAATTCTAAATTATTGTACAACTCTATTAAGCATATATTACAACTCTCTTAAGCCTAACTCATTTTCCTCTTTATTTTACATAAAATTCGATTTATATAAATATAAACAATCCTAAATATTTTTCTAAGTAACTAAACACATAAACTAAATTAACTACTCTCCCTAAACCTAAAGTACAACATGTTAAACCGTTTGTACAACACCCCAAAGCTCCATTCGACCCTTCCCTAAAATTCTGTTCGAACACAACTACAACCATAACTAAATTTACTTCTAAATGTAACCCTCACCAAATACATTGTACCTAGCCATGAACACACTACATACCCTCTCCTCTCTTCTCTTCAAAGAGCCTACACACATGTCCCCTCTTACCATCAAAAACCCTCCTCCATAAGGAATAAATAACCTGGACAATATTCAGCCACATCACACCTTTTCCCTCCTTTACCAAGTGGCATTCTCCTCATTTTCTGTCAGCCCTTGTCTCCTCACCATGTCCCCTTATGATAACACAAAAACCCTAGTTTACCCTCTATAAGTAACAGCTGCAATTTCCACTTCATCTCACAACCAAACTCGACTCAACTAATAACCATACCAGTCGAACCACACCAAAACAACCCATACCTTTTCCCTTACTGATCAACAGCCAATATATAAGACCCTAGAAGCTTAGAGGAGGAGGAAAATAAATCGTGTTCCAGAAACCAACCAATTCAAGCCAAAAACCCTAACCGAACTCAATAACATAAGTAAGTATTCTAACCCTTTTAAATTCAGTATTTACTTTATATATATTTCTAAAAACATCATTAAGTAACAACTAATAATAAACATAGTTAAAAACTACAAGTTTTCTTTTTGTTTTTCCTTGCCTGTTTGATCAGTAGGCTAACACACACCCAAAGTATTCGACTTGTTGTTTAAACAAATCAAAGACTGCTAAAACATGTTAAAATATATCACATGATATCATATCATACATAAAACCTTACTTAAAAACTCAAAAACCCTTATCGGGTCTTCATTATGTGTTTATATCGAGTAAAAACCAACCCCGACACTCAACTTTTGATCTTTAAACCGGGCATCAAATGTTCACTATAAATTCTGGTTTTTGCTACCTAGCCAACTTAATATAGGAAAAAGAATTATGGAAAATGATCCATTTTCCATGGAGATATCGAGTCCTAAAATTTGTCTTATATCGCTAAAATGGAAATGTTGATTATCAGTTATTTGTTTTCCAGATCTGGTCTACCAACTCACTAACTTTCGACCAGTTTTTCAACCCCTAGACCTTCTCTAAAAATTATAAAATCTTGGCATATTAAAGTTTATCTGGCTAGGTTAATTTAGGAAAAAGAATCGCGGAAAATGATTTGGTTTTCACAAAGTTATCGAGTCTTGAAAATTGCTATATATCGCTAATAACTAGAACTTAGAATTCCAGTTATTAATTTTTAGTTTTCTATCGATCAGATGCCCAAGTTTAAACCTATTTTTCGACCACTAAATGAATTTCAAAAACTACAAAACTTGGTATATTTTAAGATCATCTAACAAAGTTATTTTAGAAAGAAGAAACACATAAAATGATGGATCGAGTTAGAAGTTATGGGTCACCAAAGTTTGCCCCATCGCTAAGATTTAAAACCCATTTTCTAGATTTTCAATAAAAAAATCGTTTTACCTAGTCGACTTTGGCCAAACTTTTCGAGCACCAAACGATTTTCATAAAATACAAAACTTGGCTCATTTCAAAGAAGACCTGGCTAATTTTACATAGAAACAAAGAGCTCGTAAAATGATTTAGATTTCGTTATGTTATTTGATTTCAAAACTCTACCCATATCACCTAACTCATACGTATTATTTTTGTTAATTAGAGTTTATTTAGGCTGATTTTGTAAATATTTATTATTAAGGGTTATTTTTGACAATACCAAATAAAAAGGGGTAGAAAGTGTTATTTTTAAAACTCGAGGGTAAAAATTGTCATTATCTGAAAGTTCAGGGTATAAACTGTCATTTGACCAAACCTTAGGGATTAAAGTATAACTTTTCATAACCATTATTTTTATCATTTTTATTTTTATTTTCCGAACTAATATTAACGAAATACGTTTATTTCAACGACGAACCAACGAACGTAGGATATCATTAACAAACGAAAGATATAACAAACGAACGAACGAAAAACATAAGAAAGAATAATAAGATAAAATCTTATTTTTGAAAAGACTTCATGTTGTCTCGATCCAATATTTAAACAACAACCAAACAACGAAACGAAACGAACAAATAAACTATAATCATCTGAAATGATTACTGAAATTTGACATAACAACCCAGGTTTCTTGTCCGGAGACGTTTATCAACTTTCTTTCATTTTGTTTTCCATCCAGACTGCTCAGGTGAGTTCATAGTCCCACTTTTTAATTACATTTTTTTAAATATGTGGGGAGATACATGCTACTAAACCGAACACAAGTACTTTTCCGTATGCTTTCTTGATTTATATTGCATAAGTTTAACTGTTGCCTATTTAAAAGACCCTCTATCATGAACCATTAATCACTTTCGGGTGAGCGCGAATATAATGAATAGATCTATTGGATTGACAATCCCGTTGTGTTGCTGGATAAGTAACCCAATGCATTTTATTTGAAAACGTTTAATAAAGAGTTCATGCAGACTCCTACTCGAGGGCATAATTGCTACATTTAATTATGTAGTGATTTACGTCATAGCTTATAACTATGATGTCCATCGTGTTAACGTCTTGCGATTCATGAGACTTAGAGCAATATATAATGAACTGCGATATAACCGATTTACTTACTATTAGCCTGTGTTCAAATCGATTATTTAACGTTAAACGCTATGGATTCACTCAACCTTTGTGTTGACTTTTTAAGCATGTTTATCTCAGGTAACTAGAAGTACGATTTGGCACGGAGTGGCGGTGGATTTTCTTTTAAAAGAGTGTCCGTTTTGTTATCATTCAAATGAATAATGTAACATTTATAACGTATTTCGAAACCTCCCACTGGGACCTCTATATGTAAACTCTGATTTAATAAATGAATGATAACAATTCACTTAAAACGTCTCTTTTCGAGTCGTTTTCTATTCTCACGACTGTGAACCTTGAAGTAACACCCCAACTTATATTTCCGCTGCGAATATCGAAAACGGTGGTGTTACAACAACTTATTGGTCATATGCTTTGTTAGTAAATTCTATTTGATTTCATCGATATGATCAGTTTATGTATGTATTTCCTTATTTTTATTGCATATTGTTTGTAAATCTTGGTGTAATATGCGGTTCTAAAAAAGACCATGAAAGGATCTAATCTAAAATAAGATTAAGCTAGCTTCTATCCTTTACAAGGATACCTACTAGAGCGAAAGTTTCATTCTAAATTAGATAGCATTGCTTGATAATCCTTATAATGCTCCATCCTCATCTTTGTAATAATTTTTTTTAGAAATCAAGTCCCACATATCATCCCCATCATCATCATCCCCATCATAATAATACCAATCATCGTCATCCCGTCAATTGATTTCCAGCTCTCTGCAAAAAAAATAAAACCATCATTACTTGTCAACGACAATATATCTCCATATCTGCAAAAGAAATGTACCTCAATTGCCCCACTCATATAATTCTCAAACTCGTCTTGCATTTCGCTCCTGGTGGTTTTGGTAAAGCTAGACCTAATAACAAGTATATAAGTAAGAATCAAGTTGCTCATTCAAATGTGTGTGTTGTAAAGCAAGTTGATATTTTGCCAAACCTTATAGTTTCCATGGATGACGGAGTTCCATTGTAGTCCGCATAGGCTTAGTGCCTTGTGGAAATTCATTTTCCCCATATGTTATTCAGTACAAAGTTAGTTAGTTAATTAGTGTTTAGAAATAAAGTTCTTACACACACTATTTAAACTATACACGCAACATAAAGATTCTTGTAGACAACATGCTGTAAACTATATTAAGCCTAGATAATATAGAATCATCATCATCAACAACAAATCAACCTCTTAACCTTAACTTATCACTAAGCAAACACAATTCACACGGTACTTACCATACAAAATCATAATAATAAAACTTTTAACCATAATTTAATAAAAAAAAAAGCGATTTATAAACAATAACAAGCAAAATATTCGTCATATACATCCTAAAAAACACGATTCAATTAACCTTATTCATAAAATAAGCTTAAAAACATTCAAATCATCATCAACAACCTAAAATAATTTTTGAATCAGCTACACAAACACAAGTTAAACATTATGAATTAATCATTATCTAACATTTAACCAATCAAAACGCACACGATTTAAATAGTAATATTCATACATGTACAACTTAAACAAAACTATATATATATATATATTATATATATATATATATATATATATATATATATATATATATATATATATATATATATATATAGGGAGACTTTCTTGCGAGAACCATCTTATCTGCGAGAACTGATAGAACCACCAAAAACATACATGCACGCCTTTTAAAATAAAATAAAAATACATGCAAATCATCAATAATCGTAAGTATCCACCTATGTTCTTCAATATCATCATGAACTCATCATCTTTTTTCACAAAAACCTTACACACGGCCGCAATATTGTCATTGCACGCCTTATAAGAACATACATGCACACCCTTAAAGAAAAATTTTGTATTTCCAATTTCTTATCAAATTTTTTAGAACAACCATGTTTTTTTTAAAACATATATGTTGTTTTTAGAACATATGTGCAAAAATACAATTATTGAAGGCGTGCATGTATGTTTTTGGTGGTTCTGTCAATTCTCGCAGATAAGATGGTTCTCGCAAGAAAGTCTCACTATATATATATATATATATATATATATATATATATAAACACCGTTAAAGGTTTAGTATATATCATACAGATTCACAATGAAACATCATAAGTTACACAGTGTAAATGTAACAAAAGAGAAATTAGATGTACCTTATATTTTCGAGACCACCTATTTCAATAAAGATGACAAGATAATCGCCATGCCACATGCCACACCCACCTTTCATGGCCTAAATCCATAGGTGATTTTTTTTTTTTTTTTTTATTATATATATATTTTTTTTGTAGAATGAAATGTAGCAAGTGAAGGTGAGGTTATTGGGTAGTTGGTGTAAAAGTAATGTGAGTAAATGAATGTATTGTGTTTGTGTGTTTATAGAGTAAATGGTTGATTATTGGCCAATGAGAGTGAAACACACGGATCGTGGATTCTGGCCGTTGGATTGGATTGATCAAGTTATGATATGCCCATTGCCCAATGAGTGGATAAGCATCTTTCGAGTGGGTCTTGAATATACTAATTATAATGTTAGGTTCATTGTTTCCGTAGCCCAACAAGCTAGTTTCTTGTGGAGTCCAGTTCATCGTTTCTATTGGGCCGAAAAGTGATATCATCGACCCGGCCTCTAACCATCTGACCACACGTACAAGCTCGAATTAGATATCCAATTCTCCCATACCAAACGGCTCTTACGGCATCTCCTGTTTACCAAAATCTGTTAGTGAAGGATACGTGGGTCCTATGTGGGTCCCATATCTGTTAGAGTGTCTTAATGGGGAGATGCTCTTTAATCTTCCTCTTACCACCAAGACCAAATAAGGGAACAATGGACCTCACTTTTGAAAAGTAATAATATAAAATTGGTGGGTTCCACTATCTTTCCCCATTAAGCAAAAAAGAAACAACCAACGGCCCTTAGATGATCTCCTATTTATCCATTGAGAACTTCTTAATCTAATTTTTGAAACAATATTTTTAACCGTATTTATCACAAACACTCCCTATTTCTATTCCTCCGTAAATAATACTGATTATCCAAAAAAACAACTTGTAACAATGTGATAGCATCGCTAGAGTATCTTGTAAAAGTCCAAAATTAAAACTACAAATAGGTACGTTGAATGCGATACATCGACATATCAAAGCTAAGAATAAATTCTAGAAGCTGGCTGTGCATAACAATGTTGGTGAAAAGTTATTTATAAATTAAAACAAATACAAACAACACGTGACTTGTAAGATCTTTACCAATAATCTTACTGCTAAGGGGTGAAATAGGCTTCGAGCTTATATTAAGCTTGAGTTGAAGTTGGAGCTTATATTAAGCTTGAAGCTAGAGCTTATACTTTTATAAAATTATTTGAAAAATTAGTTGGAGCTGTAACTTATTAATGTAAAATCGCATAAAATACAACAAATTAAAATTCATATATATATATATTCTAATTTTTACGTGATAATCCACAATATTTTTAAAGATACTTAAGTAATTTAAATAACTATAATTCCTAATATGCTCGTTTCAAATTATTCAAGTTTATGAAAACTTACGACTTTTAAAAGTTTGGGGTATCCCTTTAAAAACGTATCTAACTTGTCGTGAAAATCGGTTTTGTGTAACGAACAAAAAATGGGTAAAAAATGAGTAAAAAAGTTTCAAAAATAACTCTATTTAGGCATTGTGACCATTTTACCCTTTCAAATTACATAAACGGTCCCTGCGGTTTTGCAAAAATTGCATCCACCATCCTTACTCTAAATTACATAAATAGTCCCTGTCCCTACGCTAAATTACGTCCAACGTCCTTTGTTTTTTTCAAAATTTTTTTCCCAACTTTTTTTTTTCCGAAATTTTTTTAAAAAAATTAATTTCAAAAAAAATAATTAATTTTTTCAAAAAAAATTAATTTTGAAAAAAATTAATTTCGAAAAAAAAAAATTTCTAAAAAAATTTAATTTCGAAAAAAAATAATTTTTCTAAAAAAATTAATTTCGAAAAAAATTTTAAGAAAAAGAAATGATTTGACTAAAATAAAAATTTTCTAAAATTTTTTTTTTCCGAGAAAAAAAGACGTTGGACGCAATTTAGCGTAGCGACAGGGACCATTTATGTAATTTTGAGTAAGGACGATGGATACAATTTTCAAATAATCAAAGGTAAAATGGTCATTACAGAATTTTTTTTTTTGTCTTTATTACCTAAATAGAGTCATTTTTTAAACTTTTTTGCTCACGTTTTACTCATTTTTTGTTCGGATCGCGAAACCGATTTTCAAGTTAGATACGTTTTTAAGTTTATATAAACTAGTGCGACGAACAAAAGTTTGTCCCGCCAATATGGCTAGTCTTAATTAAAAATTATTAAGACTTAATACATCCTAAACCATGTACCAACCCATGTCAGTAAATCACATTACTTGATTCTACGAAATTTTTTTGAAAGGTGAATTTCTTTTAAAACTTCGTGTCGCGATTCGACAACGAAAGGTTTAGCTTACGTTGTCTTAACAGGGCCCGCGCTAGAGAGCTCCCTCGAAGTGGAAAGCTTTAACCAAATACCCGATGGGGGGAAAACCCCCTACTAATCCGCCCGAAGGCACGACGATTAATAGGAGTAAACCCTGCCCCCTCAGACTTGACCTGAGTATACCCAAGCCAAGCCCTCATAGAGGGACTTCCTAGTATCTCAAAGTTGACACTAGTGGGGTTTGAACTTGGGACCTAAAGGTTACCAAGCCAAGTTTTAAATCACATTACTTGATTCTACGAAATATATTTATAAGTTTAACATTTATAACATTAGTAATAATAAATACATGTGAGTCATTTATCTCGATATATATTCCTTGAGACTTAAGTTAAATGATTATTTCAAGTCTCAAAGAGACGTTGTAGGTTAGTAAATTATACTTGCTGGTTGTACATTCAAAAATATAATACAACAATTTTTTAACCGACAATACTTTTAATTCTTCCCAAACTTTCATGCACTATTAAGTTATGGATTACCTAGATTTTGTAAATGCTATCTTCACGGTCTAAAATTTATTAATGCAAAAACTAGCTTTTAAAATTGAAGGAACTAGATAGGTTAAAATAAACATGTATTTATTTTATACTTCATTTGAATTCATCTCATTCAAATTTAAACATATACTCAACTTACAAAAAATCAAATATGTGTATAGTACGTATCGACCTATAAACAAAACGTTTAATTTACCTTTTCTACAACAAAACTAAAAGACTCAAACATTTGCAACATCTTTGTAACGTCCAACAAGTCTCAAAGCTTCAATAAGTGTTTCTCTAAACCTACGCAAATTCAATCTCAAATCTTGTTTATCTAAGTACATTTTACGCGCCGCATCATACCCTCCTTCAGCAGCAACCGAAGCTGTATCTTGGAGGATCGGATGATCAAGACCGTACTCATCAACTAACGAACTCTCATCCGGTTGCATCATATATTCTAAATACTTCAAGCCCATACCCGGAGCAGGTTCACTATAAAATGAATCAACATCCCATTGAAACCCTAATGGTCTCACTTGTACCATAACAGCCCCATCAGGCAAAAACATTTCATTAGCTAACCCTGCCCCGTGGGCTCCCACCATAACACTACAAGAGTTGATCACATGTGAAAATTTCTCAACATTCGACATTTCGTCCGCTGAGCTGGCAATGATCACTCTAAACCCTAATTCTTCCATCATTTTAACCATTTCTTGTTGATTTAGGAATTTTCTTGTTGTTTGGCGCGAGATTAGAAGTAAAGACGGAGGGTCTGAGTCATTTAAGTTATCGAATACACTACGTGTTTTTAGATTATATGTTTGTCTAATAAAATCTCGTAAATCTGGCATTGAGTAGGAATTTTGAGGATTTTCTGACGTGTTTATGCCAAGAAATTTGTGGTATTTTAATCCAGTGATGACTGATGGAAAGCAATGCACGGATGAATCATTCAATGGATTTATGATTTCATGATCTGATAGACGTGAAAATACACGTCTATATTTGTAAATAAATGAAGGTTTGTGATCCACTACTATGAAATGTACGTGAGATTTGAACATACGAGTGGTGATGAATAATGGTATTAGGTTTTCATTGAATTCGTGGAAGATGTTTCCAGTGTATCCACCCGTTGAGAAGATAACGGCGGGGTGTTTGTGGTTGTGATCACATGTAAACTGCGGTTCGGTTGTTGTGATTATTACCGAAGTAATGTCATTCATGACCCATGGATTTTCTTGCATGGCGTATGGCCTGACGACAGTGGTTGTGGTAGTGTTTTCGGTGGCTGATTTGTGGTTCGGATACGATGATTGAAGGTGGACATGCATTGTGCTCATGTCGATTTTGACAGGGTTGTTTGTGATACAAACTAGTGACCATGAAGTGTTGTCGCAAGCGAAGCCTGTTGTTTCGAGCTTGGTTCGATCTTCACCTGTTTTCAAAAATAAAATTTGGTAAGATGTGAATATCATATTTGAGTTGTTACTCAAGAATTATTTTAAACCTATTTAAACATACAAGAATCAAGAATGAATATATATATATTAAAATGCAACTCCAAACACGTCATAACATATGATTGCCGGCAATATATAACTCCCGCAATTGATGGAACATTTTATATTTAATTAGAATAAACATACTACTATGTGTCTCTCATTGACGACGTGGCCTGTTTGTATAATATTCAAATAAGATGAAAAGTTGACATTTAACTTTGTCTTCCAAATTTGTTTTATTTGTATGATTGTATCTTTCATTAAGACTTACTTTCCTTGTCCTCACCAGCTTTCCATTTGTAAGCACATGAATATATAAAGTTACACATTAGTTTAAGGCCTAGATGTCATTTTTTTTTTTTTTTTTAAATAATTTTAGTGACGTGCTAACCAAGTAACCACCATAAAAGCAACAACTTTAATTAATAGTGGAAAGTAATTCGTTGATACTAAGATTTAAATCATGAGCCATATTTTGAATAACAGGAAGTCAGGAACCAATTAACAAATATTCAATATCGACGAGCTCGGTGATTCTATATATGATTTTAATCCATTAGTCATGCATATCAGAAGATGTTGGTATAACTAAGATTATTGTATGCAGCATATGTAGATGAAAATGTTAAAAAACTAGAGAGCTAGATAAGGTTCCACACAAAACTATAGAACATATAATGAAAACATTTAATTTGAAAATTCATCGTGTTGCAATTCCATTTTTCATCTTATAATGTTAGTGTGTGTGAAAAAAAGAGAGAAAGATAATGACCTCCTACTAATCTTGTCAAAAGATATTGGAGAGATTGTTGTTGATCGTCCTTCTTAACTTCAGTTCTCAAATCGGCCTTCCATTCCGACAAGATTTGCCTCCCTGCAACTGCAGTTACCATTGATATTTAGCCCGAAGACATTTTGCGATAAGAAACCATGCATACATAAAAGAAGGAAGAAAATGATGAAAGATTCAAATTAGAACTTACATTTGATTTGAGATGGGGTGGCTTTAAAGGTGAAGAGTTCAATGTAAAGCAAATGAAAAAGAAGAAAGACACAAAGTGTTTGAGTTGCAAATAGAATCAGCTTCCCTCCTCTTGCCTTTGCCATTTTCCCAAAACTTGTCTCTTTATGAACCATTGATTATTTTGTACGTGTTAAGTTGCTTAGTTTGCACTCCTCCCTTATATACTTACTTGCATCAGGCGTATTTATTTATACCCTACTATTATTTTATATATATAAATTTCTTTTCCGAGGCATTGTAAAGCCCGTGCGTTGCACGAATTGTGTCTAAGTGTTCATAACTTAATGGTTGGTAGTCATTAGGTTTACACTATCTAAACTAATTAGTTTAAATGTTGCCGGTTCTTCTAAATTGTATGATTGTATGCTTTTATGGTTTGTGCAACAGGCAGGTCAAGATTATGCACTTTCGAAATTATTTATTTCTTGTTGTCAACATTTAAGGTGGATAATGGCGAAGAAGCATTCAATGATGGCGAACATGGAAGCTTTAGGTGCGGTTTGTGTTGCTTTGGAATTGCTAGATTCTTTGATAAATAGTCTGTTTTTTTTATTGAGAAGTTGGAGTCAATGGAATTTAGATATTTATTTGATGTATTTTATTTATGTTAGTTTTTTGTTTATGTTTATTTTTTTTAAGTATTTTTGGCGTGTAATGTATGGATTTAATAATTAAGACGTTTAGTTTGGCAATGGTTATCATAATTGACAAACTTTGAGGGTTACATATGCTATATTGACAAATTTATGTGCAGTTTATGAATACATTTGTATCATCAGCGGAAGAATTTTATGTTCATTGCAACACTTCTTAAAAAAACGTATTGCATATTCATGCATGGGAAAACAAACCATCTATCACAATTAATACTCTAATTAAGTGTTGCAATGATGAAACTGGTTATATATTCAGTAATCAGAATATTAATACTCCTAATTCCTAATAACTTTTTCAAACAAAAATTAGTTTTATTTCAACTCAAACAATCAAATGGCTCAAGAAACCCCACTGATCGATGAACTCAAAGAGGCTTCCGGCTCAGATCAGCTCCACAAATGCTTCAAGTTCCTGTTCATTCAGGAACATACCGAAGAGGAAGCATTCCTAAGGTATTTGGGCGAGAAATGCGATGAGTTGCAAAGGGGTATTGACCAACGTACAGCCCGTATGGCGGAAGTTATGTTTCTGAATGAAGATGTTGAAGAAGCTGCTAGTGATGTTTATGAATGCCTTCGTGAGAAGCAAGTGAGGGCTAGACAGAGGTTGGAGGCGTTGATGGCTATACTGGTGGAGGTCCGTGCTGGTCTCACCGAGGGTGAGCATCACATGAGCATAATGGACTTCTTTGATTAGGGTAGCTTTGGGTTTCATGAAGCACTTTCCGATGATGTTTAGAAGTTTTATAAGAATATGGTGGATGTCTTTTGGGTAGTATTTTTAATGATCTTTTGTATGTATGTAGTAATTATCAGATGGTTAACTGGTTTGGTAGCATGACTGTTGATGTTAATGACTTTAATATTTAGTTTTATGTTTATGTATTGGTATTTTACTTATTTACTTTATTTAATTTTTTTCCTTTTTAGTATATTTTATCATAAAGTGTGTTTTCTCTCACACACACACATGAGTCAAACACACGGTTTTTTTTAGATCTGGCGAAAAATAATTAGGGTTTCATCTCAAATTAGGCCGATCCATTATACAACATATTAATCAAATTAAATCATAGGTTCATTTGATTTAATTTCTTGTTTATGATTATGCATTTATTGTTTCGATTTTTATGAAGTGATAATCTGGGTCCGATAATCGTATGGATCTGTAAGGGTTCCTTGTGAAATTATATGTTAGATGTTTATGATTATTCATTTATTTGGGATATGATGATTTTGGTTATTGATTTGTACATCTGTTTTCAAATTTGATTAATTAAGTTTGATTGCTTTTGGGTATTCATTGTTTAGGATGAATTAAGAAGTTTGATATGATTGAATTTGGTTATTGATTTGTATATCTGTTTTCAAATTTGATTAGTAAAGTTTTTGTGTTTGCATACTTGATGATATGTCTTTTGTCGTTATATAAGATGTTAGACGGAATATCAATGATGGATGTGCGGCAACCAAGGCAGCTATTGCTAAATTTTCATGGTTGCCGCACATCCATCATTCATAGTTTGTCAAAATTTGTCAGCTGTACATGTTTCGATAGCCACCTATCTGAGTATGATATAGTCTACATCAGATGAATAGGGCTGCTTCCTTTTGTATATATGAAGGTTAATAAAAGTTAGTTTTACTTCATAAAGAATTATGTTTTTGATAATAAGGATACTGATTATTTTTTTGTATGGTTCAATACTTATTTGTTTAGAAAGGATATAATATGCTTTATGGGATATTTGACTGACTTTTGAAGTGATATATGTGCTAATAGAGTATGCGTTATGCATTCAATCTTTAATACAATCTTTAATACTGATATGATACGTATGCATGTATTTATTATATATCATCTAGAAACATTACATTGCTGTGCTAATATAAGTTGCTGAAAGTTTCCTTGAAAACAATGTTGCGTGTGCAGTGCGCAAGATCCGGCTCCTTGTCTTCGATCATTAGTATTTTAAGGCCATCAGGACTGGTAACTCTAGATAATGCGACATAAAGTTGTCCATGACTGAATACGGGAGTAGGCAAATACAGGCCAACATAATTAAGTGACTGGCCCTGACTTTTGTTAATGGTCATTGCATAACATGGTTTTAGAGGGAATTGCCTACGTTTGAGGACGAATGGCCACTTGGACTGTGTTGATGTGAGTATAATCCTGTGTATAATGACATTGTCTCCTACATTTGAACCTGTTAGTACCTTAGCATGAATGACAAACTGGCCGAGATCTGTAATGAGCAACCTTGTTCCATTACATAGTCCTTTGGTTGGATTGACATTTCGCAATAGCATAACGGGTAGTTCCTTTTTTAAGTGAAGAGCATGTGGGGGCATGCCGGGGAAATTTAAGGAATTTAGAAATTCAATCGGATATAGGTCGTGTTGTTCAAGATTGTCTGTAGAGCCCTTGCAAATCTCATCTGCGCTGTTGTATGTAACAGTTTCGCCTTCTAATTGGTTAAACATATAGTCATTGATGGCATCAGCATCCTCATTCTTAGGAGTTAAAATTGCCCTTTCTTTGAGGTAGACATTGTCGGTTTGTCTTCTTGTAAAATCAGGGTATGTTTCTTCAACAATTTTCTCGATAGGAGAATCCCATGATTTAATTAGAAAGGTTTCAGGGATGTCAATCCAAGTTGGGTCATCCTCCCCTTCTTTGCATTTTGCTGGCAACGTGCCATCCCCCACAGCCAAAACCCATCTATTGAAATCCTTTTTCGAGTATCAATCTGCCCATTTTCACTATACTCATTCACACGCATGCTGCGTGTAAGGGTGAAGACCTTGCAATGCTTCCATAACGCAGACTGATTTATGCAGGATTGAACAATATCGGGCCTGCTCCCTTTTGGTATAACTGGGAGAACTTGTCGAAAGTCACCTCCCAGTAAGACCGTAACGCCTCCAAAGATTCGACTCCTATTATCTGGTTCATGATATCCTAATATATCCTTGAGCGTCTTGTCCAATGCCTCAAAAGCATATTTTTGAGTCATTGGCGCTTCATCCCAGATGATAAGTTTAACTTGCTGCATGAGTTCTGCCATATGTGTGTTTTGCTTTATGCCGCATGTACTATTCTCCAATAATTCAAGCGGTATAAGAAAACGACTATGTGCAGTTCTGCCTCCTGGTAGCAACAATGAAGCAATTCCTACATAAATTGAGGCTATTAGTTGAAGATGTATTTTTTAAAGTTTACAGAGTAGTTGTTTGTTTTACTTGAATATTCATTTTTACCTGAAGATGCGACAGCAAGCACTATCATACGTTCTGATCTTAACCTTGAAATGACAGTTTTGTATAAAAATGTCTTTCCGGTCCCTCCTGGTCCATATACAAAATAAAAATTCCCTTTTTTATTAAGCACAGATTCAATCACCTGTTCATAGATTAATCGTTGCTCGGGATTTAACAATGAATGAAGTTGTTGATGCTCAGCACTACTCTTCTTCATATCATAATCCAACGCTTCTCTGATGAGACGATTGTCCAAGTTGGTTAGTAACTTTGGGTTAGGAAGTGGTAGATCTTGAAATTCTGCTAAAGATCTTCCATGCCTACCTAACAATTCTTGGATTTCTAGCAAACAATAGTTTTGGAGTTGTTCATCCGTCATATCCAAATTAGGATATTTAAAAATTTTTCTTTTTTTATGGAGGATATCCTCTGATAAGAACTTCCAGTTTTCTTCCCATAATTTTAAAGGCCTGCTGACATCGCAAAACAACAAAATTGTCACAAACATGTCACGTAGCTGTGGTCCAAACGCCCATACACTTGCTTCTGATATAGCATGTTTCCATTCCGTGTCATCATTTAAAAGGCCGTATTCAAAACAGGCTTGTTTGAATGTGGAGCATAGTCTGGTGTTAACAATCATGAGATCTTGAAAAGATTCAGGCCCTCTCACAATGTTCAACAGCATTCTAAGATAATACCGTTCTCCTGAAGCTGGGTGAGAGTAAACAATCCTGCCAATGCATCTTTTACGTTTTCTTTGTTTCCACATTTTGTCTTTCTCATGCCACACATAATGTTGAGGTATCTCAGCATATGTATATGCCCTCGCTGATGTATCACGCTTGTTTAATTCAAACCAATCAGTGAACATAGTTATGTCGATACCTTCCCTTTGAATTAGGGCTGGTAAGCTTTCTGAGTCACGAAGTGTGATTGCGTTCTGATTCGGCAAGTGGTAATTCAGTCTCATGACTGATGGATATGAGTAATGGATATCATAGGAAAACAAACGCCATACTGCCTCACATGGAGCTAGGAAGCGACAATTCAAATAATTCTTTATTTCATCGACCTCCAAAACTTGGACATTTGCCAAATCGCCATCGATTGTAACATTCTCTTGTATAACAATTGTAGCTCTATCGGGGCCTTTATTTAAGTACTTAAATAAGTACTTAATTGCCTTTGATCTGTTGCACCATTCGACATTAATGTGGGCGTGGTACTTCATGAGGAGATAACGATTGTGAGGAACCACATATCTGTTATCGTATTTAAACTTTCCTTTTATATGGTAAGCTTTATTATCCCTTCGACGATAAATCGCATAGCCTTCATTATCAACAATTGTTTCTTCAATAAAAGGTTTAGGAAAATGTTTTGAACACTTACCCTCAACTGTACATGGGGCATCCCTAGCATCTTGACCGCAAGGTCCATGTAACATAAACTCAGTTACTATTTTATACCCTTCTGGATCATTTGATTTACATGGTATCTCTGCTGTAATTATGTCATCTATCTCGCGTGCGGTTTTGCATTTCAAGTCTTCGTCTAGCCATAATAGGATATGAGCGTGTGGTAGGCCACGTTTTTGAAATTCTATGACATAGACAACTGAAAGGAAATGCAAGGAAAGCATAAGTTGATGCATAAATTTCATATAGAATAGTAGACTTTCATGTTTTGCACCAAGTTGTATTACCTGCCCGTGAACGACCAAAAATATGATGTTTTGTAAGATCGTCTAACAATTCAGTTAGTTTAATCTTGAAAACACGGGTTGCTATTTCTGGACGGTCATTACTTTTTTGTCCTGGGATGTGCTTTAACATTTCAGTAACCTCGGGCCATTTTGGATTGGCGGTGAAAGTGATGAACAGATCTGGATTTCCATAGTGTCGACATATAGCCATAGCATCCTGGTAGTTTTGCATCATATACCTTGGGCTGCCAGTAAAACTCCTTGGTAGTATGATTCGTTTCCCGAGCCCTGCTGCACTTGTATCACCCCTTGTGACAGCGTCACACACGTTATGATATAGATCCACACGTAACGTATCTTGATTTTGCCTAGTCCATTTGAGTCTTTGTTCCTCAACAGCCGTGTATGCATCCACCAGGTATTGTTGAAATAATCGCCCACCTCTAAGTAAGGTTGTACCTTGGTTATTTCGCTGCTGTATTATGTATGCATAGTACTCTTTCATTGTCAGACAACCCCTTTTTGTCTTGCGGGTACCTGTGTTCTTGTGATACGGTATTTTTTCATGAAATCCTTCCTCTCCATATGGGAATAATAATGGATATTGAAGGGCCATGTATTCTGAATGCAGCTCAGAAATACGTTTCAGACTTTCATCCTTGTTACTTACAACAATATCTCTCGTGGGAATGCCATCACCAAAGTCATTAGTAATTAAAGCTGCTATTTCAGGGACAGTCGGAGCGTTGTACTGCCGTGATGCACTCCGACCACTTAGCAGGCGTAGCTGAAACTTTGATGAATTCTGGGAGTTACACCAATCCCTGGCCATTCGAAATGCCTTGGCAATTGAACTTGATTGATCGAACATTCTAATCAGGCTTGCTACTATCTTTTCATCCACCAATTCGCCACTATCCTTGTTTATAAAAGCTTGCATCCGGTTTTTTACTTCATTTTCAGTATCATAAAAGTATAGCTGTGCATATTTGGGTTGAGCACCTCTTGTAGGCAGTAGAGAACCTATTCGATGATAGCTTTGGCCATTTATTCTAAATGTGTATGGTCCCCTGCCTGTATTAATTGAATTATCTATTTTGGCTCCAAAAGAAGTGTAGCAAAACATGCCATTATAGACTCTAATATGATCTTTGAATCTTAAAGATGGAGGATTGTTATAGTCTAAAAGCTTGTTGAGAGGCGAAGGTGCTTCATTAAACCTGGGAAGAAGCACCTTACCTTCTTGGCAGCAAAGGGAGAATATTGGGTTGCTAGTGTTGGATCCTTTATCGCTTCTCTCTTCATACCACATAATTGCTTTGCAATTTTTACATTCAAACGATGGAGGGCCAATATTATGGTAAACAACAGGAATACCTTGACAAAGAGGTAATTTTTAGTGTGAAGAACAATATTTTATAAATCAAATAACAGGGGGCAAGATTTGTAACAGCTGTAATTACCTGCAGATGCAAATGCAGCTCGTTGTTGGTTTTGTTTTGCTGCACGCAGATAGGCTGGTCCTATAAGAAGCAAGGTAATTGTAATAAGCACTTGTATGAAATTAAAAGTCTGCCAAATATACAACATTTTTTAATAGATATTGAGTTTTCCTATCATTTGGTTAATTACTTACCTGATGACGCTCTTTTTTTGTACATGAAGGTACTTTTGGAAGTAGAATTCATCTGGCTCGGTGGCAGATATGATGAAGTGCCTATTGGGTGTGTCACTTGATCTAAAAAATTATGTTGTAAGTGGAACATTCACAAATCAGGCTTGTATTTTTTCAATAAATTTTTTAATTCCATAGTTCAAGTAAATGTTTGGTGTTGGTGTTTACCTTTAAATGATGCATCAATTTCCCCCAGTTTTAAACCACAATAACTTTGTACTCTGCCATCTTGGCTGACTATTGTTTTTGAATGAATGATGAAAGATTTGTGCAACATGTCTGACAGGGATGGAACTTCAGCATTCTTGGGCCGTGATCCTGTAACACAGAGATAAATATGGCTTTAATCAGAGGAATAATGCAACTTATTGAAACTTGTAAGATTCAATTATACTTTTATTCATTTTTTATTTGGAGGATCTGCTTCACTTTTGTAACATAGATTCTTGCAAATATGGCTAGGTATAGAATGAAGATGTCCAACAAAAAATCTTTTGGGATTCTGTTGCTGAAATGATGGAATAACTGTCATAACCAATGAAAAGTCTCCCATTTGTAAAGCATGATAAGTATGGCCAGTTTTTTAATATTATAAATATTTTATTTAATAATGATACCGTGTTTCTCAATAATTCCACATTATTGCGTTTTATCTAACAATTTACTAAACGAATTCTGGTCCAGGTATGTATATATCAACGATTGGTTTCAAATGGATAGCAACATAAAAAGTTAAGTGGAAAGTTCAAGTTGGATGAAATGTCTTTTAAAAATTAACAACATTCAGCACAATAATTTTACACACTACATTCAGCACAATAACCATCTAATTTAAAAATTAAAAATTTATTTTTCAACATTTATACCCACTACATTCAGCAGAATAACCATCAAATTTAAAAATTAATAATTTATTTTCCAACATTTAGGTAAATTGGCATATATCAAATGCGATTTTAATCTAATCTTCCTGACTAAAGTCAGTACCATAACCATCTTCAATATTTTCATGATTTGAGATAGTTCCCTCCAACTGTGTTGGCACATCCGTTATTGGTTGGTTTGTTACTGACCATATCGAACGCAGGGTTTTCGTTCTTTTGTGTTTGGATTTGAAATAAAACTGTCTCAACCTTTTTGTACTTTTAGCAAGTTCTGTATCAGGGTTTTCTTCTACCCGCCTCTTTTCTTCTTCAAGCCTTATAATGATTTCTTGATTGTTCCCATCAACCTTTGCACCTCCATTTTGAGCCTATAATGCAATATAAGTTTATGAGCAACATAAAAACAAAGTGTTAAATTCAATTTAATTCTGACCTTGAGAGTACTAATTAATAGTTGTATACTCATCAGCTTACGATAGGGCCAACGCTGAATACCCAGTTTTCGACAGTGCCTTTTGAACATAGTTAAACTAATATTGAACTCTTTTGCAGCTTTTGATATTGGCATGTAGTAGTATTGTCCTATCATTTCTCTAGTGAATGACATGACTTTGGAATATGGATAACAACTGGATGAGTTGGGGAATATGGTATAACATGACCTTTAAATAGTTTGATAATCTCATGAGATTCCATGTAGGCTAACAGGTTTTGTAACTTCTATTTATCCATAAATACTAATTATTATATATTAAAAACAAATTTTGCAACTGAATTTATGATAAATGACTCTTCATGTATGACAGTTTTGTAGCAGTTTTATTTTTTGGTTGATCCATCTATCTGAGAACTGATTTATGCACAACCTATTGAGTTGGTGGTCTGCTATGGATGACTGGTTGATTGATATAATATGATGTTGGTAGTTTTGTTATTGTTGCAGGTACATTTTCATGTCAACGTCTGATGGGCAGCAAATACTAAACACATCAGAGCGGAAGGTTTGTTTTACAATACATATGCAGGGCTGGCACAACATGGTAAGGTTTTAAATAGGTTGGTATGTATTTCTAAAGGTTGTGTAAGAGCATGAAACTATTAATTAAGAACACACATTTACAAAAGTATAGAGGATTGAATTTCATTCATTATAAATTATAAAAATAGTATACATAACTTATATATTGCGTTATTGAATACGAAAAATATGACAATCTTTTACATCACATAGAACATATTCTTTAAACCATATGGAGAGAATCTTTAATATTGAATATTTGCTCACTAAACTTTATTAAAAAAACAGCAACATCCCATGTTGAATGCTTTTGATCAGTTGCATCAAGTGTCTGAACCACCGTATATCAACTTCAATGTACCTGAAAGCAATATTAACACAAAAGAAAACCCGTTGCATATTGGGTAGGGGCAATAAATCATCAAGCATAAACAAACATAAGATATAGTGATATGAATCAGTTTGTGGGGTTGTATATTTGAAACAACCATAACAAATAAACCCCAATACAGTTTTATTGCAACATATTATTCATGTTCTAAACGGCTATTTTAAAAAGGCTTCTTGGTATGCACGCTGCTGAAACTCATTCTGAATCTGCAACCACAAAACTGACAATAAAACATAGAAAGGAAACGATGTTAAAACATGGACAAATATAAGATAATTAGTGATGAAAGGGTGTATGCTACATATGCTAACCGTTTTGTCTTCTTTTTGACAGTTAGGGCGTTAGCTTCTCCTTGGACATCATCAACACAAATCATCTCAGTTTCAGTATCCGAATCTTCAATCTCTAGCCTACAAACAAATGAATCATGGTTGTTATGTTCACGTAACCGTTGTTTTGACTTTTTTTTTGTAAGCAAATATTATTTGACTTATTGACCTTTTTTTTTTATTATCCTCCTTAGGCTTAGCTGGTGTAGCAACTGATGGGTTTGTGGAATGTGGGGTGGTTGATGAAGCTGCAGCCATAGCTCCATCATCAATAGTGCTTGAGCATGAGCTTTCTACTGTTGGTTGAGGCGGGTCTACCGTCCAGCAGGTAAAACTCTCAAAGCTTCCATACTCATAGTAGCTATGAGATTTGATTTCAAAAATGTGTGTTGTGCCGATGAGGTTGGCTATAGCAGTTGGTAAGTTTTCGTGGTCTTCAAAACTCTGTAGGGTAAGGTGTTAGTAATGGAGATTGGTAATGGAAAGGGAATTTATAAATATACCTCAGCATCCTCGTCCACTATTGCTGCAGCTGGGAACTTCACCAATTCGGTTGCAGCCTCGTCAAAAAGAACCACCACAGTCTGTTCAGTAGCATCCGAGATACCAAGCTCAAGTCGATACCTGGGAGGCCATGTTACAAACAGTATATACCAATGTGAGTCATTTATTGAATACAAATGTACACACTATTAGTGATAAACACAACATTACCTTATTACTGGGTATTCAATTGGCTTGTCACACGCATCACACCAAAACCGCCCGTCCTTTCTAGTAACACCTTTCCTGCATTTTTCACCTCCACATGAGGGATAATTCCATCCCTTCCTAGTCCGCACATTTTCAATCCGAGCCTTACAAAGGAAAGTTGCTGACTGTGTAGAAATAAGGTATGTCAATATTAGGCAGATGAATAAGTCTAGAAACATGGCGGACGGAAAAGAATACATACATCATTTTTTCGATTGCGGGACCATATGAGGAGATTCTCGATCGTCCCATCCCTTGGTTCAGAGTTATCTGCACGCGATGCTGCTCTTGAAGTTTCAATACTGCTAACAAAGAAGTAAACAATTTTGTTAAAGGTATGGATTATTGCAACTTTTCAATAATAAATATTAAATTCATACATATTCAGACCTGGTTTCTGATCTCATCTCTTTGATTGCAGGGATCTCAACATCATCAAGTATCATGGTTGCTGAACTGCTGGATAAATATAGCTTATCTGGAAGGTAACATTATAACTTAAATTAGCATGTAAAAGTTATCTAACATGAATAAGCTACATAGTCAATGGCAACTCACTGTTATAGTGTTTTGCAGATGTGCAGGTCAGCACAACAGGAAGCAAGCCTACATATTTTGCTTTCTTCTCAATCAATATATCACCAAGGCTTCCCCATAGAGTCACCCGTATTGATTGGCCCCTTGATGTACAACACAAAAACATACAATAAACGGTAAGTTCCTTGATATGTATTGGCAAAGAAGTCATTAATTTTACAACATCAATTGCAAAACATAAATATAACAACCTATGATTGGCCAGGAAGAAATCAATGTTTTTCGAGCCTGTTTTCGTGTAGTTCATCCTCCCAACATTTGTTACATAGCCTGCAACATCTAATATGCAGCATATTTTATGACAGGTTAAGAACACTATTACATACAGAAAAGTAATTAACATTCATAATCAAAGAGGAAATTACCAATGAGATACTTGTTGTCTGTAGGTACAATGTGATCTAAATCCACCAGTTGGAAAGGATGCCTAACAAATCCTTCTCGCTTTACCACAGCTTTCCTTATTATAGTAGATCCATCAAAGTGAAGCATAAAGGTATCGTCCTTCCTAATACGAAAGTCTTCCTTATTATGCATGACGATAAAATTTTTAATCGAGTACACACTCCCCTCTTTTAACCTCAAAAAGTTGTGAGCCACTGTTCCCTTGGCAGTACAATGGATTACACGACCCTGCCAAACAAAGGTATTAAAAATGTACTATTAATTAGACTTTCCTGTATTGATATTACACAGATCATTGTAAGAGAAAGAGGAATATACCTTAGCATCACAGACCAAGAAATCAGTGCTCAAGTAGCGGCCACCAACAGCATTTACATCCCACATCCTGCATAGCATAACCACGATCGTTCCAGTGTCATCCAGCTGAAGATCATCCAGGAACAATTGAGAACTGACACCTCCAACTTCTGCAGCCATTTGAGAACTCACACTTCCAACTTCTGCAGCCATGATGGTTTTTTTTCCTTTTTTCTTGCTGACCTCCGGTACAATTTCTGGACAGCCAATGGGTTTGATGTGTCTCATTTATGCACTCTACATTTAACACAGTTGTAATTATCAGTTGGTTTGTATTCTTTGAGGTTACACAAAATAGTCTTTTTGAGTTCCATAGCATTGAATTATCTTTTGCTTCATACGTGTAATAGCATTCAATTATGTTTTGATTAATACCTATGATTCATATAGTAAAGATGTAGCTTAAACTACCTTGTACATTACAACTTTTTATGCACAATTACTCTTGCACATTAAATTAAGCCATTGCATCTTTAGATAGTATAGATATATAAATTTCTTTTCCCTAACACATGGGATGACAATTTACAACTCTTTTTTCAAGACTAATATGCCACTACCATTGTTTTACAATTACAACTTAATTTCTCGTATTAATACTATACGTTAATAGTCAACAATGCTAACCGGCTTACGAACACATTCTGTCTCATCGACAATACGTGAAAGACAATATTTCACTTAAACTGATTAGTAGGGTGTCCGCCCACTTTAATAACGGTACTTTTTTGGAACTGTCAGATTCATTAAAAAAAAACTCTAGCAAAAGACATCTCCTACAAAACTTTGATAACATTATTTTGTGGCGAAGACATCTCCTACAAAAACGAGTTGTGACATACAGTTTAAACTCGGTGTCAACTCGATGGGTCTTAAACATTTTTAAGACTAGTTTACTTGCTACTTTGAGTTTTTTTTTTTTTTTTTTTTTTTTTTTTTTTTTTTTGTTGTTGTTGTTGTTGTTGTTGCGAAAAATATGCACATAACTTAAAAATAGTTCTGATTTAATTCAACCTTCACTAGCTTAGATCCAAATTTCAAACATAAAACGGTGGCCAATGGAAAATTATCAAATGACACGGTTTAAGAATTTTATATATATAGTCAAACTTTATAACGTGGAGGAAGTGATTAATTATACATGTACTTTCACGAACGCATAAGAAATATAAAGATAATTTTCAACTATATATAAATACTGAAAAGTTGCTCACCAAGTATTTGACTAGTTGGAAGGTCTTTATAACAATAGTTTGTGTCCATGTAAACTAAAGGCTAAAAGTACTCAAAGATCTTTAGAGACTTTAATTAACAGAAGGGAAACTAATGTTCTACTTTTTTTTTTTTGGGTGATAGTTGTTTATGTGATTCATCCCCTAAGCGACTCGACTAGTGTCTGGCATTCATGGAATTTTAAGCACATATCGGAATCATTAGAAGAAACAATCATCATATCGTATGTGGAATGCAATATTCAGGCTGACTCAACGGTCCATTCACGAAAGTATCCGCCGAACATTACCATTTTCTTGCACACCTAATACGTTCATTCTACTTTATGCACCGATATGGTTTTTATAATCTTAAATGCTTAATTAGTATAAACAACTTAGTTTTAATGATTAACGACTTATATTTCATAATCACCGGCATATATTTATTAAGTCAGAGGACATCTGCCATCTGACCACATGTACTTCATGTTTGCCCCGGACTCAACGCGAATATTAATTAAGTAGTCCTTAACTCTAAACGTTCATATTGAGAGATTAATGAATTCTATTTGCATGTGCCACCCCCATGAATCTATGAAGAGTTAAAGACCAAGATTATTATTAATTTATCAAGATAGTTTTCAACTCTCCACGCCGTTCAGTTGTTTCTCGAACATAATAAACAATATGGATTATAAAAGATGTTAACATTTTGTCTCTTATTTGGCCGGCCGGATGGATGTTAACATCGGTGTCGTTAGTTATTAACATTATATATGTACGTATCGAGATGGTTCTTATGGCGGTTTCACAACGCTTCTCTCTTCGATCCTCAAGAAGCCTAGCAAATTAAAGAGCTTATTCGAAACGATATAAAGTTCTTTTTCTTCAACTGGCTCGAATGGTTTAGCAACCCTTGAAACGCCTTATCTACCCCTTTGTAATTATTTGCTATTCTCCTAGCGTCGTGCTAGGGTGTTGATTTATTTATGCTTCTTTGCCGTTCAAACAAAAAATGTACGTAAAGATATGAAAGAAAAGAAAAAGAAAAACAACAATAATATGATTATGATTTTATAGGTGTCGCAACTTTCTTTGACTTTTGTACATGCGTAAGTGATAAACTGAATGTGAACAAATGTTAGTGTAAAATGATAAATTAAATAACTTTGAAGCCACAAAATTGAATTATAATCCATTTGTAAATCTTTCTCTTTTATAGATTTCTTGTTCGGTTACAAGTTTGAGCTATAACCGTACATAACTTATCTATATATGTAGAAGTTTTCGGTCTAAATTAAATTTAGTTTCTCATCATAATTATATCTTTGTAGATCAGTTTCGACTAGAACTTGGAAGAGGCGAGTAACATTCCATTTGATGTTGGCAATGGACACTTCTTTCGGAGTTACTAAGGTGAAGGCTTTAACGCAGAATTGTGGTTGCTAAGGCTTTTGCGCCGGCAAAACGTACTTTTAGAGACGACTTTGGTCGTCGCTAAAGGCACTTTCTAGTGTTAGTTAATATATACTCCGTACTAATGTAATGTTTTAATTTTGAAAGTAAGATTTGTATAATTTCCTGCAAATTACATGCATTTTATGACAAGAAAAAAGGACAATTAGAGGGGAGGGAGTGGTCAACAGTTTATCAAACTTTGCCAAATTGCCACATCATCATCTACCAATCACAACATTCCAACTCAAAGTTTACCAAACTTCACCAAAATGGTGGTGGCGGTCACCAAAGTTTACCAAATTCACATTTTCCGCATCACATTTTTTTTAATACATATAATCCAACAAAAATTATATAAAATTAAAACATAACATTTTATTAATAACAAAAAAAACATTACACAATACTTAAAAAAAAAACGACATAAAATTAAAAGTACATAAAATTAAAACACACATTTCATCCGTTCTTATTCGCAAATACAATCTAAAACCAAATTTTTCATCCGTTCTTCTTCGCAATTTCCCGCTTGTCGTCAAGAATGGTTGTAAGTAAAATGGTAGATAATTTTGTTTGGGGAAGAAGGTTGTAAGTAAAATGGTAGAAAAGTTTGTATATATATAAGTAAAAAATAGTGATTTTTTTTTTTTTTTTTTTTTTTTTTTTTTTTTTTGTCCATTCAATGCAACGGTCCAATCCTTTAATATTTTGACCGTTAGCTTCTTGATTTCCACACAATTACATTCGGCAAATGTTACCGAAATTTTGCTTTACCGAATATTGCCGAACGGTGGCAACGGTGTTGCCGATGGTTGCCGAGATTTGCCGAACACTCACCGAAGGGCACTCCCACCGGCCTTATTATTTCTAAGAAATTGTAAAAAGGATCCGAACACATGATTACCGAGGTACCACTGGGACAGACACAAATTTGTAGGGTTTTTTTCTATAACTTGTGAGCCTTATTATTATTATCATTAATTTATTTCCTTATCATAGTTGTCTTTTAATTCTTATTAAAATTTATGGAGTATCTTTTATTTGCTTGTCTTAATCATGTCATCAATTATTTCCTTTTCTTGCTTAATTGAACAACTGTATATTTATCATATTATCTATACTATATAGTAAACAGCTACATGTTACAACCCGATAATGCACCCCGTACAATCAATGTGCTGATGTGTCTTGATTGTGATTGGCCCGTGATTTAATGCGTACAACACCTTCAATGCATCACTTTTCAAACAGTAGAACATAAAAATAAATTAATCAAAACTTCTTTCATACAACTACACACATTTGCTATTTTTACTAATCATTAAATGCATTCATACCTTTGTAACCGAATAGCAAAAAAAAAATTCAAAACCATATCAAGTAAAAATTCTTTGATACTCATTATAAATATTATCATCACAATCTTCTTTATATCAAACTTTGCTCCATTTGCTCAATGAAACTCTATTGCAAGGGGCTGGATCTACTACTCAATTACAAGTTTGTTTTTGTTCAATAATCATACAAATTGTGCTTCTATTTAATCGTTAAATAATTTTTAAAAGGTTTGGGCAAATAGTTATTTGTTGTTTTGAAATACATTGGGGATATCACAGTGATAAAAGGTATGGTCAAATTTTTAATTGTTGTTTTTATTTTATGTTCGATTGATTTTCATATGTATGATTTGGTTGTTTTTTAATGTTCTTTTCAATTTGATATGCAAGGGGTACTTTTATATATTTGATGTGATTTTATATGTTGTTTTAAGTTTTCATAATTCATCAAAATAAGATTTCAATTTATAGAAAATGATAATGTTGTCAAAGTAAATAATTTAGTTTTTGGATTTGAATGATTTTCGTGAATCAAGGATATTCACTTTATTTTAACCATGGCAGTCAATCAAAGGATATTCACTTTATTATAAAAACTTTAATGCTAAAGTGGACTGGATTATGGTTGCTAAGGCTTCTCCGTGTTATGTAAGTGTAAGTTTTAATTTTATTATTTTGTATTCTTAATTGAAATGAAGTTTTTAGCTTATAAGATTCTTTTGTCTTTGATCAGTATCCGAAGAGCCCTGTTGATCGGATTGTTAATTTTTCTTGAAAGTAATGCTGCTATGAGCCAGAAGATGGCGTTGGAAATAGCAGCTGCCGTACAGGTTTTATAACTAAGATGCTATAGATTAGCTATTTTTAACACTATCTTTTGTGTTGTGTCTGTGCTGCAATTTGTATACATAGACATTTGACGTCATGTTGAAACTACCTTAATGTATTATTTTATACCCTTATGCAAGCTAATAGTGGAATGCTAAAAGCATTGCGAATAGAGGAATCTATAATGGTGTGATCTCTTTATGCTCTTCCATTCAACAGAGACATCCTTTGCATTGTAGTTTTCAACGAAACTAGGCTACCATCTCTGTGTGAGGGTGTGTAGCATGCATTACTAAAGATCAACGAAACTTTTCAATGACTATTATGGGAGCAAAGTTTCGATACCTTTATCACGGGCTTATTAGAGTTCTTAAATGATCATCTAGCAGAGATGAATCGGGCGAGGGTGTACAATGGGCATTACTAAAGATGCTTGAAGGAACCGTAAGTTCTTACTTTTCAGTATGTTAAAATAAAATAACGGTGTCAATGTCAAAACTAAAAATTAAAATAATGTTTTAATGACATCATGTATTTCAGATTGTTAATGTCCCCGAAAAGGGTGCAAGAAAGCATCCTAGAGTAGACAACATTCAGGTACATTGCATTCTTTTCAGACTAAGAAGAAGTTTCACATGTTTCCTTTGTCCATCTTACTAACATACCCATGATTAAGTTCAATTAAATCATTACTATATCAAAATGATTATATCTTTAAATTTATATATTTTTTAATCATTAATGTATCTCATATAGTTATGTAATACTTTATAATTATGCAGGATTCGAACATGTGCTATATAAATGAGACGTACACCCACAATTTTCAGTTGACATTGGTAACTTTTGCGTTTTACTCTTTAGACTCATCGATACAATTTTCAATTAGGTGTTTATCTTATTTTTGTTTACAATTTTGATGAATACTATTGATTTGATAATAATAATTGTAACAATGATTATACACCCACAGAATGCACTGACATGTAATCATCACAGTCTATGCCCACGATTAGTCTTTACTTCATTTCATGGTATCACAAATTGCCTCTTTGAAATGTCTTTACTTTATTTTATGTTTGTTCATTAGATATTATGTCCCCGACCTCATTCATTTGCGTTAAGTAACTGAAGGGTGCCTGCACAGTTGAAAATGAGATTTAAACAAATTTAAGTACTGTTTTACGTATCTTAAAAGTAAATAGCATGTTTGTTTTCACAATCTTTTAGGCTCTCATAGGTTGTTGGAACTCCCCCGTTCGTTTAAATATGATGATTATGTGATTTGAGTGATGACAATTTTCATAAAACAAGAAACCAGCACCTTAATTTAGTATCTTCAAAACGGGCTGAGTTAGCAATTTGAAAGTATTGGATGGGAAGACAGAGCTTAAGATGTGCTCCCTTCAAGCTCCTAAGATTAGGCTACTCCGAATCCTTTCTATTGAATCAAGTGATGGTATGCAGGTAATGCTCTTTGATAGTAGTCAATATATCAAAGCTTATATGTCTTTCCCATCACGATGATAAAAGCTATAGATTTACCTCGTGATGACATTTCTCATTGCGATGAAAATTACAGCTTTGAATGCTCTTTTGGCTTTTGTCATCGCGATGTTCAGAACCTTTGTACAAATATGTTGATAGCAGTCAATATAGCAGGGAAAAAAGCTTCATTATTGTTCTCGGCGGTTTCTCACCATTTTATTTTGAATTCTAATTTTCTTCTTAGGCTTGATGGAAATTGGAGACAACAATGTGAACCAATTACAGTGTAAAATCGTTGTAAATTGCATCGACTTTTTTAGCATAGGATATAGTTCGTTATCATGAACTTACTTATAACTAAATAATCGTACATGAGCATCATGGACCCAATCGTACGCCAATAGATTACAATTATGATCCTAATTACAACGTTGACGGTTTTCTTATAAGTTATCTTCTCGATTCCGTTCTGTTCCATTTCTGTGCATGCATATAGGTGTTGTAATTGTGTTATAAGTAGTTATGTAAAGCTGTCTTTGTGGCTATTAAACGATTACCATCATGGTGTGACAAATGATTGCGATTTTAGTTCTCGCCTCGAAATATGTTTTTGCACCTCATAGCTTATGTTTTGATAACACACAATACCCTTTTTAGGGTTGCGAAACTCACCCCTGCATATGTTTAAGTTCTCATAAACTATGTTTTCAATAGAGGTGGAAAAATGGGCCGGTGAGGTAACGGGTCGAAATGGGCAGTTTTTAGTAAGGATTGAAACGGGTTGGAGCAAATTTTTTTGTCCCATCTCTCGAACATTGGTGTATACTTATCATCTTGATGCATTAGTTATATTAAGGAAACAATATCGTTTACATAAATCTCCTAATGAAATGATTTTGGATGTTTCTTGTGCTAAATTGGACGTTTGAGATGATAAATTCCTCCCCTCATTGACTTATAAGTTCCAATTAGCCAATTCATGGCACTATGATGTATTTTGGCCTTAAGACTACGATGTGTACAAGTTTTGAAGTTTTAATGATGGTTTTGATCAACATGGCTTAGTATTAATTTTTAATATAACTTTTATAGTAGAGTATCTACTTATTTATTTATTTTAAAAAAAAAAAAAAAAAAAAAAAAAAAAAAAAAAAAAATCAAGTACGAGTGCAAGATGTAACTAGATTCGCTTCTTTGTCTCTATTAGCCACCCATGATGTGTTTTATACTACTGTATTATTTAACACTATATATATATATACATATATATATAGTGTAACTTTCAAACGAGAACCATTTTATCCGCAAGAACTGAGAGAACCACCAAAAACATACATGCACGCCTTCAATAATTGTATTTTTGCACATATGTTTTCAAAACAACACATATGTTTTAAAAAAAACATAGTTGTTCTAAAGAATTTGATAAGAAATTCGAAATACAAAAATTTTCTTTGAAGGTGTGCATGTATGTTCTTATAACACGTGCAACGACAATATTGCGGCCGTGTGTAAGGTTTTTGTGAAAAAAGAGGATGAGTTCATAATGATATTGAAGAACATAGGTGGATGTTTACGATTATTGATGATTTGCATGTATTTTTATTTTATTTTAAAAGGCGTGCATGTATGTTTTTGGTGGTTCTCTCAGTTCTTGCGGATAAAATGGTTCTCGTTTGAAAGTCCTCCTATATATATATATATATATATATATATATATATATATATATATCTCTACATAGATATATATATATATATATATATATATATATATATATATATATATATATATATATATATATATATATATATATATATATATATATATATATTTTTTTTTTTTTTCTTCAGGTGTTCGCGGAATCAGGGGCGGATCTATTTGAGGGCCAGGGGGGGCCAGGGCACCCCCTGGTTTTTCGCTCCGTAGTGTTAATTTATCCGTATTTCGTCCAAAAAAAAATTATATTTACTAAGTCGGCCCCCCCGAATTAGAAGACTCTAATATAATGATAGGACAAAAAAATTTCCGGCCCCCCCTACTAAAAACTTCAAGATCCGCCACTGCGCGGAATAAACATAAACTACTCAAGTGTTGGACGTTGACCTGCATACATTTGCTCTTCAAGACTATCTGCCAGTTGAAGAAACGATACATGCATGTTTATTATTTTAATAGTTACAAACCATATTGTTTATCGTATCATTTACATATTACTTTTATTCCCTTTAAAAGATAATGTAACTTATTTACGTTCTTTGTTATTTGTTAATTTATTCACACACGTAACTCCTTAATGAGTGATTTCTTTAAAAATTCTCGTGAATCCACGGGTCTATAAGCTAGTTATTTATAAAAAAAAATAATAATAAATAAATAAAAAAATAAATAAAAAAAAATGAATGATAGGGAAGCCTGAACCATAAAAGCTAAATGACCTCATGCTCTTGTGATTGTCATATTCATATTCTTACTTTTGGATTTGAAGTCATTAAAAATGGGTGTTCTAAAAATATACTTAAGTACTAAAAAACACACCTTGATTGTGATTAAACAACCGACTAAATTTTATTATATTATTGATTTCGAGCATTGTCCTTGCGTGTCACATCATAACTTAAAAAAATTATGTTAACATGTTATAAGCTAGAATCAAAATGACACATTCATAATATATATGCGAATTAATTACTCGTATAAGTCTCAAACTCTAATTTGATCATGAATACAATATCTTTCCGGCATTTGTCACATTGTTTGGCCAACCTGAATTTCTTAAAAAAAAGTTGGATACAAAAACACTACAAAAATGTGCTGTTTAGTGACAGACGTACTACTGACATCAATAAGTGTCGCTAATTCCAAGTTCAATGATGTACTATTTTCAAAGCATGGGCAAAATTTTGTCACCGTCTTAAGGTTTTTTTTAACGCACTACTTTATATGAAATATTGAGTCAAAGATATTCGAAAGTCTATTCCCACACTACTTTTATGTAACTGTATAGAGGACTTTACCCACACAACCTTGCACTCTTGTGTTTGTTTGTGTAGGTAAAACAACATTACACATACCGTTAGTGACACTCTTTTGGTATTGGTGACAAATTTCCATATGTCACTAATAGTTTTCTTGTATGGAAAATTGCTTGCATTTAAATAACCTTATAACATTCCATGACAATGTATACCAACCTCCAAAGTCGGAATACATTTGCTTTCAGTTATTGCATGAAGTTGACCAAATTCATTGTTAATGTTGCAGCGGATAAGAAAATTTAGTGCTAATTAAATGAGACTAGCATCATTAATATTGATGGAAAACATAATAGTTTGTTTAGCAACGAATTTGAGACGTCGTTATTCGTCATATTGTTAGTAGCAAAATTAGGATATCTATCCTGGTTTTACAAGACTACAATCACCGTCATTTATAATATTTAAATGTCTTTTCAACTCTCTTATCGATCATCATCTGGTCACTACAAAAAATAGTGCTATTCTTCACACTTATTTTGCCACGGTATGGTCAACTGTGGAATTTTTTTTATATGCATAATAATTTTGCTACATTTATAAGTGTCACAAATATTTAAAAAAATAATCCACATATATAAGTGTGTGCAATTATAATAAAGCTACACTTATTCGTGTAGCAAATGTTTCCACACTTTTTCTTATAAACATTTTTTACAATTTTGCCACACTTTTAGGTTTGGATATTAAAAAAATATTTTCACACTTTTAAATATAGAAATTTGGATAATATCTCCACAATTATATGTGTAGAAAAATTTGTCACACCCATTATTACCACACATGAGAAAATGTGGACTCAATAATTTTACACATTTTTAAACGTGGCCATTTGGCCTTTAAAATGTGGAGAATTCAACTAGTTTTTTGTAGTGATCATCTGGTTTTTGGAATGTGTCATATTGAAGGACAAAAATTTCAAGGTACATGCATGTTCATGCTTTGCTAGAACATGGGAAGATAATTAATGTAACTAATACTACATGAGAAAAACATTATACATAGACAGATGAGAATTTGTATCCTTCAAAACAATGCAATCTAATCTTTTACTAACCTATCTATCGCACGAATGATGATATTGATACAAATAACTAGATCCAACGCTTAAAAAAAAAACATAATCACTCGTTTGCAACATCCCTGTAACTTCCTATAATTCCTAATGCTTCGACAAGTATCGCTCTAAATCTATTTAAATTCAATCTCAAATCTTGTTTATTCAAATAAATATCACGTGCAGCAGCATACCCTCCTTTTGCAGCAACAGAAGCTGTATCTGCAACAATTGGATGATCAAGACCGTATACATCAGCTAGCGAACTCTCCCCCGGTTCAATCCTATACTCCAAATACTTCAAACCCATGCCCGGACCCGGTTCACTATAAAAAGCATCAACACCATATTGAAACCCTAATGGTCTCACTTGTATCATAACAGCCCCATCTGGTAAAAACATTTCATTAGCTAACCCGGCCCCATGTGCCCCCATCATGACACTACAAGAGTTGATCACACGCGAAAATTTCTCAATGTTTGACATTTCTTTATCCAAGCTGGCAATGATCACTCGAAACCCTAGGTCTTCCATCATTTTCACCAGTTCCGGTTGATTTAGGAATTTTCTGGTTCTTTGGCGGGAGATTAAAAGTAGTACAGGGGGATTTCGGGTATCCAAGACTGTTCGTGTTTTTAATTTATATGTTTGTCTGATAAAATTTCGGAAATCATGCATTGAATAGTAATTTTGAGGATTTTCGGATGTGTTTATACCTAGGAATTTGTGGAATTTTAATCCGATGACCGCCCCAGGAAAGCAATGCACGGATGAATCAGTCACTGGATTAATGATTTCATGATCTGATAGACGTGAAAACACACGTCTGTATTTTTTAAGAAAAGAAGGTTTGTGATCAACTACTATGAAGTGTACGCGAGATTTGAAAAGGCGAGTAGTAATAAATAAAGGGATAATATTTTCATTAAATTCATGGAATAGGTTTCCTGTGTATCCACCAGATGAGAAGATCACGGCAGGGTGTTCGTGGTTGTGATCACACGCAACTTGTGTTTGTTTGGTTGTGATTGTAACCGGAGTTATATAGTTCATAACGTAAGGACTTTCTTGCATTGAGTAAGGCCTGATGACAGTTGTGAGATTCGAAGGATGAAATGCTTGAAGGTGGACTTGCATTTTGGTCATGTCGATTTTTACTAGTTTGTTTGTTACACACATTATCGACCATGAAGTGTTGTCACAAGCAAAACCGGTTGAATCAAGCTTAGTTCGATCTTCACCTATTTTCAGAACAAAAAAAATTGTACATTAAAATTATTGAGTTACTAGATTATGCAAGTCAATTATACGCTCCCTAAATATGTATATATTCACTTTTCTTTATATCAATTCCAACCAAATTTATGTTGAAAACTTGCAAAAATGAAGTTGATCATTGTACCTTGAAAGGTAATATAATTGCACAGGTTCATTTAAATATGCTATCATGATCTAGCATACTCTTGAGTATTTAAATGGGTTATCATTAATTCAATGGTTATCATTTTAATTTACATTGATACGTTACTTGGAGAATGATGGCCTAGCTGCTATATATTTTAAACATAAATTATTGTTAGAACATTCTGAAAAGAATACTAAAGTTGAAATGTATCACTCAAGAACATGGCACATGAGTACAATACTGGAATAATATAAGTGAGTTGACATTCAAACTTGTCTTAACAGTTGGCTTTTTGTGTTTAAAAGACTAGTTCCTTTTTCTCACCATCACTCCATATGTAAGCACATGAACATAGGATAGTAATTTTTTTAATAAAAGCTCAATTAGATTATTCATATGCTTACATGGTAACATATGGAGTGATGGTGAGTTTATAAGACGGTATCAAATTTGCTCGAGCTGAGTTTACAATAAGCGAGGCAATATGTTCAAAGAATAATTATATCGTTGTTACATTGGTGACAATCCAGTTATGTGCTAATGCATATGGTCGAAAGGGAGAGACTTCATGTCGTTTACGTTAAATTATATTGTTGTATCTTAGCTTAGACAACGACCTTTTAACATACCATCTCCATTTAAGATACCTAAGTGACGACGGCCATTTTGTATTGGTAGACCAAATGATGGTCCAACCCAAGAAAAACTAGAATACGTAAGTGTATGCATTTATCTACTAATGTACCATACTTATTAATCCGTTCTAAAATTATAATTTTACGATATTTTATTAATTAAGAAAATTAATATCAAGGCAGCAGAATGCATATTTTAAGTCTGCTAAAAGTTTGTGCTCAAAACAGAAGTCAGCTAACAAGCCCAAATCGAGTTTCATTTTTCGTGATCTTATGTATAGAAAGCATATATATCCTCAATTTGTGCAGATTTTTAATATTTTCAAGGTCCATCTAATTAAGGTCAATATATGATTGCCATTCTTAAGTGTAATCAAGTATGGGTAAGTATTGTCTTAGTTTGGGAATCATATATTGTATGCATGAAAAAATATCAAACAAAGTGAAAGTTCTTAAAGCCCGTCAGTATCATATGATCTCATGATTGGAATTGTAACGGAGAAAACCAGGTTACTATTATAAAAAAAATGCTATTCGGGTGTTCAAAAACTCTATTCAGTAGAAGCAGTTAGGATCGCTATACACCCAACTCTCACGTAGCTTAACTCGGGCTATATTTTAAAACCAAACAGCAATAGAAGAAGTAACTATATCAAGCTTATATGTCAACTTTGAAAATTGTATATTCCACCATTGCTGATTGAGTTTGCAGCTAACAAAAACCATTATTATATACTAGTATGTAGGAAAGAAACATAACTAATTAAGCATGCAAAACAAAACCTTGAAATTACATGCAAGTCATTAAGTTGCCGTATTTGTGTGTGAGAAAGAAAGACATACCTTTTACTAATCTTGTTAAAAGATACTGCAAAGATTGATTATGATCATCCTTCTTAACTGTGGCTCTAATCACATCCATGCTAATTTTGGTACTTGCGTTTTTCTTAACAACGGCACCATTAATCCCATCCTTGTTAGTAGTATTCACATCACGCGTCCAATCCGATATTATTTGCCTCCCGGTAACTACAATATCCACTAGAATTCAAACATTTTATGACTCATTACCATCACAGAAGTCAACACCAATTAGAATTAACCTACACAAGTTAATATTATTGTCCATCAATTACAAGAAAACTTACATTTTATACGTTGAGACCGTGTACTATTCAAGGCGAGTTCGGTGTAAAGTAAATGGAATAGAAAGAAAGCACAAAGTGTTTGAGTTGCAAATAGAACCAGCCTTCCTCCTTTTCCCGGTTTTGTATCTTTTTGAACCATTTTTTGGTTGCTAAGACTTTGCTTTACACTTCTAGTATCATTCATACACAATGTTTGCATATCGCATATATATAGTTGACCTTAGAATATGAAACCTTTTTCTTTCCTTTTATAATATATTCTCAAATGCACATTTAGACGGCAAGTAAATATAATCTTTTTTAGTGTATATCATTCTTGTAAAAAATATGCTAACAGACGTTGTTAAAAACATTTATTGTACATATAACATAATAATCGTTGTTTTCTTATTAACTTTTTTTAAAAAAGAATTTGTTATTCATAAATAATTAAGGTTACGTTGTTATTGTTACTAGTTTTTTTGCTAACAAATGTAATCAGTCAGGATCAATGGATAAATAATTAAATAGAGTAAATTACATAAATGGTCTTTGTAGTTTGTCAAAAATTTCACCTATCATTCCTCAAACTTAAAAGTTGCATATATCGTCCCTATCACCTCCAAAGAATAACACTCGTGGTCCTTTTAAGAACGATATGTAATTTTTTTTTAAGTTCCAAAGAATAACACTCGCGGTCCTTTTAAGGACCGCGAGTGTTATTCTTTGGAGGCGATATGGACAATATATGCAACTTTTAAGTTTGAGGGATGATAGGTGAAATTTTCGACAAACCACATAGACCATTTATGTAATTTACTCAATTAAATACAAAATATCTCCCTAAGTATAAGTTTTTAATTCAAGAAACTAACTTCCATTTTGGTCCATATTTGTCATCTAGTATCATTTTGCTTTATTATTTTTCGATCTTGGAAGTGATTTAAGAAACAAATGGTCCTCAACTTGTTGGCGACCTTCACTAATTCTACCCCCTTTGATAAGTTTTGTTTGGATATTTGGATCCTATTGTGAATATAAATTTCACTGAAGTCACTAGCTAGTCCGTTAACTCAATAACTATGTATTTACATTTCCATGGTTAGGTGGTGAGGTATATTAAGAGAAAAAGTCGTGTCCTTATCGAACTTTTAAGTGTTCAAGATTTTTGATATACCCAAAACCATGTGCTCATTGAGTGTAATGTGATTTTATTTATTTGTAATGAATAGTTTGTTACATTACCATAAATACAATTTTAATAGACACATGGGCTTGGCCTACATAAATACAATACAAATGTAGTATGCTTAAAGCCTTCGCAATAAGAGCTCAAAGATGTTGAATACTCAAACGGGATTGAACTTGCTAGTTTAATAAAATTGCCGTTCAAAAAAAAAATGGAAGGATGTTTAATGCTCATACTGGACCGGAACTCATCAAATAATGCAATCAGAAGACGTCGGAATACTGATAGCGCGAGGGAACATGTAAAACACGAACGTGGCCAATTGCAATACGATCTCTAACAAATGTATGTCAATCTCGATATGCAGTGTGCGCTGATGTTGCACGGGATTAGAGGACAAATATAAAGCGCTGACATTATCACAATAAACCCATGGTAGCTGAATGTAAAGGAGAATGAAGCTCACGTAGGAGATTCCACAATCAAGAAGTCTTAGCAACAACATTGGCAACATCACGGTACTCAGCCTCAGCACTAGAACGGGACAGAGTGTACTGCCTCATGGGAGATTAACACGGACATTGAGGATCTAAGGGCAAGATCCTCTTACAGTTATTGCATACTAGCTCTCGAACAATCGCAATAGCATGCTAGCGGTTGATCTAAACAACAACAAATAACACAATCAAATTTCTTAAGCCAAACGCACGTATACGTATGGTTGTTGCTTGGGACGGCCGGACACAAAGGGGAGGGGAAGGATTAGGTCTTTGTGAATTAACAATTACTAGTATTAATAAACCCCAATTATGCTATTGTATTTATAGGCTTTCTCTAAAAGATAAATACCAATATTTAAATTCAAGATATAGTAACAAAAAAATAAATAGATACTTTTTAAGTTTAAAAATATTTGATGTTATCTAACAATATCTCTATCTTTTTAAACAAGTCAAAGAACAAAGCTCGGCCCGACACACCGCTAGGGTGGCCGGCCGCATAGTGGGCCCCAGAAGGACTTCGCCCCATTTGGTTTTGGTTCAAACCCGTTCTTACTTAATTTGGTCCAACCAGTTAAGCCAGTGTGTTTTCGTATGATTAGACCATTTATATTTACAAAAAATATATAAAGCCACAATCTTAAGCTATTGTGTGTGACCACGTGGAATCATATATTAATGGAAGTATTTAATTCCGTTATATTATGCACATAATCCTACAAAACTCACGTTAGAACGGTCCTCCGAAGTAGCTGGGATGACGAAGGTGGTCCTAGATCCGGAGGTAATGACGATGGGTGTTGGATTTCATCGGATCTTAGCGGATAACACTAAAAACTATTGTACGATGAGGTACGGCTTGAACAGTACATGGTCCACAATGGTTACCTGGGACATCACGAAACATTCACACACACTCTGCCTCTCATAACTTTCTCTTTCTGCTTTATCTCTTTAGAAAACATATACCAAGCATATACTTACTCTCATGTTGGAGCTTGGTCTCAGACTAAAAACTCGAGGCGAGCTATCGAGGTCTTGTCTTATTTCAGCCTAGAGACGAAAGAGATAATATAGACCTTTGAAAAACCGCGGGTAAAGATCATTTATGGAAAATTACTTCAACAATCGGCGTCGGAATAGTTGGATGACCAATAGGCTATTAGCCGAAAGGCATTTTCATAAATGTTTAATCAAGCAAATGGTGTCGTTTCAACTCTGAGCAACCGACACAGTGCATGTGCGAGTTTTTCTTATGTCAAAAAACTTGAACGAAACCACCAGATTAATTCACATGACTTACATATGTATTTCTATGCAGAATACCTTGACGATTCGATGTTCGTTAGTTGAAGAACAAGGTTTTTGAATATTACTATATGTAGTCAACTTTCATAATTCACATGGAGTATGCTGGCTACAATGTACTTTTCTAATAGAAAGAAAAGTTTGATCTTCCATCCTACATAAAGCAAAGTTTGATAATAAAGCATTAGACTAATTCCATGTATCTTTATGACCAAAAAGTCAAACTACTCAAGATCTTAAAGACTTTAATAAGGGGAAAAGGGAAGGGACTTCAAGCCTATTCGATCATGGTCTTATTGTGAACGTGTTATAATAAATGTACTATACAACATGCATATAAACTTATGGTTTACGAATCCCATGAATTCATGAATACCATGATTTACGTAGAACAAGCACTTAAAAATTAAGCGATGCTTCATTTTGGTCCCCATGCCACTGTTGGAATTTAATAATCAAGACTATCATATTATTAAGTAAATCAAGTAGTTAAATAACACGTAAAGGATTAACATAAACATAAAGAGAACATACCGTATTGATTCTAGCCCGAACAAGAATCAAAAGCAATTGTCTTGAACAATATGAAGAACCCTAATTAGGGTTTATATGAATCAATGATCAATCCCTTACCGTTTTATTGATCGATTCCTTGATAACAACTATAGTGAGTTGTTACCTCGTTCTTGTACACACAAACTATAACGAATAAGAGATTATGCAAGTAATAATAAAACACTTTGTTTTGGATTAACCAAAATCGACACACCCTATGTAATAGGGTATAACGATCGGCCAAAGAGGAACAAGAAAAGAAAACAAGTTTAGGGTTATGTGTGTGTGCACAAAAGGTGAGAAACAAATAACCCTAAGCCTTGTATATATACTAGGTAAACTTGGAGGACAAGTTTGAGTGGGATTGGGTCTCCCCATTCCCTTTGTCGACCGGTTCTACAAGCCCAAGAGGGTTTCCAAATCCTTCTTGGCACTTAGTTTCGCTCTAGTCCTTTTCTTTCATATTTAACGATAGTTAGTCCATACGGTTAAGTACTAACAACCGTTAAGTCCATTAAGTGTTTAAATAATTATATATACATAACATTTTACATATATAATTATTATACTCTTATTCTCGTTTGCATTGTGTGCAATCCCGAGGTCTCGGGTTCGATACTAGACATATGACTATTAATATTTATCCACAAACTCCAACAGCTCCCACTTGGATATCTATTAATAGCATAATGACATTGGTTAGCGTCTTGCAACACTCCAATGCCCCTAGTTCAACTCGAGCTAGGTTTCCTGGAAAAAACCTTTAATGATTCATCATTATTATTATCCTTTTGTTACTAATACCACGTTAATAAAGATATGGATCTCAGTCATTCTTTAATTAACAATTCTGTTTCTCGTTGTTTATGATTGACCAAGATTACCAAAACATCTGAACGTATTTCAGATAGACTTTGGGCGTGCGCACGCAAACACCTTGTCAACCCTACGAGGGGCCCAGCAGTATTAAACTTCAAAACATATTTGAAGGAACAAATTCTTTCTTGACTACAAGAATAACCCATAGACTTTGCAACATTTCTGAAAACAATCCTTATAACTCCCAGTTACGGTAAGCGGTAAATTGCTTCACAGAAATGCACTACATCCATGACACTTATCTGGTATCTCAAGTCTGAGGATAACTAAATTTATGATTTACTTACTGACAAGATCCACAAAGTAAAATCATGTAGTTGGGATAAGTCCTATATTCAATTCATTGAATATCATGTGAAATTGGTATGTCTACGCATCAATATACTTTCAAGTATATTCTAACCAATACTCAGATTTGTCTTAGTTTAATGATATTCCCATATCATCAATTGACAATGGACAATTTAGAATAACATAAGTTATTCATGGATTTAAACATGCAAATATAGGACACAATTTATTATTAATGAAAACAAACGTACTAAATACTTTAATTCATTATAAATAATAATTGTTTAATGTCCTTTATCCAAACACTAAATAGATCAATGCATGATATTACTTGTTAATGAATTATGCCTCAAGTCATGTCTATCATACTTGTTGACAAGGCATAAATCAACTAACTTTGATCTATAAAATTTTGAGAATACTTATTTCAAGAATTATTTAAATTCTTGTATGTGTGCAATCAACTATATTGATATTGCCACATATTATTTCATAAATGGTGTGACATCCTCAATCACCAATTTATGACAATTAAACTTTCAAACAATTTTAAAGTTTAAAGTATTCTAATTCTTTAATGTATAATGCAACTATGCTTCTTAGTTAAGCATAACTAGTTCACATGGCCATTATCAAGGATAAAATCCTACCATGACTAGTATTGAGTGTCATCTCAATTAAACAAGCACTATTGTATAAAACTACAATATGCCTTTTAACTATTCCGTAAACTTAATATCAATTGTGTAATTACGATGCCTTATAATCTTTCAAGATTTGTTGGCCATAACAATTAAGCAACATCTTGCCATATTGTTTATACTTAGAATTTAGGAGCAATTCCAGGTTGAGGATCATTATTCTAAGTCCAAACATATTCGATTAGAATATCCATTACACAATTTATCAAATATCTTTTATTAGATATCAAATGTTGTCAAATCATTTTGCATTCAAACATGATACAACAATAACATGATATACATGAAAAATCTTAGAATCATACTTAGACTTCATTTATGTTCTAACTTATCAAAAGATATATTCTCATTTAGACTTTCTAAATGATATGTCATGTCTTATTAGGTTTAATTACCACATATGTTTATATTAATAAACATATATTTCCAAGGTTGTATGTTTTACTTCTTAAATTTTTCAAGTAAAGTTTCATTCCAAGTTAAGACTTAAAATTTAACTTATATGGAATGTTACTTCCTATATGTTATACAACATATATTATTTAAGAAGATAAACATAATACTCCCACTAGCTTTTAGGAATACTTAGAAATTGTCTTATTTCAATTATAAATCAAACAATGGATTTAATAATTAAACATAAGAATATTTCATAGATGCATGCATTAATCCATTCATGGATTATTACACTTTGTACACTTCCAAAATAATTATGAATTCAAAAATCCTTTCGATTACTTACCGTCCTCGCTCAAGTAATCACTCAAGAAAGAGTTTTGATATTCCATTGTCATCCTTCATATAAATGAAAATAGATATGACAATTATTATCTTTATATATTTAATGTGCTTATGAAAGAGTATTCAATCATAGTTAATTACTTAAGTATGATTAATAATCTTGTCACAAGACATACATTAAATATGTGTACAATATTGTCCATATGATTTCTACATAAAGATTTAAACCACTAGGGTTTTCTATCTTTAAATAAACTCATCATCATTCTCTAACTATTAAGAATTAAGATAAACCAAATTTGTAAAATTTGAATATCTTTATGAACAGCATCTATAACATTCATAGTATGAATAATTTACCCAATTCATTATTTGGTAATACTTCATCATATAATCCTCAGCATATTAATCAAATATCTGAGATATCCAAGTGGATCTATGAATGAGAATTCCATCATTTGAGATCCAACATTTACATGTCTAATCTCATCATGATATTCGCTAGTGTATATTAGAAGATTCTGTATCTTGTAACTTTATCTCCACAAGATAAAACTCACACTTGCTTTTTATTATTTATAGATAATCTATAAATAATTAGCAATTAAAGCAACACCATATTGTTCTCTTTTGGGATATTACAAATACACATGATAGTTCCTGACATTCGTTTGTTAATATCTAGCTTCATCAGAAGTTTAACAAATTCAGAACTTCAATTTAAGACTTAATGTGATTCATCACATTCCATAATAAATGGTGTCTTATAAATCTTCTAGGAGTCTAATTTAGTATATTCAATCCATACTCAATTTTCTAACCTTGATAACTTTTGGAAGAAAAGAAGTTATAGTTATCTTTAATCAACCAATACAAATAAAGTTTGATTTTCCTAACTGAACACACCACAAATATGTGATATTTCATTAGAACTCATATTGTGAGATAATCTAACAATATGAAAGATAACTTTGTATTCCTATTGGCTTACCTATTTCCCAACTAAGTCATCTTAATGATGAAATAGAATTTCAAGCCTCTTGCATGCTTTATAACTCAAGTACTTATTAAATAAGTCACTTCATGTTCATGTCTCAATTAAGAAGACATAAACTGTTATAATCCCACTACACGTTATAAATCATTAATCAACTCAATGACTTCTTGTATATGTCTTTTAATAAAGAGGACATAACAATTTAACGTCTTACTTTAGATTATACTAAGTCTTAAAAAACTTCATTTATAACTTTACATTAAAGTATAAATATTTATAACTAAAGTAATCATGAACACCATCATTTGGTTTCATTAGTATTTTCAAGTTAACTTATTACTCCACTTATTTATGTCATTCAAAGAATACATAATTATTTGTAACACCCCCAAATTTTAAATATAGCAGCGGAAGATTTATTTGGGTGTTACTGTGCGGATCGAAAACAAAATCATAGAAAAACAGCCGGAGACGGCATTTTTAATTTACATAGGTCCATAATACAAATTCAGTTACAAAGCGTTACATCATAGTGCTAAGGTTTCTCCAAAGAAACATCAATTTAACTGAATTACAACTTTATTTTACACCATTTATTTAAGATAGGGTACGCCTGCTCCATGCCTTGCCTTGCTCCTCTAGTTCCCTGAGATACATGCTTAAAAGTCAACATAATGTTGAGTGAAATCATGGAGTTTGTAATTTAAATATCAGTTCGATTCACAAGTAAGATTGTATTGGAGATACAATCAGTTTAAAAGTTGATATCGCAGTTCATATATTGCCCTAAGTCTCATGACACGCAAACGTTAACAAAGTACCGCATAAACGGAGGTGTCCATCAAATTAATGATGAAAGTTTTGCCCTCGTGTAATAGGTGATTTGCCAATTCCTATTTCTCTCAAATATAATGCATCGCGACTAATACGACTAGCAAAAAGCATTCCGTCACAGTATTAGTGGGATAGGTCGTCAGCCTCTAATAGATCTATTCATTATATTCGCGTTCACCGCAGTGATTAATGGCTCATGATAAAAGGGTCTTGTGGCAATATGGTAACTTAGGCATATATCAAGTCAGGTAGCATACAGAAAAATACTTGTGATCTGTTTATAGCATGTATCCCCCTCACGGAGTTTAAAAAGTATAAAGAGTTTAAAAGTGAGGCCATGACTCACCTTAAGCGTTACTGGTGATGGTGAAAATAAACTCAGAGGTGATTATAACAACTTCGATGTGAAACCTGGTAAATATATAAATAACTGAGAATCTGACTAACTTCTAGTGGTGTGTGTGTATGAATGGTGGATGATGATTAACAACGATCTAATCGTTGAAGGTGAAGGTGTTATTATATATGATTATGGTGCTCGTGCTCTCGTAAGATCATATCTTCAAAGAGTAAATGAATTGATATGAAATATTAACATGAAATGTTACTAAATATTGAAAATTAACTAATATGCAAATAAAATGCGTAAGAATGCATATGAGATATAAGTGTGGTGCCAAAAATGAAAAATAGAATAAGAATGTCAAGTTATAACAGTTAGTACTTGTTCTTTCCAGATTTTACATCCTTTACCCTAACTGTGGCTTGCGTTGCATCGTTAGTCCTCAGTTAAGTCCATAGTCCAATAATAGTCCGAATCTTGTCCATATGTCCATACAAAGCTTGGAGTTCAATGGTATGTCAATTTAAGTCCTTTATAAACTGTTTTCACAGCTTCAGTCCCTAGGTTTCACAGTTTGACAGTTTTGGTCCTTCCAGTTAGATCGCGTTACATTTTTAGTCCTTTTTGCATAAAAATGATGGGAAAAATATTCTAAAAATTTCTTTAACTTTATTAAGTTCATTTTAACTTATTTCAAGTGCTTATTCCAGGAAAAAGCTTATTTTTGTATCAATGGGCCAATTAACGATTTATCTTAAGGCCCGTTAATAAATTTAGAGGCGAGGGCGTGAAAATAGTTTTGGGCCTGAACTTGGGCTAATTTTTTGATTCTAAAAATGTTTCATAGGGGTGTATTGGACTGTTTTAACACTGATGCTTAATGGGCTTTAGTTTAGCCCATTACCGAAAATGGTTTTTGGGTTTGTATTTCCTGAAAAAGATATAAGGTTTCTGCGACTAGCTTGGCTGCTTTTACATGGTTGTAACTCGATTATTTTTAAGTGATGTTCAAGCGAAGTTGGTAGCTAGTTGGGAGGTCTTTGAAGTCATATAAAAATAAGGCATGGCTATTTATTCGAATCATGGTTTATAGTCTTGTTTCCTAGGCGACGTGGCTGTGTTCAATGTATGAAGCCTTTAAATTTTCTAAGTGTTTTCGAAACAAATTTTTACCATTTACTTTGATTACTTTTAAGGATCAAAACGTGAGTGTCGTTACGTGTTGTCTAAATGAAAAGGGTAGTTAGCGATGTCATTTAATAGATTGTGTAAAGAAGTCGTATAGTCATTTAGCAATTTTGTGAGTTGTGGGCTCGTGTTCTAGGTGGCCTGGGTCGATTAGTATACAAAACTTCTTAAATATTTTCTAAGTATTCTTCACATATAGTGTATACGTGTGAGATGAAGGTTTTTACAAGTTCCATAATGTATTGAGATAAAATGTTTAACTGTGAGTGTAGGGTGAGAGGTGGCTTTTAACGCTTTCCAAGGTGAAGGCTCATCACCTTAAGGGTGACATGAGCTAACGAACGCGACTACATGACACTATGTATGGTCGAATGAAATGAGAAAATAATGCATGGTGTGTCATCTTTATATTATGTTAACGTGGCTTTGTACAATGAATAATATATATGTGATGTGTTCGACTAAGTATATATGTGATACCTTCAAGTGAAAATTAAAGCATGCATGTGACTTTCGAAATAAAAGTGAAACATGCATGAGCGTGTTTATGAAATAAAAGCAAAAGATTACAAGGTACTTACAATGCTTTATGAAAGGTGGTGAGGGAATTGTGGTCGTTCGAATGAGGCACAAGAAGGAAAACAGTGAGCTCGAAAAGCTTTATACGCTTTGACTCCAAATGCTTTTGCTTCCCAATATTTCGACAGAAAGGTTACTTAAGCTAGTTATGGAATGTTTTGATGGTGATAGAAAGTGATAGGTGTGTAGGGAAGAGAAAGAGATCGAATGAAGGGTCTTATAGGCGAAATATCTCCCACATTTCATTGACTAGTTGACTCAATGATTGAAGACACTGTAACTAGGGGACACTTGTATATTTCTTTCCTAGATTGAGTGTGTAGTGAGTAGTGGTAGTTGGGTTTTTGTATTGTAGTTCTTGGATTCTTTGTTCATTCGGTTTTATACCATATTGGCACAAGATTTATCTATCGAATTATAAGGCGTGGTCACAGTTCATTTTTCATTTTGGAGTATCAATTTAGTTAGTAATATAGTTGGAAGATTATAAGAAAAAGTAGAGTGCAATTCGGTTGTGTTTCGTGACTTATTTTTATAAGTTCGAGTCGAACATAGGACATTTAAAATGGGTTTCGTTACTATGCAAATACTTGATATTCCTAGCTGTGTCCTTGCATTATGGTAGTTAGTTGGGTGGTGTATTCAAAATATAAAAATATGTAAAGTTTATGTTCGACATTTAAAAATGCAACCGGGTTTTTGAATGTGTAGTAGCGATCGGGTGAAAAAAAGAAAGCAAAGGAGAGAAAATAAAATAAGTGGTGTGGTGATTGGGCTGTGCAAATTCGATTGGGTTGGATGGGATTGATGGGCCGAACAGTAAGGGTCCGATTGGTTATGTAATTTTAAGGTTAATATTAGTGTTTGTAGTTAGGTGTTAATTAAGTGTATTTAGTTATATTAATTGTAGTTAGGTGTAGTGTAATAAGTAGGTTAACTTTCATTGTGAGGGTTGTCACTTGTCGTTGCTCGTAAAAATGTGTTGTTGCAAAGGAAGTGTCATCTCGGGTTTGTGTATACAATATATCTATATAGAATACATCGTGAAGTTAATAACAATAACGGAAAAGTTTATTTTTTTCCCGGCAAAATGGGCTTTATTAAATAATAATACAAGGTTATCACTAATCATTAAGATTAACTACAAGGGTTTTTCGTAGGATCTTACATTATTGAAGTAGTATTACATTACTTCATGCATTTATGTCATTCCAATAATACATAAATATTAAAGTTGAAGTAATCTTGTTATCATATTGACACAAGTTCTAATAAGTATCTAATTTAGAAACTGTAAATTTTCCATGTGTGGTCTCACGCACACTTGGAAATTTACCTTGTCATTAATTTTGGTCCAGGTCTCACGCATACCCAAAATTAACTCCAAGTGTTCCTTAGGATAGATAAGTACAAATTATATTAGAACAAGAATCTCTTACCTTGAAGTTAAGAGAATCTACTAAATCATATTGTTATATGTTGTACCTTGCACACAATAAAGATTTCTCCCACTTGTGCATGGAACAACATCATGTACCACATAGACAACACTACACGTGTTTGTTAATGTGATCAATATGATTGTGTCATTAGCATAACTTAGTAGATATAGAATAATCCCTTATTAGTATCTATATTTGGAAAGTAATTATCTTGAGGCATTCAAAAGATAATCTGAGTTACAATCAAGACAATAAATCTTGTAACTCCCACTGAATTAGAGAACTTACAATAATCCCTTATTCAGTACTAAGAACACATTACTCCCACTGAATTCGACACCATAATAAGTGTTTCATAAACCAGTGAAAGGAAAGAGTGTCCTTGTTACTTTCCTACATCTTTGACAAAACCTATTCATAACAATTTACTTAGGTTCTAAAAGATTGTATTCTACTACGTAATTGATGGACTATCCACATTTACATCAAATGTGATTCATCACATTGCTTACTATTAACTTGAAAAATTGGCATGCAATTTCTTCCATAATAGGTCTACAATTCCAACAATTGTATGTAGTACCTTCAAATGGTTAAAACAAAACAAACAGATATACTAGCTTGTCTTTTACCATTATGCGGTAATTAGTCTAGCTTCTAATTTAATAACTCATAAATTCGCAATAACCTTAACGATTAAAACTTGCTATGAGTTATGTATTTAGAATTTAGACAATTCTAATTTTCCCATCATACCTTTCTCATTCATGAAAAGGAATATGATTTAGTCTCACGCTTCTCATATGAAAGGAGACTTGGTTTATTCTTTTAATGAAATTGACTCTAACCAAAACCCCTACGGGTGTAGATCAATTTACTAATAAAGAATAACCCATGTTTACGGTTTATCGTTGCATTAATACAATTAAAAGAATTTACAAAATTCAATTTAGTATTTTCGATAATAGCTCTTTAAGAAAATAACATACCCATTGGTAAATATTCATATAAACCATAGAATTTTCTTAAAGCTAGGATCCTAATTGTCATAGTACCATTACATCAGTTGATCTGCTAGTAATGATAGTATTCAACTAGGTAATTGTCGAACAATAATTGGCAAACAATTTTCCAATTCCTAGATCATTATGGGATTTACATCATATTGATTCATCAATATGTCATGTAAGCATGTTTCATCCCATCTCATGCCTTAAGCTCTAGGTCTCACGCATCAGCTTAATTAAGTCGTCTAACTTAGAAACTGTAAATTATCCATGTGTGGTCTCACGCACACTCGGAAATTTACCTTGTCATTAGTTTTGGTCCAGGTCTCACGCATACCCAAAGTTAATTCCAAGTGTTCCTTATAGTTGGATGGCATGTAACTTAAATTTTAGGGTATTTTGTTTGATGTGTAATCAAAACATGTATAAAGATGCATGCACTCATCTTTATAGCATAAATTTTCAAAACAATTTTATTTACCAATTAGTTAAGAGTAAACCAAAACTATGTACTTGAGGTATTGGGTTCACCAATTAAAGAAGTACCAACAATTATCGCCCACATATCCTACTCTTACATGTTATTCGGATATTTGCCACAAAAGTGGCGCATGGAATTGAGGTAAATCACCCTTAAGATGATAGTGTACGTAAATAGTGATATAGGTAAGTCGCAGTTGACGCACAAGCGGGCCCGGAGAGCCGGTAGGAGCGGATCTCTTAAAAAACCCCTCTCCAGATAAACCCACCACACAGTTTGTCAACTTTGGTCCGCCTTTCACACACTATTGTACAAAAACATCAATCAAGCAAAAGTTTATGATCTTAATCTTAAAAATTAAGTGACAAAGTTTAGATCTTGCTAGTCTCTCCTGGGAGCTGATTACCGTGCGAATCGGACCACTAGCGGCACATAAGACTCTGCAAGATCCTTACTTTATTACTTTATGTTTCACCGTTATTAGTCCAATTTAATTTTCTTTGAAAATTACCCTTTTATTGCTTACTTTAACATATCACATATAACAAAACAACAATAAACAAGTAATTTAATAGAAAACAACAATTAACTAATAAGAAAAACTATTAATTGTTAGTGAAACATCTAGCCACATGCAACCTTTTAAAAAATCCTAAATAAAATCAATATCTAGATGTCAAGTATGCATATGGTTTAACTAAGACTTTCACCTTGCACAGGTGAGCCACATGCATTGACAAAGTCAATTGCGTAAGTCATAGTAAACATATACCAAATTGCACATTAATTGATTTTAATATATAATTGGAGCCATCCCCAATTTTTAGAATTATCTAATTATTACATGTGTAAAACAAGTTCTAACAATTAAACAATTAATCCAATCCATGACTAACATGCATGTTTCGTCATGGATTCATGCATAACAATTACCACATAGTTCACATAAACACGTTGCAAACCTAGGGTTTCTAATCCAATTAATTAAAAAAATTAAACCACAAACCCTAATTAGGGTTTATGGAAATCGTACCCCCCAAATATAGGGTTAGGGTTTCGTAATTTTTTTATTTTAAAACCTAGATCCATGGAACATGTCTATCTCAAACAATTATTAATTAGGTCACAAGATACGTTCAATTAACACATAAATCTTGTTAACAACCTAGGGTTACTAATTCACTTACTATTGAATCCACAAACCCTAATTTGGATAAAGGAGTGATCGACCCCCCCAAAATTAAGGGTTTCAAAATTTAACAAGCCCTAGATCTCAAAACAATCTTAACATGTATCTAAAACATTAAAGATCCGATTTTTATGTGTTTTATGTAATCAATTACATGTTATAGCAAGCTCGTGATACCACTGTTGGAATTTAATAATCAAGACTATCATATTATTAAGTAAATCAAGTAGTCACATATGCGGAAGCGTAGGAACAATTATAACACGTAAAGGATTAACATAAACATAAAAGGAACGTACCGTATTGATTCTAGCCCGAACAAGAATCAAAAGCAATTGTCTTGAACAATATGAAGAACCCTAATTAGGGTTTATATGAATCAATGATCAATCCCTTACCGTTTTATTGATCGATTCCTTGATAACAACTATAGTGAGTTGTTACCTCGTTCTTGTACACACAAACTATAACGAATAAGAGATTATGCAAGTAATAATAAAACACTTTGTTTTGGATTAACCAAAATCGACACACCCTATGTAATAGGGTATAACGATCGGCCAAAGAGGAACAAGAAAAGAAAACAAGTTTAGGGTTATGTGTGTGTGCACAAAAGGTGAGAAACAAATAACCCTAAGCCTTGTATATATACTAGGTAAACTTGGAGGACAAGTTTGAGTGGGATTGGGTCTCCCCATTCCCTTTGTCGACCGGTTCTACAAGCCCAAGAGGGTTTCCAAATCCTTCTTGGCACTTAGTTTCGCTCTAGTCCTTTTCTTTCATATTTAACGATAGTTAGTCCATACGGTTAAGTACTAACAACCGTTAAGTCCATTAAGTGTTTAAATAATTATATATACATAACATTTTACATATATAATTATTATACTCTTATTCTCGTTTGCATTGTGTGCAATCCCGAGGTCTCGGGTTCGATACTAGACATATGACTATTAATATTTATCCACAAACTCCAACAGCTACTTGTATATATAAAATATAAAAATTTCATGTTATAACGATTATTTTTCGGGTTGAAAGGGCGTAGATAGCTTGCTATAACATATTAAAACATGTTTGAGATCTAAATCCATCCATATGATCTCTGATTTGTCTCATTCTTTACATGGATATCTTTTGTTTGAAGTGGTAAAGTTTAGTTACGCTTGATTCAGTTTCCTGCAGTCTTTTCGCACGTTCGTTTCAAATTGAGTATGGAAGTGATGTGAGCCTTTGTTGCGGTGGTAGTGTTTTTCTCTCTTTAGAGAGTTAAAAAACCCCTGTCACGAACTTTTGTAGCTAGTTGGTCCATAATATTCAGCTAGGACGTTTAGATAAGGATAATGGTGATAGCAACCATGCAATTCCTCAAAAACTACGTACATGTTTAATCCTGACACTTTATAATTACATTTTGATTCCACAAAAATGTCTATGATAATGTGATCAACTGACAGGGCCGTCTCCGAGTTTTGAGTTCTCTGGGCGAAAATTCGTAATAAAGCTTTAGGAAACTAATGTTATATAAAAATTATCACTATTTTATGATATATAATACAAAGTAACTATTTAAATATTCAAAACATGGTTCTCACATAATTGCTTTTCTTTCTTAAAGAAAAATATGTGTACATGTATATAATTGTTTCGAGATAAATTTTGGGGCCTTACAATTTTGAGGGCCATGGGTGATCGCCTACCTCACCCACCTTCAATGACTGCTCTGATCAACTGATCATATAATGTTTTCATTACTCGCCAGCTAACTAAGGCCGATAAGAAAATGGTTTATCCTGCGAATGATTTATTTTTTCTTTTCTTTTTGGAACGGCGATCTTATTAAACTAGCAAGAGACTAAAATAAGTTGCAACAATTTAGTACAAGCATAAAGTGAATTCGAAATCCTATCAGTCCAATCCAGATTACAATTATATTTCTATGAAGCATCCATTGTTTAACCTACGAAGGATTTCTATATCAACCAAACGAATATAATCGTAACTGATGATGTATATACTCATCACATAACGGTATTGTTATATATCTATGTACGTGATATAGAATGTCTCTAATTATTTATCAAATTTTGGTGTACTTAACTTTACATTTGAAGGGGAGGCAAAATTGTGTAATGAACCAAAATGATGGTACTGAACATTACTAAGATTATCATCTATCAACTTGACATTTATTGAAAATGACAAATAAGAGCACAAGGTGTAGACAACGAATTGATGCTCGCCGTCCGACGTGGAAGCCACAACGGCGAGCCGAAGCTCCCCATCTACACCAAGAACGCCTCGCCGAAGCTCATTGTTGGGCATCTCCTCGTGGCCACGGCGAGCAACCTTTCTGACAAAAAGTGAGATATACGTTGGGTTTGCAGAAATGGGTTTTGAGAAATGGTTTAAAGGTTTTGAGAAATGAATAAAAAAATAAATGTGTAAGATGTGGGGCCCTAATGGGGAAGTTGAGGTTTGTTGTTTGGTGAGGAGGGGGTTTGTTGTGGATAGTTGAAGTTGAGGTGTTGGGTGATGTGGCAGTGGTGGGACCCGAATGAGGAGCAAAAGCTCCCCATCTACACCTTGTGCTCTAAAAAAGCATTAATTCTTGCTTCGTTGTTATGATAATTGTTTCTATGTATGTCTATCTACACGTACTAGTAGTTATAAGGAGGTGTTAACTAAACTAGACGAGTACCCGTGCATAGCAACGAGATTTTATAGCGGCAGATAGTTTTATTGATAAAAAAAATGTATGGGTTATAAACGAAGAATAATAAAAGTTTAAGGATTTGTGGATTAAACATAATTTTTTGAAATGCGGTTCGACCCGGGTGGTTCAACCGGTTGAACCATTACGGTCGAAAAAGGAGTCAATTTAAACCTGGTCCAACAGGTTGGGTCAAAAAAAGGGTCAAATTAAACCGGGTCAACCTGCCGGGTTTGAAGCGTCCCGGGTCAACCCGATTTTCGATGTGTATTAATAGTTTCCTTTTGAAACATATGTGTATTAATAGTTGAAATTGTTCATAATTAATTGTTTCAACATTTCATTTTTAAATTTTTTCAACTTTTCACTTTAATTATTTTTGTTTTATAGATAGTATAGATCAGTATTAAATAATTAGCCTATTAGAGAATGAAGCTTTGATGTTTCTCAATTAAAAGAGAGTAAGAATTATGAGCCCACAATTAAACACTAAGGGGCTGTTTACTTTCTGTTTAATATCCTGTTTGATAACAAAACTGGCTGAAAACAGGAAACTTTGGTGTTTCTTTTTAACTTATTGCAAAAGAGAATCCTTAATATGAAAGGGGGCAAAATTTGATGCTGTTTCTATCCAGGACGTCTTAATACGAGTTTTTTCCAAAACTAGTGTAGGTGGAAAAAATAAATTCGAAAAATTTAGAAAACTTCGAAAAAATTTATAAAAATTCAAAAAAAATTTTAAAAATTCGAAAAATTTATAAAAATTTATAAAAATTCGAAAAATTTATGAAAATTCGAAAAAATTTATAAAAATTTTAAAAAAATTCGAAAAATTTTAAAAATTCAAAAAATTTATAAAAATTCAAAAAAATTATAAAAAATCAAAAAAATTTATAAAAATTCGAAAAATTGATAAAAAATCAAAAAATTCGAAAATTTATTAAAATTCAAAAAAACTTATAAAAAATTTGAATTTTTTAAATTTTTTTTTCGAATTTTTATAATTTTTTTGAATTTTTAAAAAATTATAAATTTTTACAAATTTTTTGAATTTTTAAAAAATTATAAATTTTTATAAATTTTTTGAATTTTTTAAAAATTTTAATAAGTTTTTTCGAATTTTTATAATTTTTTATAAAATTTTCGAATTTTTTGAATTTTTATAAATTTTTTGAATTTTTAAAATTTTTCGAATTTTTTTAAAATTTTTATAAATTTTTTCGAATTTTCATAAATTTTTAGATTTTTTATAAATTTTTTCCACCTGCACTAGTTCGGGAAAAAACTCGTATTAAGATGGTCAATTAAGCATAAAAAAGAAACAACATATATCCACACAGACACTAACTAGAAACATGACACATATATCCACACAGACACTAATTAGAAACAGGAAAAAAAAGAAACAGCCCCTAAGTCTCATGCACAGAGTTTGTTTATGAGTAAAGTTTATTTTAAAATTTTAGTTTAATATATGGGCATACAGATTTAAGATTATAGAACTTGAGAATTTTACACTTAAGTCCGTAAAACTAAATTTAAGATTAGTCTATTTTTTTAAAGTTTAAGGTTTGACTGTAAGTTATATTAACCAATTAAAATATAGCGTTTATTTAAACTAAAGTCCGAAATTAAAAAGAAAAAAAAAAAAAAAAAAAAAAAAAAAAAAAAAAAAAAAAACTTGCAAGGCTCTGTGTATTTTTTTGTTTCTCCGCCGAATTTATCAAAAGTTTGACCAAACTGATTCAATTTTGACTTTTATTAGCGAATTTGTTGGTTCAATTTTATAATTGAACTCTCTTATTATCCAATATATATAAAACCCAGGAAGTGGATTAGCAAAAAACGTGATTAAGCAATCGTTAGCAGTTTCATAATGACGCAATGTGTGGCTAAAAAGAAGGCTGATACTGTTATTTCAACTGTTTGCATGATTAGGGAGCTAATTACACTTTGCTAAATGCCTAAACATGTGGCTACAAAGTCAGGTGCCACTGTTATTCCCACTGTAGCTGCACTGTAGCATCACTAACCACAGTTAAAAAAAAAAAAAAAAAACACAGACAGCCTCTCTCGAATCTTCTTCTCCACATTCACTCAAATACAAATCACCCACTCTAAAAAAAACCCAGATCCACAAATCATAAACACAGCCATAAAACTCTCATAAACACACATCACCCACTATTCCAGATTCTTCTTCACAAATTTTACAAGAAGATTAAATCCAAAGAAAAAAAATCAATTGAAGGTGCTAATTACAAGAAGATCAAATCCAAAGAAAAAAAATCAATTTTGTTTGTGGTTGTGTAACCGTTGTTGCTGCTGTCGCCCTTCTCCACCACCGCACCAGTTGCTCCGTGGTGCTGTTCTCGACCACCGCCACTTGCTGCCGTTTTCCACACGGTATGGATTTTTGTGCTTTACTTTTGGTTAATTGATGATTTAATTTAAATATTTGTTTCAATTTTATTTGTATTTCAAATTAGGGTTTTGTTAATTTTGGGGTTTTGTTGATATACATAATTATTAGAAACCTATATATACTAAAAGGGGGGAATGGGCTGCATCAGAGGGTTGTTTGTAACAGTTGTTCAAACAGTGACCATTGCTTAAAAAGGTTGTACGTTATTTTTTTTTTACTCTAATAACCCCTTCCCCTCCCCCTCACCTGCTAGAAAACTCTAGCAGCTCCTCCTTCCACCGCCTTAATATCTTCTCAATCCCATATTAGAAGCTTCTTCTCCAATCTCACCCACACACAAAAAATTAGGCTATGTATGGCAACTAACCCTAAATCTAAATCAGTTAATTGCCACTACATACAAATCATTCCAACCACAGTTTTTGGTTCAATGTCGCAGCCACAAAACCTAAAAATCTATAGATCTATAAATTTCAAGGTCCACTTTTCACACATCAACCTAACGAAACCTAAGCCGGCGATTCAAAAAAAGGGATTCCAAGTACTTTTCATCTACAAAATTTGTTTGGCTTCAGTGGTGCTTGCGGTATTTAAAGATTATATCTTGGTTTTCCTGGGTATTTTTTTTGTGATTATAAGGATGTAATCTTTATGATAATTATGTTGTTTTCTATTTAATTTTGAGGGTTTTTATTGGTTTGTTGTTTTTGTTGTTGTTTGCAGGTAGTGTGGAGGTTGAAGAGTCCGAGTGGAAAGGGGCTTCAATTTGATGATTTGCTTGCGAATTATGGTGGAAATGGACTGAAGCCGAATGGTGTTACCTGAAAAACCCTTTGAACTTGGTTCAAGGTAATGGTTAGATGTTAGTTTAATTATAAGTTTTTATTAAGTATGTGTCAGCTTATTGGGTATTTGGACCTGAAAAAAATGGAGTGTATGGTGTTTAGTCGTGGTATTGTGAGATTGATCGTTGCTTAATAAAAGTGTATTATTACATTCGTGATGCCAATTAACATCTCGCTCTTTTATATTCTGGCATAACCAAAAATGTGAAGGCTGTGTTTCCTTTTGATAAAAATTGAGTACTCTAAGATAGTTTTGACGTGTTAAAGAAAAGACTAGGATGAAGTATCTGGTACTTGAGAGCAGGTAGGTATGGCAGACTTTAGGTTCCATTACTTTGCGTATTACATGATATTGGTTATAACACTTGATTCTAATTTATGAGTCTGAATCACTCTAAACTCATGCTTATTTTTATGGTCCATTAAGTAATGAATCAAACGTTGTTTCGTGATTGTTTCTGCTGTGATATTTGCAGGTCAGTAGTTGTGGCTGTAATCGTAGAGGTATGACAACGATGGCTTCCCTTACTTGGTTCTTAATAGTGGCTGACATACGCAACACTGACTGCTTATGCTGTCCACCTCAGTTGGGTGTACAACGGCAGAGGTCAAGAGAGGTGGAACTTCTTTGTTGGAAAAACTATAAGAATTCGTTATTTATGTTAAGAAAATAGTGTTTCAGGCTGATGCAAATTATTTCATTTATAACTCTTTTAATCAACTGGAAATTTGACTGTATGTAGGTGTCAAATCGGAAGCATGAGAAGAATTAGGTTCAAGGTAAAATGAGAATGACGCTTTCAAGAAGATGGATTACGAGGGCCAGATACGCCCATTCTTTTACATCTACGCAGGTAACACTTCTTACCTTCTTTATCTTCATTCCGTAAACCACTGTCTGCCTATTAAGGAAGTGAGCTCAAAAAAAAAAAAAAAAAAAAAAAAAAAAAGTGATTACTACATTTGAAATTCATTACAGTCAAGAAATATCAGTTTTAAACATGATCAAAATTGCATTAGGTGTGTTTGAATGTTTGTCATCATTTTATGCAGCAAGAAATTATCGTTTAGGCCGCATCAGATATAGTGCGTGTCAGTTTCTCATATCACGTCATGCCAGTACTTTATGTTATCTTATTGGAGGCAAATAATTATGTTATATTGTGTTTCTTGCCAATGTTTCATATTTATGGATTGCTTTGGTTAAGCGGGACGATGTGGTCAACAAATATGATTTGTCATCACTCAGGTACATCGGTTCAGGTGCTGCACCGTTGGGTAAAGAATTGATGGGAGAGTGTGCTAAGAAGTTTCCTAACGCTATGCTTCTTCAGGTAACAACTTCCATGATCTCTAACTCTTCGCTTTGAACACTAGCCATTTAAAGAAACAATTTTAAACAACCCTTTATCTAAAACAAATAAGCAATTTTATCTGTTTCTATCAAACGGTTTCTCAATTACCATGTGCCAGGGTAGATTGCAAATAAGTAAATAAATGTATAAAAAAAATGTAGCATCTTCAAAATTCTCATGAAACCAAATTTGCAGCTGATCCCACTTGGGATTATTGGTGGTGACCAACGATAAAGTACACAGAAAAAGTCACCACTTGCTGAGAAATAACTTTTTCCTGTTTTGAATTTGACATGCTTTATTAGGCACATTTCGCAAGACTCCCATAAATGTACCATTTCTTTTAGACTGCCAGTGTATCCTTACAAAGAAGGTAACATTGTTCGTAGGCATTCAACAATTAATTTGCTTTTCCTGTTTTTAAAGTTTTAGCAATATGGTATTGTTAAATTAACCATTATGACCCGTTACCTAACCCACCCATTTGCCACCTCTACTAGGGGTATATAGTTTTTGTCTTTTCCAAACACAAAGAATTTCTGTAATATGAATTTGTTTTTTTTTTTTTTTTTTTTTTTTTTTTTTTTTTTTTTTTTTTTTAACAGTTTGGAGATGGATTACTTTATGAAAATGGTATATAGCTCAAACGATTATCTCCACAAGTTTGTTCTTTCTCGGCTGATGAAATGTGCATATCTCTAAGGTATGTAAAAGTATTAAAATCTTGCGAGTTGCCTGTATTTTTCCACTGAGTGACATTGATTTTCAGGTTGTGTGCTATAACCACAGTTAACATCACTGATACGAACCCGTCTGCACTACAGTTAAACAAAAAGAAGTGAGGCGCATTTGACAAACCACTGTTGCTAATATTGGATTAAAGATCATGGCGGGCCAACTTATTACAGGACATGCTTCAGAGGTTAGAAATCAACTAATCTATATATTTTATGCTGTTGAAAATGGGAAATTGTTCAGTATCGTTGAAAAAAATTATGAGTGCAATAGATTGCTTGGTCACTGCCATTTGTAACTTGGCTCTTAAAGCATCGTGTTTATACCCAATACACAAAGATAAAATAAAAAATGCAAAGGTTTAAACTGAGGTCAAATATATACAATTTATTGGTTAGGGATATTGGCTTTTTAGTGTGTGACCAGTGACCCTTTAATAATACTAGCACTTAACATTCATAGAAACTATTGAATTAAGATAAATCTGCTATACTAACTAATTTTGTTTCACCTAGGATTTGACGATGCCACAAGCCTGAGTATGTACTTCTACAAAGTTGCTCTTGATGGGTGTTGGTGAAAAGCAAAATCCATATTCAGAAAGCATAAAGAGTTAGCCAGAAAGATGATCGTTAGCAGTTGCAAAAGGCAAGAATAACTTTGTTGAACATTTGCTCAGGTAAACAACTGCTGTAATCACATGTGAAGCACCTAAGGAATAGGAAAAGGAATACATAGATGGTCTCTATTCCTGTAGCATTAGTTTCGGCTTCGTATTTATGTAACCGAGAGATACTACCTCATGATGAGAGTGAAAACTTGAAAACTCGAATTGCAGTAAACATCATGCAGCATGTTTTAAATATTTTTTTAAATGTTGTCATTCTACCATAACATATATGTATTCTCTGTTATAGTAACAAAAAACAACTATCCAAACACCCCGCCGCAACGCGCGGGCTACCATGCTCGTTGGTTAAGAAGATGATAGATTGTCACAACACATTTTTCTTTTATTATATAAAAGATTACGTATTATTTAATATTTTTTTTGCAATTATTTTGTTATGTCATTTCAGTTTCATATCATAGCGTGGAAACTTGAAACTCTCATTTAATCACATATACGTACAAAACTATTCTAAAAGGCTAACATTGCTATATGTGGTTGAATGACTATAACCTAACGACCACCAAGCGTTATTATAGAGTCTTGTTAAAATTACTTCGTACGCGTACTATTTGTTTAAAATTAATTTACTTTTGTTGGTTAGTCATCGATCAATCATCACATCACTTCTGAGTGTTTTCTTTTATGTTCTATTTTGTTTCATAATTCTAGTATTCTTCTCTTGTTTCATACCTATTTACTATTTGTTTCTTGTTCGTTAGTGATAATTTCAAATTCTTTACTTAAGGGTAGACGGAGTGATGTAGTGAACTTTTTCAACCCTCCCAAATCCCTCCAATCACATCCCTCCAACTCATTTTACTCCTTCAACCCTCCCAACCAACCCTCCCAACTTAATTCTTAGGCATTCATCATATTCTCAACCCTCCCAAAAAAAAATTTTTTTTTCATTTAAATTTGATAAACATGTACAGCACCTTTTGTATATTTCTATCATGGAATCATCCATTTTTTTCCGATGATATCAAAAAGACAGTCAAGTAAAAAAAAAATCAACACATCTTGATGGAAATAAAAACCTGAAGATGCTTGGTCATCTTCAAACAATTATTGTTCTTCACATATACTGTCAAGATGAGGTCTCCAATCACCACCATCAACACTCCTTCGAACTCTTTGTCGTCGTACCTTCTTCTCCACCACAACATTCACCTTCAAATCTACGCTTCCACTCACCACCTTCTCCGTGTTCCCACGCTTCGTTTTTCTCTTATTTTCAGGGATAGAAGAAGCTGGGATCAAAAAATAAATATCACCTTCTCCTGGTTATGGTTGTTGGCTGCGTTTTGGTGTGGAAGGGAAGATGGTAGTTTGAGTTTATTTAATGTAAGTAACGGTCATATTTGTGTTTATTTCCTCCAACCCGCAGCTGCTTGTCCTACCCGTGCACCTCAGCCCGCTGGGCAACCCGCTGGGTCGGCGGCGGTGTTCCCCAGCGGGTTAGCCCAGCCCGTTGCCTACCCGCTGACCACTCCGTGAGGCCTAAGGCTGTTCAGCGGGCTTATAATCTGATGAATAATGTTCATGACGATTAAGCTCCTAGTTGTCTATATATAAAACAATCGATGTATTCGTCTACGATTGTCACGTGATGTTACTTTGTTCAAGAAGAATAGTACGTATTGGTGTACTAGTTGTCCGAGAAGTTGAAGATGGGTATGTGATGACGTATAGTCCGTATTCGGGTCATGAACCCGACCCATACTTAAGTCCATCACGAATGGACCCATACCCATCACGAATGGGCTATCACAATAGCGGTTTGGGCTCACGATGGCCCAAACCCAAAGCTATATATTGTTTTGATATAGATATCCATTATTTACGGATATATATCATATACCGCCCTATGCGGGATATGCTGAGGAGTGAAGGACACGAAACCGACTAGGGTTTCGTGTGTATATAAAGAGTCCTTCGACTCTCATTAAAGGTACGACTTACACAACCCTAACTCTTCTACAAACCCTAAAACCGATTACTTACTCTCACGCCGGAGGATAATCGTGGGAGACAATCCCACGATAAGCCTAACGGTGTTTTTCTGTTTTCTTAGTGCGCAGGTCTCAAGCAGTAAGATCGAATTGGTACGGAATCAAGGAACGCCCAACTTTTGTATCAACAAGTGGCGCCATCCGTGGGACCCTACACCAAGAGCTTTGCTAAGAACTAGAATGACGAAACACGGAAAGGAGCGGACTCCGCATGCGAAGAAAGCGCATGACGATTTACTAGGGAAGAAACAACAAACTGATGCGGCCTCCAAGCAGACCTCTGGAACAACCAGTGTGCCTAGAAGCTTTGGAGCGTACTCAAATTTGCTCCTTACTCCAGTAGAACCGCCCATTATGACTACCAATGCTACTACAACAAGTACTAGCGCGGTAGACCCACAGCGCACTCCTCTCGCTATGCCAGAGGTGAACTTCACTGAGCCACCAAATGCGCCTGTCCGAAACAAGGATCTTGTTTTGGAAACAGACTCCATCGCGCTAGAAGGAGTCACGCCTGAACTAGCGCCAAGTGACTTCGTATCTCAAAACTACGAAGCCTTGGCTGCGCTCATGCAAGAGGAGGCAAAGAAGAGGTCAAGCCAAAGTCTGCACGCCAGGCTCAACTTCGACCCTGAGCACGAAGTATCCCCACCGCGCTACCGAAAGGAAAGACGCGAGAAGGATAGCCGCAAACAACCAGTGTTTGCCAGGATTGGAAGGAAGGTTGTGGACGATGAAGCAGCCGACTTTCAGCATCTGGAGGAGCATGAAGATGGGGAACGGCGCGCCAATGTCCACGCTAGGCTTGGCAGTCGCAGGATCCAAGATAGGCTTGGGCGACGGTGCTCCCCAAGCGAAAGCCCCTCAAGCTCTAATTCTGAGGATAGTCGGCGCAAGCGCCGCAGAGGAGCAAGCTCAGATTCTGATGATAGTCGACACAAGCGTCACAAAAGAGTTCGCTCATCTTCAAGTGATTCCTCGGACAACGAGGACAAAGAAACTGGACACTGGAAATCAAGAGGGAAATACCGCGACCAGGAAGATGAAGACATGTCTCTTCCCTGGCGTCGCCAAAAGGTTGATGCGTTTACTAGGCGCATCAGCGATTTTTCGAAGAATAAGAAAAGGCGCATGCCTGCTAATGTCAAAACATATGATGGGACAGGTGATCCTGATGATCATCTAAAAATTTTCGAATCAGCAGCCACTATCGAAAATTGGCCACAACCTGTGTGGTGCCATATGTTCAACTCTACATTAGTAGGGAATGCGCGCAACTGGTTTAGTAAGCTTCCACGCAGAAGCATCGATGGGTTTGAAGAGTTGCGCAAGGTGTTTCGTTTAAACTTTACTCAAAGGAAGAAGTGCGCCAAAAACCCTGTCGAACTCGCTAGGGTTAAACAGCGACAAGGGGAATCCACAAGCGCTTTCATAGAACGCTTTAAGGACGAATGCATGCAAGTCAAGGCGTGCCCAGAGATACTAAAAATATCGGGTTTTATGAATGCAATCAATAACCCAGATTTGATTAAAAAGTTAAACGATAAGGTTCCCCTAACCTTTGACGAACTCATGAAGCGCACGAGGTCCTTCGTCCAAGGAGAAGCAGCCGCTGCGGATAGCAAGAAAGGCTACTCGAACCATAGGTCACAAGAAGAGTCAAGGAGACAACCCAATGACCAGAGTGGCAATCGTAACAAAAGTTATCGCACCCAAAGGGGGCGGAAGGGGAAACGACAAGTACACCCCATTAACAAAAACTCCAAAGGAGATATTTGCGACGGAAGGTGCGAATTTTCCAAGACCACCACCTATGCGCACCCCTGAGGATCGGCGCGTAGGGAACGGATACTGCGAGTATCACGCGCAGAAGGGTCATACCACTAATGAGTGTGTCCAGTTACGCCAACTAATCGAGAAACTAGTGAAAGAAGGCAGGATGGACCATCTCGTTAAAAATATTAAGGAGGGGAAAGACAAGCAGAGAACCGGAGTCAAGAAGGAAACGCCTAAGGAAAAAGCTGATACTATCTTCATGATACAAACGTGGCAACGAAAGATTAGGCAAAAAGTGAGCCAAAAATTCTCTCATGGAAGTGAAATCTCCTTCCCCACCTTGACTGCGGACAACGCAGTAGCAGAACCACTTACCATTGAAATAAGTGCGGGGGGTCACGACATCCACCGCATGTATGTCGATGGGGGCGCATCAGCGGATATAATGTATGAACATTGCTTCAAGAGATTGCGTCTTGAAATACAAAGACAGTTAAGTCCAGCCACGACTGCACTTACTGGCTTTACAGGAGAGAAGATATGGCCTATGGGGCAACTACGCTTACCAGTTGTTGTCGGTAACAAAGAACACTCCACGACAGCCTGGATGAACTTTATGGTGATCAAATCCCCTTCGCCATACAATGGCATCATTGGAAGGTCAGGAATCTCAGCGTTGCGCGCGGTACCATCCACAGCGCATGGGATGCTCAAATTCCCAGTAGAAGGTGGCATTGTCACCATTTACAACAACGCTGCGCCACCAGAAGAATGTAACACGATTACGTGTGAGACGACGCACATCCCAAAACAGAGCGCAGCTAAAGTTTCAAATTTGAAGGTCGCAATTCACCCTGATTACCCAGAGCAAGAAGTATCAATCGGAGGATCGCTGTCTGACAAAGGCAGAGCAGCTGTGTGCGCACTCTTACAGAGGAATCTGGATATCTTTGCCTGGGAACCAAAAGACATGACTGGCGTACCACGATCGATAGCAGAACACAAGTTACAAATCTGACAAGGATATTCACCAGTAAGGCAGAAAAAAGCACGGCCAGGCTCCAGAGCGCGCAAAAGCCATACTAGAAGAAGTACACAAACTTGTGGACGCTGGCATCATGCGGGAAGTCTATTACCACGATTGGCTCTCCAACCCAGTAATGGTCAAAAAGAGCGATGGCAGTTGGCGAATGTGTGTGGACTTCACTGACCTTAATAAAGCATGTCCACAGGACTGCTACCCGCTACCAGAGATAGACTGGAAAGTGGAATCGTTGTGTGGATATCCCTTTAAGTGTTTCTTGGACGCATACAAAGGGTACCACCAAATCCAAATGGCCAAGGAAGACGAGGAAAAAACAGCTTTCCACACAAGCCAAGGGGTCTACTGTTATACAAAGATGCCTTTTGGCCTGAAGAATGCGGGTGCCACCTACCAGCGATTGGTAGATAACGCATTCGAAAAGCAAGTGGGCCGCAACTTAGAAGTTTATGTGAATGATCTTGTCATAAAAAGCCATACTGAGGACGAAGTGGTGCGCGATATAGAAGAAACATTTAGAATGCTACGTGCGATCAACATGAAGTTAAATCCCAAGAAGTGCACTTTCGGTGCTACAGAAGGAATGTTCTTGGGATATCTGATAGAACCAGATGGCATTAAGCCATGCCCAGAAAAGACAGACGCTGTCCTCCAACTTCCTTCGCCGCGCACGTTGAAAGAAGTTCAATCTCTAAATGGAAAGCTAGCCGGTTTGAACAGATTCCTGTCCAAATCAGCAGATAAGTCACTTCCTTTATTCAAAACACTCAAGAAGTGCACTAAAAAGGGAGACTTCCGGTGGACTGCGGAAGCGGAAGAAGCCTTCACCAAGCTTAAGCAACATATAGCAGCGCTTCCTAAACTAGTCGCACCTCGACCAGGGGAGGAGTTAATCATCTACTTATCCGCCACCCAAGGAGCGATCAGCGCGGTCCTACTGACGGATAGGAGTTCTGTGCAAACACTAGTGTATTTTGTAAGTAAAGCACTCAAAAAGACAGAGATCAACTACAGCTCAATGGAGAAGTTGGTTTTGGCATTAGTATTTGCTGCCAAAAGACTGCGCAGATATTTTCAAGCGCACCCGATAGCAATGATTACCAACCAACCCATCAAACAAGTTATCTCTAAACCTGACGCATCGGGCCGATTACAAAAATGGAGTGTGCTATTAGGAGAGTACAACATTTCTTACAGACCACGCACTGCGGTTAAAGGTCAAATACTAGCAGACTTCATCATTGAAAAACCAGATACCGATGACGTACCCCCACCGAGCAAGGTAGAACTACAAGAACCATGGGTCTTGTTCACGGATGGATCTTCATGCGTGGATGGATCGGGCGCTGGCCTTATCCTCACTAATCCAGAAGGAATGGAATTCACCTACGCACTGCGTTTTGAATTTACAGCCACGAACAATGAGGCAGAATATGAAGCCCTAATCGCTGGATTACACATTGCAAACCGAATGGGTGTACGTAACCTAGAAGCAAACGTAGACTCCCGATTGGTAGCCAACCATGTGTTGGGCGAGTATGTGGCTAAAGAGGATAACATGGTCCAATATCTTGACAAAACCAAATCGCTAATACAAGGCTTCGACAGGTTTACAATTAAGCAAATTCCTAGAGGCGAGAATAAGAAAGCGGATGCGCTAAGTAAGATCGCATCCACAAGCTTCGCGCACTTGTCAAAACAAGTTTTAGTGGAGATCCTAAAGAATAAATCCATCTCAGAGATGGAGATATCCACGGTAATAGAGGAAGAGAATCCTACATGGATGACTCCTATTATCGACTTTATAAGCAAGGGCAACTTGCCCGCTGAGCAGAAGGACGCTCGACGGATACGGCGCGCAGCGCAGAGGTTCGAACTTAGAGATGGTATCCTATACCGGCGCTCATTCCTACAACCATGGCTTCGATGCGTTGGACCTCTTCAGGCAGATTACGTACTCCGAGAGATCCACGCTGGTTCATGCAGTATGCATTCAGGACCACGGTCCCTCGTAGCACGCGCATTGCGCTCAGGATACTATTGGCCTACTATGCACCGGGATGCGCGCGATGTAATAAGGAAGTGCAATGACTGCCAAGTTCACAGACCCATCCCGCGCAGACCACAACAAGAGCTAACGCCTATTACTTCTCCATGGCCATTCTATAAGTGGGGCATTGACATCGCTGGTCCTTTCCCTGTCGCAGCAGGAGGACTGAAGTTCCTTATTGTGGCAATAGATTACTTTACCAAGTGGATTGAGGCAAAAGCAGTTGCGACAATCACAGGAAACCAAGTAAAACGATTTGTTTGGGAAAATATTGTATGCCGCTTTGGATTACCTGGGGAAATCGTTTCAGATAATGGAAAACAGTTCCGTGATAACCCGTTCAAAGACTGGTGCGCGGAGTTAAATATCACACAACACTTCGCATCAGTCAAACACCCACAAACCAATGGCTTAGTTGAGCGCGCAAATCGCAGTTTAGGCGAAGGGATTAAAGCGCGCCTGGACAAACACAAAGGAAGATGGGTGGACGAACTGACACATGTCTTATGGGCACACCGCACAACCATCAAGGTTAGTAATGGAGAGACTCCTTTTTCCCTTGTCTACGGGACAGAAGCTGTTATACCAGCTGAAATTGGGATGCCAACTATCCGCACCGCGGAAGTTAATGCCGCGACCAATGATGACGAACGACGGATAGATTTGGACCTGCTGGAAGAAAGGCGCGAGCGCGCAGCCATACGAGAGGCAAAAACCAAGTCAAAGATGAAGGGATACTACGATGCTAAAGTTCGAAGCACCTCATTCAGACCTGGAGACTTTGTGTACCGCGCTAATGATGCAAGCCACGCAGAAGATACAGGTAAACTTGGACCGAAGTGGGAAGGTCCTTATGAAGTCATTGAGGCACTAGGACAAGGCACGTACAAACTGCGTAACACAGATGGCCACGAGCTACCACGCACATGGAACGTTTGCAATCTCAAAAGATGCTACCTTTAGATAAGGCTACGGTCTCACACATGGACACCTCCGCACTTTAGTAAGTGCTCAATAAATATCCGTGTATTTATATCTTGTTTCATTTAGACAAATGTTTTTCTTTTTTACAAAAACTTGCAAGTATTAATAAAATGATTGCGGTTTCTAGCTAACTCCGTGATACACTTTACTTTATTGCTTCCATATAATTTATGTCTCAATATTGTTTGTTATATTATCCTTTGCCTACAGGGCGTGCATGCACTAATTAAAAACCCACGATGGTAAAAGGATGAGTAAACCTAATAAATGACTCGTTGAGTAAGAGGGTTGCAAACCCATCAACATCGGATCACGTATCCTTGTTAAACACCTTACTCTCAAGACGTTGGAGTAAGTTCGATGCGCATCTCACGACGGGTGCGCAATTATGCATACTGTGCGCGTTTAACAAATTAGGAGTTAAGACAATTATCCCCTTAACATGGTATTTGCAGTACGCTGCAATCCATACACTTGTGCACCTCACGATAGATACACAACAACTTGTGCATCTCATATACATTTATGTTATACACGATAATGCCATACACGACTATGTCATAAGTTTCATACAAGATAAGTATAAGTGATTATGAATCCTTGTAAACTTTCTTCAAATATGTTTATACAAGCAATTTGACTCTTAGACATCTTTATGCAAAGATAAAATAACTAAGTACAAACGTTATAACCATAGCCAAATTCGATACAATGGTATTATTCAAAATCAACGCTTCATTATACCAAGTTCATCAAAAGTACACATCCAACAAAGCATATGTACAAGGAAACAGTGGACATATAACAAAATACCACTACAAATAGACTACCAAGACATGCTACGAGTACGCCTTAGCCCTGAGCTACCGGCCTGGTGCGCCACACGACCAGCATATGCACAAATTCCACAGGGATCTGCGCATCAGGACCAGGAAAGCTACGCAGAGGAGTAGCCATAGTAACGCCAACGGGAATCTCCACAGTCTCATCTGTCCCCTCTGGCTCCCCCTGCGCAAGAGCCATCGTGCGCCCTGCGGTAGCCTGCAGAAGGGGCTCCTCACCATCTCTCAGAGGGCGCACACCCACAATCACCTGCTTCGGCTTCTCCAAACGCACAACGCGGAACAAATCCATCTCTGCGCAACAAACAACAAGCAAACACAAAATGTGTCAATAAGCAAAAAAGGGAGAACGCTTACAGCTATTAAACGAAGAGGAAGGAAGAGACAAGCACCCACCCCGACTATTTTCATCCAAGAATGTTGGCACTTCTTCTGGACTACCGAAGTAATTGCGGCTAATACCCATATGCACCAAAAAATCTTCGGGATATGCCTTAATCGGTATACGATTGGTGTTTATCGTATCCGCATCAGCTACATTGTACAACGCGGGGTCGGGGCGCTCGTCTCTTGGTAATGATTCTCGAGTATAGAACTCAAAAATCGAAGGAAAAAATGGTTGAGATAACATAAAAATGCTTAATCTACGTGTTAGTATAACAAGCGGTTAATTTTAATATATAATTAGATATACTTTTAGTCTTCAGTCTTCAGAGTCATTTCTTTTCAGGCAATTGTGTCATACTTTGTGGGCTTTACTAGAAATATTTCTATCTTATAATGAAGAAAACGTTGTTGACAATTCATGCTGGGTGGTATTCATTTGTTATTGAGCCTAACCCAAGTTCCAGCCCAATGTGTGTTATAATCTAGAAAACATGACTATCCAATAGATACAAGTTTACAACACCAAACACCAACAGTAAAAAATGTAAAAAATAGTTGATGATCTTACTTCAGTTTAACACAACTATACAAGATATCCAAGATCATCAAGTGCGTAAAGGATTTGCACGTCCAAGTAGTCTAAGCGCTTCAACAAGTGTACCTCTAAACCTCTTTACATCGACCTTTATATTTTGTTCGTTCAGGTATATTTTCTTCCGGAAATAAAACCCTTTATTAGAATATATGGATTTTGGATCGGTAATAACTGGGTCATCGCGTGGATACAAGTCAATAAGTGAACTCTCATTTGGCGTAATTTTATATTCCAAATAATGCAAACCCATTCGAACTGATGGATCACCAAACCCTGGAAAGCCAGTCTAATGCAAGTGTCACTATTTGAACCAAAACCGCACGTGGTGGTAAAAAGACCATATTTGTTACCCCGGCCCCGTGTGCTCCGACTAGGACATTGCACCTGCTCATGTGCTTTGAAAATGTTGCCAAATTTGACATGTTTTTGGCACTTTTGACAACAATAACATTAAACCCTGTTTGTTTCATCATGTCAATTATTTCATCTTCATTAGAGAACATCCTTGTTTTTTGACGTGATAAGAGGACTAAAACAGGTTTTCTGGAAGCTGTATATGACACATTCGTGGGTTTTAGACCGTACGATGTTGTAAGGAATTTTCGGAAGTTTTTGATGGAGTTACCTTTGGGAACTTCAGAATAATTTATGTATAAATATGAATGGTATTTTAGACCAACAACAATTGCGGGAAAACAGTGAATGCTCTTGTTTGAATTTACATTCAAAACGTTGTAGTTGGATAAACTCGAGAAAATGGATTTGAATTTCTTGATGAAAGTAGGTTTATAATCCGTGATAATGAATTGGACTTGCGAGTTGAAAATGTGAGAGGTGATGAATAAAGGGATTATGACGTCGTTGAATTCGTGAAATATGTTCCCTGTGTAACCACCAGAGGAGAAAACGATCGCTGGAATCGTGTGAATGTTGTCACAATATTTTGATGGAATTTGTGGTAGTGTATGGAGGAATTTCACCGGAGTTACCGTTTTCAATAATTGAAATCGTGTCCATGCATATGGAAGTACTTGTACATTTTGTCCCTGATTACTTCTTATATCGAATGGAGCAGACATAAATTTCCGTAGTTTTAGTATCGATTTTCACGGGGTTACTTGCAACACAAATAAATGGGTCATTTGTAGAATCACAAGCAAAACCGGTTGTTTTGAGGTTTTGTTGGTCATCGTCTCCTGTTATAATACAAAACAAATACATATTCATTGTTCAGTTTCAAGCATGAAAACATTATAAAAACTGCGTCGATTAGGGATCCAGTTAGAAGAAAACTTGGAATGAGGTGGATGAGAAATAACTATAATCATATATTTGAGATCATCAACTTGAATCAGATGCATATCAATTCATTTAAAATTTATTGCAAATGTATGGTTATAGTTATCCTTCATCCTTCTCGTATTAAAATTTCTTCTTATTTGATCTTAACTCAAATTACCAAAACTATTTTTTGGATCGAAAAACAGTGGCTTTTTGCGTGAATTTGCCTTATGTTACCGGTATCAAATTTCGTCATTCTACTGTATTTTCTAACAATTTTACTCTTCAATTTATTTAGACTCCTTTTATCGATGAGGGGTAAAATTGTCTGAAAATACTCAAGGGTGACAAAAAAGTTTAGTACATGAATTTGTAAAAAAAAATAATTTGTTACACAGAACTGGAATTTTTGACAAGTAAGATACATTTTAAATACATTAACCCTTTGTTTTCCTATCAACTTTTCATCTACGTGTTCTCATGTTCTCTCCGGCTAAACGATTTTGAACCATAAGATAGGGGTGGAAACGAGCCGAGCCGAGCCCGAGCCTGCCAGAGCTCGAGCTCGGCTCGTTTATATTCTAGAAAGCTCGAGCTCGAGCTCGTTTCGAGCCTAATATTTGAGCTCGAGCTCGGCTCGTGAAAATTTTCACAAGCTCGAGCTCGGGCTCGACTAATTTGTATGATTTTTAAAGAAAACAAAGTTAAAATGGAGCTCGGCTCATTAATTACATAAGGCTCGAGCTCGTTTACTACTTTTAAGCTCGTTTATACGTATAGACAATATATATACGTATATATTTCTAGGGCTCGTTTAGGCTCGCGAGCCTATTCGAGCTTTTTTTATAGAGCTCGAGCTCGAGCTCGATTATTAAATGAGCCCAAACTTAGGCTCGAGCTCGGGCTCGAGCTCGTTTAGGCTCGGCTCGTTCGAGCTTTTTACCGATCCGATCCCGAGCTTTTTACGAGCGGCTCGGCTCGTTTCCACCCATACGATTTTGAACCATAAGATAACGTGCAACATTGTTGTGTTTTGTGAGGCTATTAATTATGAAAACGAACCTATGAGCAATTTAAGCAATGGTTGAAACTTATCTTGAAGTACACCAACTTGTTGCGCCGCAGACACATTCCACTTGCCTACACAATGCTTCAAATTTAAATCGTTAATTCTAACAAGATCTGTACGAAAGCAAGAACATACACTCGAAAACTACAACGTACCAAAGGAATGCATATTAAAGTTGGATATGTAGGATTGGGTGGAAAACAAGTAGAAGAATGCTAGTAAACCGATTATTCGAGTAGCACCACAAACGAATCCTCTATGCCATACCATTATCAAGAACCAAAAGGTTGAGAAAAATGATCAAAAACTCAAAAAGAATAAAACTTTAGGATCCTTCAAGGCTTCAAGCTATAAATCAAAGAAAGTTGAATAATTTTCTTTTTTGGTCATTTTGGGCTTCATAATATATTACCAAAGGTTTTTACGTGATATGTTCTCGACTCTACATGCATCAAAATGACAAATCAACGGCATTAATTCTTGCTCGTTATTACGATAGTTGACATTACATATAACTTACTGCCAAATATCTTTATAATGTCATTTCATTTTCAAATAATAGTGGAAACATGGAAATCTTTTTTCTTAATCAAACTTTTACAAAAGTATAGTGTTAAAAATTAAGCGATTGATGTGATTAAGTGTAAGGACCGGAGTCGAAAATGCCAGGACCGGTCCTAAATTTTGTGAAACGATCAAAGGATACACCTACTAAACAAAGTACGCCCTTGTTTGCCAACATCATAAGTATTCGCGAAAAGGGCTGACTTTTATTTTATCCTACATTGAATTTTAGATATATCTTACGACAATATTGACACTTTTTGCAATTCTTTTCGATCAATGCCATATATTTTGTTTTATTTTTCATTTTTAAAAGAAAAATCGTCAGGTTTATGATTATTTAAAATAAATCTTTGAAGTCTATCAATGGTTTAAAGGTCATGTGATACATATTTTAAGATTCTAGATATTATTGTAGAAAATTGTATATAGCTTTTTAATTTTTTATGTTAAGTGCAGGTGTTGTTTTGTTTCCAATCAAAGATTTTGAAATACAAACTTAATATTGGAGTCAGATTCGTCTAAGTATTAAAGGTTAGGGACAAAAATAGAACTTTGTATATAAGTTGGATATAAAATAATAATAAAATTTTCTGGTGTTCCCATATATCTAACTCTATTAAAGACCAACCAAATCTCTCTTTTCTTTAACCTTTAATAGCTACTCTTTCGTCTTTTCATTTCAAAATAACTGTTCAGTTTAACTTTTTGAAATACTTTTTGTTTTAACTTTAACTTTAAATATTTTTATTTCTTATATAATACTAGAAAGACTCCAAAAAGTATTTATAGTCAAAGTTAAATAAAAAAAACTGCAAAAAGTCAAATAAAACACTTATTTTGAGATGGAGGTAGTAGTTCATTAGATTAAAAAATCTATGTTCTACACCATAAACACCACATAATTTGATGCTATGGGCCATCGCCCACTCTGCCCATAGCCAGGGCCGGCTCTGGAACTTACAAAACAAGATGCATGGGTTTCGTGCCCATCAAACCTGAGAGGCTATGACTATGATAATGGTAGACCACAACTTTAAACTTATAAAAGATTCAAATGATGTATCTACTACCGACGTGAGATACGTGTTACATTATGCTTGAATAATTTGACGGTTGACATCGGGACACATACGTCTAAACACGTACTACATTTATATAGACTCAGACCAAACAACCATAATTCTTGTACGTATGATCTAACAAATTCTACGAGATATAGTTTCGAACTTGGGTAACTATTGTGGGTGACATCAATTTCTTTACAGGGAAGTACTTTCCGAGATTTTGTTAGCTGATCGACCCATTATTATGCAGATTTTGGGCCATATGAACCTAGTTGGCAAAATATATACTTTCAATAATTAAATACAAGATATACAATCATTAAAATATGAATACTCACATCTTCAATAAATACAATATTTTAAAATCAAAACATGGTAAAGAAATAATAAACTACGCTCTAAATTTATATGCTTAAAGGAATTGAATGTCCAAGTAGTCTAAGCGCTCCAACAAGTGTATCCTTAAACCTCTTTACATCAACCCTTATATTTTGCTTATCTAAATACATTTCCTTCCCAATATAATACCCTTTGGCAAATATGGATCCTGGATCCGAAATAACCGGGTCGTCGCGCGGGTATAAGTCGATAAGTGAACTCTCATCCGGTCCGATCTTATAATCCAGATAATGCAAGCCCATCTGAACCGCCGGTTCACCAAAATAAACCGTGGAAGGCCACTCTAGCCCTAGTGGCACTACTTGAACCACAACCGCGCCCGGTTGTAAAAAAACCATATTTGTTAACCCGGCCCCGTGTGCTCCGACTAGCACACTGCATGTGCTCACGTACTTTGCAAACTTTTCCAAATTTGACATTTTTTTGTTACTTCTAACCACAATAACCTCAAACCCTAACTCTTCCATCATGTCAACTATTTCATCTTCGTTAGAAAATAACCTTGTTTTTCGACGTGACACTAGGATCAACACGGGTGTTGTCGAAGTTGTGTATGACACATTCGTGGGTTTTAGACCGTACGTTGTTGTAAGGAATTTTCGGAAATTTATTATAGAGTTCCCATTGGGCACTTCAGAGTAATTTATAGATAAATATGAATGGAATTTTAGACCAACGATAATTGCGGGAAAACAATGAATGCTAGTGTTAGAACTTACATTCAACACGCTGTAATGAGATAATCTAGACAAAATGTGTTTGAATTTCTCGACGAAGATAGGGTTATAATCGGTTATAACAAATTGGACTTGCGAGTTGAAAATGTGAGAGGTGATGAATAATGGGATTATTATTTCGTTGAACTCGTGAAATAGGTTTCCTGAGAAGCCACCAGACGAGAACACGATTGCTGGAATTGTATGATTGTAGTCGCAATGTTTTGCTTGAGTTTGTGGTGGTTCATAGAGGAAGTTAACTGGAGTTATGTTTTTCAAGAGATCAAATTGATCCCATGCGTATGGTCGAACTTGCACATTTTTTTCCTCTTCTTTGAGCGAAGTCGAATTCAATCGAGTAGGCATATATATTTCCAATGTTTTGAGATTGATTTTTACAGGGTTGCTTGCAACACAAACTACTGAGTGAACTGTAGAATCACAAGCGAAACCTGTTGTTTCAAGCTTTGGTAGATCATTATCTCCTGTAAGGCAACACGAGCAAATCCAATTAAACAATTACGTTCGTATAAATGTCGGTTCAGATTAGCCGAGGAGATCGAGATTTTGACTCGGATATGACCCTAAATCTAAATACATGCTTAATTATTAAATTTAACACATTGACAAGCTAGGAAGTTGCTTTAGACCAGGGCCGTCTCTGAGGATTTATTTGACGTATATTAAAACATATACAAAAACGTATATAAAAACGTATAAAAATTTATCTATAAAAATGTATATGTTTTTATAAAACCGTATATAAAAACATATAAGAATGTATAAAAATGTTTATGCACTTTCAAACTATTTGGACGAAACCTGCAATTTGGCCAAACCTTATGGACGATTTCTGCAATTTACTCTATATACTATATGCACCTTTACTTGTACAAATACAAGAGCCATCAACTTGCTGGCATATCTTTGTCTTTTAGAGTTCATTGTTTTTTAATCCTAATTTATATAGTTAACTTTATTGTCATTTTCTCTCCAACAAAACGAATTGTTAAACCATATAATAACGTACACTATTTTAACCACATTCTAAATGCTGGTAACCTTGTCATGGACTCATCGGTGCCTTTTAGAGTTCATTGTTTTTTAATCCAAATTTTTATAGTTAACTTTCTTGTCATTTTCTCTCCAACTAAACGAATTATTAAGTATAATAACGTACACTGTTTTAACCACATTCTAAATGTTGGTAACCATGCATGTCATGGACTCATCGGTGTCGGCAAGCGGTGGTGTGTAGTAACTAGTTTTAGAAAAACTTTGATAGCCAGTAACGCTGACTAGCTAGCTCACACGCCCGTACCAAGGACAACACGTGAAAGATAATGTTTAGATCGACTCGGTGACTTAAATATCTATCAATGGCTATGAATTGAGCTCAACGAGTCTAACTAAGCTAGTTGTATATAGATATGTGATTTCATTATAAAGTGTGTTCCTTTGTATGTGAGTGAGGATGATAAAGATACGATCATGAAAACTTACCTATAAGCGATTTAAGTGATGGTAGCAGGTTATCTTCAACATCAACTTCTTGCATCGTAGCATTCCACTTTCCTGCACACATTATAAGAACAATTCAACAGAATTCATATATACGAAACTAAAAAAGCATAAACTCGAAAAACTATAACTTAATTACCAAAGCAAAATTTGATGTGATCCAGTCCATAAGATTGGATGTATAACATGTAAATGAACACAAGTAACCCGATTATTTGAGTAGCACCACAAACGAGTCGTCTTCGATGCTTCTCCATTATTTCAAGAAACGAAATGCTGTGACTTCAAAACAAGTGGTAAATAAGGAGGATCACTTAAAAACTTAAAGGGTTATGGTTTGTGAATCTTTTTGAGTCTATAAATCCAAGAAATTAAAGTTGGAAAACATATATTTATCAATAATGTGTTTTGGTCTTTTTCAGCTTCAAGTATACACTTTCATTTGCGGGTCAAAGTTGATGGGAAATAAAGATGTTTAAATAATCCGTACCTTACTTGGCATATATTCTTCTTGTAGCTTTTAAACTTTTTATTTTGGCAAAGTTTAATTTTGTTAGTAAAAAGACATGCATATTGATCCCTTTATGTTCTAGCTTAATTTTACCAAAGATTTTCTTCAAATAGTCCCTCTAACTTCTATCAACCCTTTACCACGCTTCAACGACATAAAATATGCTTGTCGTTGTATTGTACTTTAACAAAACAGAATTTAACCTAAACGAAAATTTGTTTATATCAAGATTGTTTAAACTCGTTTTGCAACCCGATCACTCAATTCGTCTAGTGTGTCACCTCTTAAATGATACATAGTATATAACATGTTAATTTCAGGTAAAACAAACACAATATTTAGTTTAAATGTTGCAACAAGAAACTCATACAGAATTTCATTGCATGCGAGCCATCTGTATCATTTGGGCCACTCAATTATTCATATTGCATGTTTAACATGTTGTTATGGTTATCGTTTATCATGTATTTTAACTATTTTGTCCCAACTTTTGTTTGGTAGATATAATTGATACTTGTTTGTCTCTTTGTTTGTTTCTACTTATATTTAAATGAAACTTGTGATAGAGATGTTCCAACTATAAACACAAACTATATTCATCATGTTGTTTCATATCATACTTGCTAGTAGATAGTATTGACAAAGTTGGTCCTTGTAATTAACATACGTGGTGGTCTGCTTTTTCACTGTATTTCTTGAGTATCTCGTGTTCGTCTCTATACAAAATGTAAGGTGTGTATGTTACCAATTTCTTTAATGAGATTACACAAAATGAGTCTTGTTGTAAATAGGAGACTCAAACCCATGTGGCCATCACAAGAAGGTATAGAAACCAACTTAAAGCTTATAGTAACTTATAAGATGCTCATTTTTTTCTCCATTTTAGGCAAGTTACAAACTTTCCAACTATGATATCTTTCTCAAGAGTTACAAGTCTTCTTATCACAACTTAAGAGGCATTACCATACCATTTATAATAGCTAAGATCGAAAATAATAAATTGACTTAGTAAGCTCATATCGTGTTGTTTGTTTCAGTGAGATGTTTCGCATCTGAATCTGACTACCACCTCTTACTAGTAAAAGGTGGCTATAATGTCTGAATCTGATTGAAAAAGTGTTGTTTGTTTTTTTATAATTGTCTGAATGGTTTTAATTTTCCCTTTTTTAAGTATATATTAAACTATTGCAAATACGATTAATAAGTAGATGGTGTAAACTTGAAACAAAACATTTTTATCATAAATTTAACACAATTATAAATCATTAAATAAATTATCTTAATACATATCCAAAATTTTACATAATAAAAGTCTAAAAATAAAACATAACCTTAACGCAATGAAACAACAATTAAGTAACTTAACCAATACCAAATAATTTAAAACCTAGCTTTGCATAATTTGTGCCGCGATTTGATTTCGTAAGTTAATCATGTATTGTTGATCCGCGTCACTCCCAATTGGTTGAACAACTTCAACATCACCGTCATTATCATCATGTACATTTTCATTATCATGTACGTCACTTTCATCGTATTCATTAAACAAATCATCGCTTAGACCCTCTTTTCGAATAAAATTATGAATAGCAAAACATGAAATAGTAATATCTCTTTGTGTTACCAAAGGAAATTTGGGCATACTCTTCAAGATTGGAAAACGCGCTTTTAAGACTCCAAATGCCCGCTCAATTACGTTTCGAAGTTTTGCATGAGCGTGATTGAATTTTTCTTTACTGCTCATTGCACGTTTTCGACGAAAGTCTCCTTTTGGAGGTAAAGGGGTGCGCTATAGTAAGATGCCTTATTCATAGCAAGAAGTCAAGTGACCTTTTGAAGGTAAAGGGGTGCGCTATCCGCAATCAAACTAAAGGGCTAAAGAGCAAGAATGCCTATAGATAGTGCTTTAGTAATAATATAGATAGTCATAAAAGATTTGTTGACAAAATTGACAAGCATTCATACATCTGACGATTCTGTTTTTGTACAGCAAAAGAAAATTCAAGCACTGTCTCTCAAAGACGCATACGCAGTAATAAGCAATCCTGAAAACCATCTATATCACTTTATTGAAAAGTTTAATTCCCCAAACAATCAAAATCACTAGATCTTACATTGTGATAACTAATGGTCAATTTCATACGATTATATGTTTTAACATCTTCACAGCTAAATGAAGTGACTAGAAGCCTTTTTTTATCTTTTCATTATAAGTAACCTAAAACACCAAATTAACACTAATTTGCATACAAATTACATTAACATATAACTCAAGTTTCACAATTACGATAAAGAACTAAAATCACCAAATTCACATACTAAACCAAAATCTCACAGAATAAAGAATTACCCAAAGTCAATCATCTCCTGTCGGAAACAAAGTCAGAACCTTTCTACCATTAGCACCCTCAACCTCCTCCCCATAAGACGACACAACCGAATTATTCACAAGTGTCGTCCCAACCCTCTGAACCCCTTGCACCTGCCCCTGCTGAATACTACTATTCTGCCTACTCAAAAACGAATGCTCAAACTGTCCATTTCTGGGAGACCCAAAATGACCCATTTGCCCATACCGCGCCTGCAACTGCACACCACCACCAGCAACCATCATCTGTTGCTGCTGCTGCTGCTGCTGATGTTGCAGTGCAGCCACAGGTACATAAGGCAAATAATGATCAGAATTGGACCGCAAGAAATGTGCAGGAACAGGCGAACTCGCAAACAGATGATCGGTAGCAGGATCGCCACCCGACCCATTATTACCCCCAGCACCCCCATTACTCAAACCCTGCATTCTTTTCAAATAAAGCCTATACTTTTGCAAATGACTAGCCACATTCTCCCTAGTCAACCCATCTACACTCATCAACTGCATTATAGTCTTGGGAACAGCATTCTTAATACCTAAATGAGCAACAGCATCAACAAATCTTTTATGCAACTATAGTCTTGTTCCCCAATATAACCCACTCCTAGATAAAAATTTGCAAATTGTCGTATCCATCCAATTCTCGCCACTTTACACAAAAATTATGGGACATAATGGGGCTTGCAGAACCAATAAAGAAGCTAATCCAAACACCCCCTAAATACATTTTCGGTCACAACCTACGAACCCTTTCCGTTTTAACTAATCATTTAAACTTTACACATTTACCCGATAAACCCGATATCCACCCAATTCCAGATAATAACAAATAATCATAAACGCAAGTAACGAAAAACGGATAAGACCAACTGATGTGGTGATCCTAACTGAATAAGTTCCTAACTAAATAAGTTCCTATCAATACCAAACAATGATCCTATTAAATCTCATAATAAGGAGTTTTTTATTTGACTCTTGTGGTTAGAAAAAGTTAATACATTATTGTAATAGTTTGGAAAATAATTAAAGCACAGCATCTGATGTCTTTATTTCTTTCTGTTTTCCTTTCGTTGCACATTGTTCCTAACTAAATAACTGTTATGTTTACATCTTATGACATAAAGGTGCAAGTAAGTTTGATGTTTAAATAGCGGTTATGTGTCTCGATAATTTTGACCCGTTAACCCACCGTGACCACTTAAAGGGGTGTTTGGCAAACTATAACAACAACTTTTGACCCGTTAACCCACCGTAACAGCAACTTAAAGGACTTTAATATTCAGTCAACTTCAAAAAAAAAGAAAGAAAAATACCAGTTCATATTATCTGATAATAAAAGCAACGAACTAAAACAAGAGATAAAGAAAACTTAAAATACTAGTTCATATGTCCTTTTTATCATTACGAATAACCACTATTATCGGCTAAGCATAGATTGATGCGAGTTTTAATAAGTATTCATTTCAGTTCTACAACCTAGCACTTAAATCCTAGAGAATATTACACAGAACATATCACAGAGGATATTACACAAAACATATCACAGAACATCACTTAAATGAAGAAGAATATTACACAGATGACTTGATTATGGCTGATCACCGTCATTCTAACAACATCCGTAAAATGAAATTCCATGATTTTTCAGTATTTTATCAATATACATCAGAAAATATTCTCAATAGGTCATAAAATTTCCATAAATCAAAAATCACTAAATCAGTTTAATAAACCAATTTCTTATAACAAAGAAACTCGACAATAATATCCTTCTTTAAACGAGTCAAAAGTGCACCCAAATCTAGGTGACTAAACCAAAGCAATCAAGCTATGTACCAATACGTATTGAGTGAGGCCCTCCTGAGTAGCATCGACTAGTTGTAATAACCCTCCTCATCTGCAATGAAAGACGTAAATTAATGGAAAATGTACTATATACCGAAATGTGTAAAACTAGAGGTTGCAAAATAGGCAGGCAGGTCAAAATGGGTTGGGAAAGATTGACCCAAAAACACACGATTCACAACCAAGAAGTTTATTATAAATATCGGTTGTCAAGAATCATATAATTTTGATAATAAGATACGTTTTTTAATAATATGATGAGGTTTTATAAATTACTGATACACTTGGGGGATTTTTGAATTTTGATCCTTGCAACCAATTCAACCCGCTTATTAAAAACATAATCCAACTCGACCCATTTATTAACAAATGAGTCAAAATTGCCACCACTAGATAGGCTAATAATGCACAAATTAAACTAATAGGCTAATAATACACAGATTAAACTAGTAGACTAATAATGCACAGATTAGAGATGGAATGAGCGACTACCACCACCGTCATCTTCCGGGTTGTTCTCGTCCTCATCATCATCAAACCCAATATTCTGCAGAGTTCAAGAATTAACATTAACTCCATCTGACCAACAGAATTAGAATTATATAAAAAACAGGTGCGACCTCTAAATCGTTTAGGACCATAACTATTTACTTATAAGAGTTCAAAATTTTGGGAGGAGTGTTTAGTGTCGTGCTGTTAGCTTAACCTGGCACCGCTTTCCCCTTTTGACCGTACATAAAACTTACCAGTTTTGACCGATTACCCAATCCACACAATTTGTTACACAGGTAAAAGAAAGAAAAATCTAACAATCTATTAGTAATTATTACTGAAAGAGTAGATTAGTTTTACGAACCTCTGTGTATCCATCCTCAGGTTCATCTTCTTCAACATTTTCGTTGTCTTCTTCCCCATCTTCATCTTCATCCTCTTTTTTTTCATTATCATCATCATCTTGACCCTAAACAAAAGAAGCATATAACAAAAATTGATACCCACTTTCTTTCTATAAACCTTATTTAAATTTGAATAGCTTTAAACGGAAAATAACCTTTATTTGATCCAGCTTCTCAAAGAGATCCAATCTCTGTAGGTCTGCCCCCAAAAAACAGTATTGTTATATACGTGACATAAATCAAAACTTAGAAGGGTAGATTTGTTCATTCACTAGTTAGTTAAATCATAACTTCAAAACAGACCTGACTGTGGATCCCATCGAACCTTCTTATTGTTACGCCTCGCATTCTTAGCAACTATTTGAGAATAAAAAAATAAAAAAGTATCTTAGTGGTGTTTAATCGATTAAGCCATAAGGTATAACATGTGAAACAAAATAATGAGACACCTTTACACATTATATTTTACTAAATCCCGACGATTTACCTAGTTCTGCAGGAACATAGTCATCAGTCATCATCATAAAGTCCGAAAGTGGGCGCCTCTTTAGACCTCCATTCTCTGCCACCACAATTAATAAAATGTTTTATTAGACTTTATAATGGCTATAACGTATAATATAAAATCCAAAAATGGAGTCCGAAAAAGAGTTAGGAGATAAATAACATAATATTTCCTGAAAACCAAACAGAAATCATCTAAGTAAATATAATTACTACTATTCAACTTCCAAAACTGATGCTAAATCAGTCCTTTGTATAAAAAATACGGAGTAACAGTTTAAAATATGGAAGCTTACTCTCGGCTCCTTGACGGGCATCGTCCAAATGATATGAAGATGAAGTCCAAAACTTCTGCAAATCGTTACCCCATGACACTAATTTCCTTAACTGTTCATCTATTTCTTGAGGATTGACAGCAGGGAATTCCTTGATTTCCTGCAATGACAATATATAAGTTTTTAATATTAAACACCAAAGCATAGAAGATCACGCAATCTATATAACCTCTTCAATGCATGTATATCATCTCAGAGTCAATACACAACTAAAAAGAACAAGACTTGTAATGGCTTCATGCTATAACGAAATCGATCAAACGCAATCTTGCATACAAAATATTTCACGCGACGCTCAAAAATCAATTTTTTCATGGTAGTGATCACAAAATTTAGAACAAAAACTAAATATTCTCAGATACTAGATACTATGAAAATGTATGCATTTTAAGATTGCTTATAAAAACTGCTTTAAGCTTTTTCAAATAATCCGATAAGCAGTTTGAAATAAGCAACTCCCTTACTGATTACACAAAAACTGCTTATTTCATTATCATTTAATCAAAAAACAGGTTCGATAATTGATCCCAAACACCCTCAAAACTATAATCTGATGTATCATAATGCAATAAAAGCAACTATAGAGAGTGTTTTGGATTGGTTTGTTAAAACAAATTACGAGTTTCAAATCGCGTAACAATCACTTTGTTCATATAATTTCCCAAACACTGTTTACAATTATCTGCAAACGCAATCATGAAATAACCATAATCTACTCCAAACCACAATCCCAAACACCCTCTTAATAAGCAATCACAAAGACCCTTTAAAACAAACATCAAGTAGAATATTATGAAGTATGCTTTTGAACTTATTATATATTTTTTTAATAATCAAATAAGCAGTTTGGAATAAGCAACTTCCATACTGAATATACAAAACTGCTTATTTCACCCTCAGATAATTAAAAAAAAACAACCTCAGAACTGCTTATCAAATAATTTCGAAACACAACAAGCAGTTTTAATAAGCAATAGCAAACAGCCCCTTTAATCAAGTACTCATCAAGTACATTATCAGGGACGGACTACAACTGACTAGGTGTTAACCACAATTATTTTTCGTACTATGTGCATTTAAAAAAAATCAAGGTATATCGTTAATCACTGCAAATGTGTTGTGTCTTTGAATAGAGATTGGTGTGGTACAAGGCGTTTGGTATATCGGGTTGGTATGTGAAGGAAAAGCACGGGGCCGGAAGGGTGGGCCGAAAATGTGGAAGTAGTGGGCTCAAAAGGTTGGACCATACTTAATATATATATAGTAATGAGATAAGATTAGATAAATGGTTGACTGGATTTGTTTGGTGAGAGGACAAGTTGTGTGACTTTTATGCGATTAGGGTTAGATTAAAGTGAAGAGAGATATTAGGATTGTGAGGGTTATTATAACAAAACTGAATCTTGGATCGGGTGATAACATGATTTTTTCTTTGGGCCTGGGTTGTTTTGTGTTGGATGTGGATTTGTTTTATGGACTGAAAAATTATATCAAATAAATGCGCTGAAATTATGTGATTATTCATTGAGTATTTTATTTTGGTATCATTTTTTGGCCAAAAGTGGTATTTTGGTCTTATAAATTTTCATAGGGTTATGTCGTTGACAAGATCGTGATAAAACCATTATCAAAGTTCATTTTAACCAAGTAACGAAGGCTAGTTTTGGGTATTGAACCGCAAGATGTGACTACTGCGTTAATTCATTATTATTTACTAGCAGGGTACCCGCGCGTTGCGGCGGCGGGTACCCTGAAATAATATTTTTCGGTGAATCATGTATTTTAGTTTATTATGTTCTTTTTAATAATAAATTTACGGATATCAAGAATTTCATGTGACGTATTTCAACTCCTTAACTAAGGAATTTATGTCGTCTTTTTAGGTCTTTTTTAAAGTCGTTCGTATAACATGAGCCCGTTTTGTCAGTGCCCGTTTAGCCCGTGCCCGTTTGGCCCGTGTCCGTTCGGGTTCTAGCCCGTTTGGCTCGTGCCCGTTTAGCCCGTGCCCGTTTGACCCGTGTCCGTTCGGGTTCTAGCCCGTTTGGCCCGTGCCCGTTCGGGCTCTAGCCCGTTTGGCCCGTTGCCCATTCGTGCTTGAATATTTGTATTAGTAACATTTAATGTAGGAATTGTGTTTAAGTTGGTTGTACAATATGCTTGATAATTTGTATTTCTTATGTAAGGGGTGTTTTAATAACTAAATTAATTGTATTTATTGACCAATTAATTAATTGACTACATTAAATATCTTGACCAAATTAATAGTGCTTTGTATTTTGTATATTAAGCTTTAAGACTTGTAAGTCTTAAAATTAAGATTGATGAGAAAGATCATTATTAGCGCTTTGTGTATTGTACAATAAGCATTATAGCTTGTAAGTCTTATGTAGTATAGATGGCTACATTAAATATCTTGACCAAATTAATAGTGCTTTGTATTTTGTACATTAAGCTTTAAGACTTGTAAGTCTTAAAATTAAGATTGATGAGAAAGATCATTAATAGTGCTTTGTGTATTGTACAATAAGCATTATAGCTTGTAAGTCTTAATTTTAAGACCAAGAGGAGAGAGAGTCATTCATGCTTTATATGTAGTATAAATTTGAGGTTGAAGTGAAATTTCACGGGTGTGTGTACTTAGTATCTTGAAGATATCGGGGTTCGTTGGATGCATGATTCTTCGAGATCCTTGTTCGAGCTTTTAACCGTTAGAATGATTACGACTTGAGTTATCTAGTTATACCTGATGTAAGGAGTTACGTTGTTGTGCTCACTGTGTATAGCTATCACTTTAAAGGAGTTACGTTGTAATGCTCAAGTGTCACAAAAAGCTGTGGATAATTTGAGAGAAGTTCATATACAGTTAAGGAAGGTTAGATAGGTATATGATTCTACCTTTATTGAAATTCTCGGTATTGATTCTTAGTCAGACAATAGTGCAAGTTTAATTCACAAGTTCGGGTTATTTTACTTCAGTCTCAAGTTTGTAATACTGAGTTTTCTCCATCAGTAGTCACTACAAAAAGCCGTCAGAATGATAATGGGGTCGATAAAGAGTTCACAGAGAAGAGTATAAATGAGTAGAGATTTTATCAGCTGTTGATTCTCAAGGGCTATTTATGGTACTTCACACATCTTCAACTAATTGGACATACAGGGTTTACGCTGCTTCCGTTTCCATCGTAACCATAGTGTGTATGCTTTCGATTCTGCGAAGACATCGTGGGGGAAGAGAGAGTGAACGTTCTTTGACTTTGCTTGCATTCTTCACGAAAACACTCTTTTTCCAGATGTATCTACATTTAGGGGGAAGAAATGTGCACATCAGCGACGCATAACAGACTCACGTGATCAAGCTTACAATTTTAGTACTACCGAAGAGACGTCCGCAGAGATGATAAGTGGTTCAGTTTTGTGATTTTGGTGTAATCGTTTCAACTTTCGCAAGTTGTGATGTGCGAAGTAGCCTACTTATGTGAGAAGATCTTGCTGATTTCTTGCATGTTACTCCCGAACGGAGTTTCCACATTGAGCATAATCGTTACAAGTACCAGTCAGATTTGCTTGGTGTGGTTTACCATGTCATCTGCAAATTCCGCTGCGTACTTAAAAACTTCAAAAGTTAGAAGACATGTTAACTACATCAAAGTTTCGAATCTGCTGAAGACGGTTATCAGTTTGGGGGGAAGCTGATTCAGAAGCTTCGCCAAAAAGAAGTGTATGAAGATGCCGTTAAAGACATGCAGCATGAATTGGGGGGAAGTTAATCCAGTTCATGTATATTACATCATTTGACTACAAGTGAAGAAAAGTTCTCAAGCCAAGGTACAAGATGAAGACAATGAGCGTCAACTGCAATCATCCTCAGCATTTGAAGAGCCTATGAAGACCTTTCTTTATTTGTATTTGTACTTGTAGGAAATGGTGTAAGTAATCCCATATGTTGCCACATTGGGGGAAGATTGTTAGGAATGCTTCTAACACGAAAATGTGACAACATATTCGGGATTACATTAGTTTTAATGTATGGCACATACACAGGTACTGAAACCTTCAATATTGTAAAGTAGTGTGTATGGTTGCCTTTATATATCCTCCTAGTCTTCACTAGGAGGGTGAGCCTTGTTATTGTGTTTTTCCTTTCACTTTCATATTGAATAAAAAACTAGGCTTTATCTCTCTCACTCTACTCTCTCTCTCTAAAACTCTTACCATGGAGATGATGTATTATCATCATCCCCGACCTCCCGAGTCACAATATATCATCCAAAACACGATCTATCAATTGGTATAAACAGCCATGGTATTAGTTTTGGTTGATTTGTGTGATGTTATCTTGTCAAAATCATGCCTTTTTTATGGATCTGAACTATTTTGAAGCTGTGTTGCATTACTGTTTTGAAGATGTTGAATTACTGCTGGGACAACTGGTAAAATTTTCTTAATATTTATATTATTGACAAATTCATTTCTGTGACTAGGACACTTGACTTGACCATTATGTGTTAAAACGAATAACAGACATGCGCATATTGACACTCGGATATCTCACCAAGGAACAGTGAACTTCCACTATTAATAATTTAACTATGTTTGTTGTATTGAAAACGGGAGGGTATCCCGGCTTCACACGGATTGACACCACACGCAAACCAGGAACAAATAGAAAATTCGTGAAATATTAGGAAATAATTAAGGACTCGGAGATGATCTCAAGTATTATTTAACGACTTTTAAAATAAATAAATAAATAAACATTCTCGAACTAGAAATGGTTTAAGATGGACCCAGATTTGACACTGTTTAACGGGATTCGGGTATTTAATTTACTCAGGGCACAAGGAGTCATGTAGCATAAATTTTCAACCCTCCCAAATTCCACCAATAACATCTCTCCAACTCATTTTACCCTTCCAACCCTCTCAACCAACCCTCCCAATTTAATTCTTAGGCATTCATCACTTTTTTAACCCTCCCATTTTTCATTTAATTCAACGGTCATATTTTGCAAACAATGCATACAACCAGTAGCTGGTTACACAGCCAGCCCTTCTTCAACCCTTCTTCAACCCGCTATGTCGGCGGCGGTGTTTCCCAATGGGTTGCTCCAGCCCTCCTTCAACCAGTGTACCACTCCGTAGGCCCTCACTTTAGTTTAAAATCCCACTATACTTATACATACTTAAAAATAAATACTACTCACTCCACTAAGACCAAGGGGTGCAATTCGTTGCCAAGCTCGCCGTGTCCTACCTGGACCTTCGCCGAGCTCGTCTCTGCACCATGGGAGCTCGCCATCGTTCGTTGTGAGGGTTTTGCTCGTCTGCACGACGAGCTAGAGTGTCCGACATTTTTTTTCGTTGCTTTTTTTTTTTTTTTTTTTTTTTCTTTTCTTCTCTTTTATGTTCTATGTTTCTTTCATTTTTGTTGTTGCAAATGTATATATGTGGAACATATATGTAAATGTATATAAAACAAAGGTTTATAAAACTTAGATTTCATTAAACATTAATACGAGATACATAAATAACAACATACGATTAACGTAGACAACAAACGATTAACACAAACAACATACGATTAACATAACCAGCGAACGATTAATGAAAAGTATCATCTGAATCTGGGTAACCTTCAGATGATTCGGAAGCTGTGTAAATACCACACTCCCACCTTTCCCTGCGTTCTTCAGCCTCTTTTGCTTCCCTGCGTTCTTCAGCCCGCCTCTCTTCTGCTTCTTGATATTCCATTTCCAGCAAGACCTGAATGTCTTCATGATGTTCCCTGTCCCACGAGTCCTGCGTGTCTTCGTTGGCAACCAGTGGATTGTTCACCGGAATGTGTTGCTTTAGTTGGAGAAGTTCTTCATCAGGTATCCAAAACTGTTCATTTTCCGGTGGATTGTTCACCGGAAAATTTTCTGGTTGGAAAACTGGAAAGATATGTTCTGGGGGAGTATGGAATTCTTCAGTTTATGGAGGTGGGGATGGAAATTGTTGGCCGAAATCTCTTTGGCGAGGCGGGGATGGAAATTGTTGCCCGAAATCTCTTTTGCTGGAAGACATTTTGAGTTAAACAAGGTTGGATAGTTTAGATGTGAAAATTGTGTGTGATAATGGAAATCAGAAGGATTGTATTTATAGTGGCAAATGCACACGTTTTCAATATTTTATTCTTGAATTTGAAATTTTGAATTTAAAAAGATCCCGCCTAGGCTTTGAAATTTTGAATTTAAAAAGATCCCGCCTAGGTTATAAATACCACACCATCATATTAGTTTTAACCACACTTGTAATATTCTCCACACTTGCAATATTCTCCAACACAATTGAAATGAGTAACCGTTTGGCTAAAGAGGACGAGAAGTTGCTAGCAGAAATTTGGGTTGCGGTTTCCCAAAGTCAAAGCTACGACAATGAGAGATCATTTTGGAACCAGTTTGTAGACATGTTCAACAATATGTCTAACGGTGAGATCCGTAGCAGAAACTCACTCAGTGGTATATGGGCAAGTATTAGCAGCGAATGTCAGAAATTCAATGCTATTTTCTTAGATTTGGAGCGTACACGTGGGGGCAATGACGGTGAGCTTCTCAACACTGCAAAGACTATGTTTCAAGAATGATTTGCGGGCAAAAGCTTTCGCTACGAGCACGTGTGGGAGGTTGTGAGAAATGTTTTGAATGTTTGAATCGTTTTCAATATGTTGTATCGTTTTTAATATGTTGTATCGTTTTCAATATGTTGTACCGTTTTTAATATGTTGTATCGTTTTAAATATGTTGTATCGTTTTCAATATGTTGTATCATTTTAGTATGTTGTATCGTTTCAATATGATGTATCGTTTTAGTATATTGTATTTTTATTTGAATAAAATTAGTTTTAGTTTATTTGGATATTTGATAAAAAAGAAAAAAAGATAGTGATGGGGCCCTAATGGGGCCCGAATGAAGAGCCCGCACCCCTTGCTCTAATACCTTATCCCCCCAACCTTTTCTCTGCAAACCCTACCCTCCCTTTTGTCGCCGCCCTCTTCTCTTCCCCAAACAAACCGAACCATCACCATCACCATCACCATCACCATCCACCATTAATATCTTTGACCTTAGATCCTTGTCTCCTTCATCTTCATAGGCTAACATAGGAATTAGGGGCTTAGATATAAGGATACCACACCAAAAAGGGGTGATTATCCTCCCAATAATCCGAAAGTAATATGGAGTTTAACTCCGGTGTTCCCCATAAATCTGCACCTCTCATGTGGTATTCGAATCACACCATTATCAAACACACAAAAAATCTGAGAAGTTCTCAAGATCCAGGTCAAGTTGTGATTCGAATTGGAGGTTGTGGTGGGTTGATATTGGAGCAAGTGGGTTCGGATTGAAGGGTTCTTGTTAGTGTTCATACGCCACAGGTTGATCCTTAAATTTAGTTGTGTTATATATTTTTTTCTTGTTTTTAAATCGTTTATGAGAATTAAGAATTTAGGTAGAATGAGTGGTTAATAAAATTAGTAATGATATTTTATTTACTGTCGAATTGAAGCATCTAGGCACACCCTTAATCGACCTTGAAGAAAGATTTGTAGTTATGGTTGTAAAATGGGTCGAATAGGATTTTTAGAAAGAATTGAATTTTTGTAATGGTTGTTGTTGCTGTCGAATCAATTTGTTTTAGCAATGGCAGTAGGTTGTTCGAATGAAAGTCCTAGGATGTGAGGCTTGATTGTGTTACCATAGGAGCTAAGTAGTCATGGATGTGTTGAATTCGAATCCCTCAAAAGAAATGGAACCATGAGGCCGAACGTATTGTGAATCCAAAAAGGCCATAAGACCATGTTTAAGGTGCATTAGGGAAGTCTAGACACCAAAGGTTCATGGGATTGAACCAGTGGTGAAACTGTGGCCAAGGTTGTAGCGTAGTTAAAGGCCGGTTAGAGTGGTGATATTAGGGTGAAATGGTTAACGAACCCTAGCCTACCATAGGACCATGTAAGAAGTGAGGACCCCATTCTCGGATAACACCAAAAACAGCCCTCAACGAGCCTTGTGTAGGATGAAAATGTTAGCACCATGGGCACTTGTATAGCCAAAGAGAAGGTGAGAAGTTAGGACACTTAGCCTTGAGGTCACTAGTGTAACCATTGTCGACCCCAAAATGGGTCGATAACTTAGTAAAATCGTACCTTAGACAACCAAGGAGTTAGGCTCGAGAAGTACTCGAAGGATAGCCACCAAGTGAGACCACAGTCGTGGTCTTTGGCTCATCAAGGTCACGAGTTAAGGTCTCAAAAGGAGACTGCCAAGGCAGTAATTTGGCGCAGGGGATTTTATTCCCATAAGTGTATTACCAGGCGAACCTAAAAGACCAGCCAACAGCCCACCTAAAGTCCAATAGGGGCTATTTAACAAACTATGTATTGGCCTGTAAAACTGGGTCAGTTTATAGTCCATTAAGCTCACGCAGAAACCTATTTATAGCAGCCCATTTAAAGCCCATATGAGAGCCCACCATAAACTGTACAGCCTTAAACCCAATTCGAGGTATGGGCTTAAGTGAAGCCCATCAGCCCACGCAAGATCTATTTAAAACAGCCCTTTAGTTAGACAATTCCCCCTCGAACCAGTTGGGCCGCAGCCCATTTAGTATTTAAGGACATTCGAATGACAGTTAGTGAAACAATGTCGAGAACAACTCAACGAAGTAATAAAAACCATTACAAAATAAACTAACGACAAAACTTTATATGTCGAATACTATTTAAAACTTTAAAAGCCGTCAAGAGCTAATGTATAATAACACATGTCAACAACTTGAAATAGCCGAAAACACCAAAATAAACATAGAAATTTACTAGCTTAAAACTTACATAGTAAAGAATATAAACATTTAGATATAAAAAGAATTCGAGTAAATACTTAGGTGAAAAGAAGTTTTGCCAAAATGTGTGGATATTAATAGCCGAAATGATAAGCAAACGATTAGATATAAATAGACATAAATATTTACAAATGATGAACCTCACTTACATTTTTTGAATAGGCATAAGTATATATATATATATATATATATATATATATATATATATATATATATATATATATATATATATATATATATATATATATATATATATATAAGACTTGGGTTAAAATAAAAAGATGGTTAAAATAAAAAGAATAGGAAGCCACCACATTGCGACATGTGTCCCATTCCCACTCCCTCCTTTTTTTACTCTTAGGGGCTTTTTTGTCATTTAATATCTTTACCTTTAGTATATAAATAATTTTTTTTTCATTATCCAAAAAAAAAAACACACACAACACCGTATTCTCCACCGTATTCTCCTCCGTGATCACCGCCGTTTACTCCACCGTATTCTCCACCGTCAACACCGCCGTTTACTCCACCGTGATGTCGATCGATTGTTTATCACCACTGGATAACGAGTGTTCATCTTCTATTAATAATCAGTCATCATCATCAACAATTAGTTCAACATCAGTTAATCATGATCGTAAGATGTTAACTAATTTTGAATCACTAATTTTGAATTATTTATGCTTATATCAAACCTGCACACAAGGTGTTTGATGACTAGCAATTAGATTTTGATGCAGTAGATATATAAGTTTGATGCACTAGATTTATGAGTATGATTCTAGATAACTGTGTATAGGAAACCTGTACATCTGGTGTGTTTGATGAATAATAATTCGATTTTGATGCAGTAGATGTATAAGTTTGATGCAGTTGATGACTAGTAATTAGATTTATCAGTACGATTTCTATATATAGGTTTCAGTAGATAACTCCGTATAGGAAACCTGCACATCAGGTGTGTTTGATGAATAATAATTAGATTTTGATGCAGTAGTTACGTGATGTATATATGGCGGGACTAATGCGTACTACTTCAAGATCAGAAAGTGAGAATCATTTTTTTGGGAAATGGACCAGCCCTCACCTTACTCTTGTTGAATTCTTAAGCCATTACGACACTGCTATAGAGTATCAGAGGTACATAGAGCGCAAGAATGACCATGATTCTAGATATAAAACTCCAGTATTCAAAACAGATCTTTCGATGGAAAAAGAAGCATGTAAGCTATATACTAGAACACTATTCTTCGACGTTCAGGATGAGATTTATGCTTCGTATAAGTATTGCATTTCATTAAGTGTTGATCAAGCTGAGAATATGGAGAAATATGCAGTTCGTGATACTCAGTATCATAATGGTAGTGGAGACAATGATTTTCCTGTTTATCAGGTATGTATCAGAAATATTATATACTGTAATGCATACTGATTCACACTTCTATATTATATACTTTAATACACTAGTAATAATCATAGTGATGCATTAGTTTATTCATTGTGATGCAGTAGCTTTTGCACTGTGATGCAGTAGATTTTGCACTGTGATGCAGTAGTTTATAGACTTTGATGTACTATTATTTTATGCTCTTTGATATGGTAGTTTTATACTTTAATACACTGTTATTTTTAGAAACTTTTATGTTCTAGTATTTTTTATTTTATTAATATCTAAATTTAGTGCATTGCCTATTTGATTAAATCTTAGTGTCATATGTAGTGAATCTCATTATCTTAATTCATTTTGTGACAATTTAAATATAATTTTGATTTGTTTACATTTTTTTTGTGTAGGTTGATTTTTGTAAGTCTGAGATGATTGTTCAATGTAGCTGTAATCGATATGAGTCGTATGGGCTTTTATGTCGTCATGCATTCTATGTTTTGAGGATGAACAATGTTAAGGAGTTTCCTCGAAACTACTTAAAACAACGGTGGTTAAAGAATGCGAAGCCTTCAAGATCTGCTCTTCCAAGAATAATTGGTGCATCAGATTTAGTTCGGAATGAAGTTCTAGGTTTGTATGAGATTTTTGAATCTACTGTTGATCGTTTGGTACATGATTTGAGCAAGATGGATATATACAAAGACAAGTTGAAAGAGTTATTGGATCAAGCTGTTATTGATATTCCAACAGTTCCAAAGTTGAATGGGAAAGCTGTGATGAGTTCGATGCTAGGTGTCAAAGAGCCTGATGAAAAAACCTTAAACAATCCAGGCCTAAGTAAAACTAAAGGATCTGGTTGTTTTTCAAGGTTTAAGCCTATAGCTGAAGTAACTGCTGAAGAACTATCAAAGAGAAGGACGTGTGGCGTATGCGGTCAGAAGGCAGGCCACAATTCTAGGACTTGTGGAATGGCATTGGCTGAAACTCCACCATCAAAGAAACAAAAGCAACAAGATCAACCAAAAAGAGCTGGTTTGAGACAATCTACACGCAAGAAATGAGTATTCTTTTTTTATTGAATCTACACGCACAATTGAGTATTCTTTTCCTTTATTTTACGAATAAAGCACTGTTATGAATTGAAAAGAAATATAGGTATAGCTTACAATTTTAATGGAATATCATATTAGTTTAAATATTTTTTGTGTTTTATCATTTTGCTGTTATTATTTAGTTCATAATCATGCATTACAGTTTTAAACTGAGGTTCAAACAGCTATATACATTATGATTTTATTGTTTGATGCAATATATTTTGCACTGTGATGCAGTAGATATAAACAGTGATGCAGTAGATATAAACAGTGATGCACTAGATTTTTGCACTATGATGCACTAGGTTTTTGCACTGTGATGCACTGTCCAGTAACAAAGTAATATTGATGCAGTAATTATCAAAGAATTAATAAAAACAAAACCATAAATAAAAGCAATAAGGAAGACTGGTCATTAGAAGGAGTTGTAAAGCAGTAGATATAAACAGTGATGCAGTATATATAAACAGTGATGCACTAGATTTTTGCACTATGATGCACTAGGTTTTTGCACTGTGATGCACTGTCCAGTAACAAAGTAATATTGATGCAGTAATTATCAAAGAATTAATAAAAACAAAACCATAAATAAAAGCAATAAGGAAGACTGGTCATTAGAAGGAGTTGTAAAGCAGTAGATATAAACAGTGATGCAGTATATATAAACGGTGATGCACTAGATTTTTGCACTATGATGCACTAGGTTTTTGCACTGTGATGCACTGTCCAGTAACAAAGTAATATTGATGCAGTAATTATCAAAGAATTAATAAAAACAAAACCATAAATAAAAGCAATAAGGAAGACTGGTCATTAGAAGGAGTTGTACTTAGTTTTCAACAACCATTAAGCAAACATAAAAGTACAGTAGAAACATGATCTAAACATGATCAGTAAAATATATCCAAAAGATTTAAGTTTTTTTGTAATCCCAACGCAAATTTCCCCTCACTGATCATTCAAGTGTCTTGACTAGAGTGTCGTTAAACCTCTTCATCAAATTTTCATCAACTTTGACATCAATATGAGTTAAAATCTTAGACTTCTTTTTTTGCTTCTTACCAAATGCTTCAGCTTCTTTTATCAATTTCTTCTTTTTAAGATTAATATCTTTTAGTAATATCTTTGCCAAGTACTTTGCACGAAGCATTTTTAGTTGTGATTTTAGAGCTGCGCCTTCTCTTTGTAGTTCATTCAGAAATACTCCTTCTCCAGCATACATTTCCATATGCCTCATGACAAAGATACCACAGTCGACAGCATTGTATGTTGTATTCCATTTTATCGGCACCATTCTTGCGTCCGCCAACATAAACTCACCGAGCTTTGGGTGCTTTTTCCTTTCTAGGTAAATGATAAATGTATCAATCTGTGAAAAATAATAAGATTCTGTTAAATTAAATTTATTTTTTTGTATGCAGTAAATTTCAACATGGTTCAAACAGCTATATACATTATGATTTTATTGTTTGATGCAATAGATTTTGCACTGTGATGCAGTAGATATAAACAGTGATGTACTAGATTTTTGCACTGTGATGCACTAGATTTTTGCCCTGTGATGCACTAGATTTTTGCCTTGTGATGCAGTATGCAGTAACAAAGTAATTTTTTCATTTTGATGCAGTAAAAAACATTCTTTTTATTTTTAGATGTACTTACCAGAACCTGTGCATATTTCCCATATCTATCTGAGATATTTTCAATGCCGTTGTCGATGTTGTCGATTATGTCTATATCACCATTCTTCAAATTAAAGCATATGACATAGTAATGATTCGACCCATTTTCAGTCATCTTTATACAAGGAAAGAAGATCTGTAGACATTTTAACGCTTAAACATCATTGGAATTAATAATAAAAATCAAATTACTTGAACTCATAATAATAAATCTATTTTTTTACTTACCAAACCAACGTCATTTAAATCTTTCAATCCTGAAGTTTCTAAAACACTCTCAAGATTCTCTTCAAACTTCATTATTCTTTTCTCCAAATATGGTACATCATCGAAATCGACCATACTATGAGGCTGTTTTTATAAATATGAAATGATTTATAAGCATTAAAAAGTTACAACTTAATTTTAGCTATATTATATAGTTGCATTACTCACCAGGATTAATGTACTACAGTAAACATTTCTCTTTCCTGAAAGTTCGTCTCGGAATTCCTCTTCATTGTTTAGTATAATGCTCCATAAATCAATTATAGGTGTAGCAACTTCAACTTCCGGATAAAGGCTCAAGAAGAACACACCTTCTAATTGCAATCCTTTTCCATTGAAAACAATCTCACTGCACATTTAAGATTCATTAATATTTTAGTATTGATGCATTGTAATATAAATTATGATGATGTAACATTCAAAAACCGATGCAGTGACATATAAACATTGATGCATTAGCTTATGAACAGTTATGCAGTAACATATTACCATTCAGGATTGCTTTCACTCCACATGTACTCAACTAGTTTTATTTCTGCTTCAGGCCATTTTTGATAAATGTGAACTTTCCTATCATAGAATGGCGACTTCATAGCATTAGAGGGCTTTACTGTACGCTTTTCCTTTGCAATATCAACCTCTTTATCCTCTTGCATAGCTTTTGCGCCTTTCTTTTGGCCTATTTTAGGTTTTTGTGTATTCTCTTTAACTGTTTTTGGATCTGCTTTTTTCGTTGGAGCCTTTTGAGCTTTAACCATTTCCTTTTTTGTTTCTCCCTTTTTACCCCTTACCTTTTTTTCCGGTTCCACATTTGTTGCTGCATTTTTTGCCGGTTTCTTCTTGGTTGGTGCCTTTTTTCCCTTTGATTTTGGTTCTGTTGCAGCAATACTTGTTTCCTTTTTATTTTTCTTTTCGGGAATGAAATTATCTGGCGCAACAAAACTCACAGGAACCGCATCAACCACATTAACAGTTGACTCCTTTACCACATCTGATTTACCAACTTTCTCAGCATCAACTTTCTCAGCATCATAGTTTCCAGAAATGTTGCGTTTTAGCTTTAACTTCAATCTATTGTAGGGCGGAGTTGCAATTTCAGCTTTTGAATTTAGATCATCAACAGCTAAACCTTTTGTTGCATCTGTTATACCAGTAGATAGAAATGGGAGTTTCATGATGTTGTCATCCATCTCATTTTCAATCATTCTTGGTTCGCCTGCAATTGCCCATTTTAGCTGTGATAGTGTAACATCTTCTTCAGGATTTATTTTTCTTCTTTTGTCATTACTTGAAATGATATTTGCAGGTTCCTCAGATACGGGCAAAGATACAATATCTTCAAGATATTCATACTGCATCTCTTGGGTTTCTGTCTGATTCTCATTTGTTGATTGACTTCTGTTTTGGCTTGTCAATAAATCCAAATCAAATGGAACAATTGCGTTATCTTTGGTCCCAACTAATTCTTTCCCAAGCAACTCATAATTCTTTTTCTCATTACTTATCTTTTTCAGAATGTCATTCAAATCAACAAGATCTTGCTTCTCGTTCGGTTCATATTTCCTTCCATCTTCTTTTATACCTTCACCTCCAACACACACAAACCAAATTAGTAACTCTGATTCAGTAAAAGTAATACAATAAAAGTTTTATTTCTAATGCATCACTATCACTATGTATAAATTTACTACATCACTACTTATATATCTATTGCATCACAATAAGATATGATGAAATAACTAATTATGTGTGATGCAATAACTAATTATGTGTGATGCAATAATTTTTATATCTGATGCAGAAAGTTTTGATGCTATAACTAATTATGTGTGAAACAGTAAAAGTGATGCAATAAATTTACTATGTATAAATTTATTGCATCACCACTTACATATCTATTGCATCACTATGTATAAATCCATAACATCATAGTTAAATCTTTAAAGGCTTATAGATTATGCATCCAAAAATTTTAAACAGAATTCAGATAAACAAAATTAGAATTCTGTTTTTTATACCAGAATTCAAATAGTTAGATTAATTTTAGTTAAGTTATCACACACATATACAAATAGTTAGATATGTATTTATTAAGTTATTACACATAACTACAATTATATAACTTTTCTTATATCCCACCTTCATCAGACCTGATCATTTCTTGACTGCTATCTTGGGATTTTTGAGATAAATTCTGAGAATTATCTTTCAACCCACTTTCATTAGACTCAATCAACATTTCTTGACTTGTCTCTTTTTCAACATCATCCTTTCCTTTATCAGCTTCATCATCATCTTCATTAACATCCTCCGTCTGACATTTTTCTTTTCCTTGATCAACAACTTCATAATCACCTTTAAAATTATCTCCGATATCAACTCCATCTGAAAAGTTTTCATTAACTCCCTTATCTCCTTCAATATACGACTCTTTATAGAGCATATTTCTTTCTTCCATCATTTCTTTGATCTCCTCATCATCTGGGTATGATGAAAATGCTATCTTCAACTTGTCATCTGTTCGAATCATCAACTCCTTACTCTTTTCTAAAATATCTTTTAAACAATCTCTCATTTCCTGCACGTGTAAAACAATTTTTTAGTTAGTGCATCACTATGTATAAATTCACTGCATCACTACTTATATATCTAATGCATCATAGTTTATATCTACTGCATCATAAATATATTAGTTAGTGCATCACTATGTATAAATTTACTGCATCACTACTTATATATCTAATGCATCACTACTTATATATCTAATGCAACATAAATTTTTTAGTTAGTGCGTCACTATGTATAAATTTACTGCATCACTATTTATATATCTAATGCATCACTACTTATATATCTAATGCATCATAAATTTTTTAGTTAGTGCATCACTATGTATAAATTTACTGCATCATTACTTATATATATACTGCATCATAAATTTTTTAGTTAGTGCATCACTATGTATAAATTTACTGCATCACTACTTATATATCTAATGCATCATAGTTTATAACTACTGCATCATAAATTTTTACAATTACCTTTTTTGATTTGGACTTAAATAGTAGAAGTTCCTCATCTCTGTTCATTGTTCCGTACAGTACACGAGATAGATCAAGATGTTGAGTATAAAGTTCATCATCCTCCTCTGTTAGTATTTGAAAAAAAAAACAGTTAGTAATAAATTATTTTATATTTTTATGCACCTTTTTTAACAATAATATTTACAAATTTATCTTTATAAATATACCTGTTTCTTGCATCTTCTTTTTCCTTTTTTTCAAATTCTTCTTTGGTGATTTCTTCGGTGTTTCAATTAGTTGCATACCTTCCAAGATTGGAAGTTGACCAAATCCACCTGTAATTTCTTCATTTTCCCTTTGTTTCAAAAGTGTTGTACTCCAAGCTTTAAATGCTGGCACCGTTCTATTAACAATTGTTTTTTCGGAAACTGTTGAATTGACGTAGATAAGCTTCAAAAAAAAATATATACATATATATCAGAATAAAATAAAGATATAATCGATAATATAAAAACTGTGATGCAGTAACAAGTAAAGGTAGATGCAATAGAAAAAAAATTATAAATCTTACCGCCAAAAGAAGTACTGGTCCAGCAAAGAAGACTCTTGATTTAAATTCCTTTAATTCTTTTTGCATACATTCGAGACAGTAAGTGCACCAATCCAATTTTGGAACATTCTCGATATCTTCAATTGATGGAAGAAATCTTTGATTGACTGAACCGTCTTTGTTTCCATGGGCAAAAATTGAGAAAAATACTACCAAGAATCCTACCTTGAAAGCCCAACTTTCATCTGAACTTCCAGTCAGATATGCTTCTAGCCTGCTTATTGGAATTTTCTTTTGGCTTGCTTTTGGTGCATTACTATCATAGACAGACAAAGGTAGAGTTGATCTCCATTTTACCGTTGTTGCATCTGCAGTTGTGCTTTCTCGAAGAGCATTAACCTTTATTTCACCCATTGGAATACCAAGAGTTTCATGAATGAGTTCTTTGGTGACCTTAATCTTTCTATTCTCGCTTAAAACCAATGTGCTACTAGTAGCATCAAAATTCTTACACAACCACATTCCTAAAGCTGTGGGTGTAGATTCAAAGTTGAATTCTCCACAATAATGGCCAAACCCCATTTCTTCTAAAAGCTTATACTGACCAGGGGTACAATTATCAATAATATTCTTCAAATTAGTCGGTGAAATTCTTGTTTTTAGATTTACAGGTTGAAACTTTTCACCATCTCCTTCACAATCTTTGTTTTCTGATTCTTTTTCTTTACCCTTTTTCCAAACAACCATTTCATTATTAGTCTTCTTTTTTGATTTTATTTTTTCTTCCTTATTTTTAACAACTACAGCTATCATTTTCCCATTCACGGTTTTTAACTTAACTCTTTCGTCAGGCGCCGTTTTATTTCTGATTATAAATTTTTTTGGTCTCTTTTTCGGGCTGCTTTCTGTTTCTTCCTCTTCATTTTCAACAAATTTTCTCTTCCCCTTCTTTTTTGTTTTGCTTGATTCCTCAGGACCTATATCCATTTGTTCTTCAATACCTGTAACATTTTAAAGAAAAATCCATAAAATTTTTGAATGTATACTGCATCACTTCATTAAAATTATTGCATCACTTGAACACATACAACATCATTTCATTAAAATTACTGCATCTATCTATAAAAATAACAAATAAAATACTTTCAGATGATGAGAACACTACACGCCTAACCTTACGTACATTTATATACAACTATAAGCAATCTACTGCATCAGTTTACACACATCTACTTCATCTATCAACCAAAATCACACAAAAACACTTTCGGATCATGAGAACCCTACACGCCTAACTTAATTTACATTTATATGCAACTATAGTCAAACTACTGCATCAGTTTACACATATCTACTGCATCTATCAACCAAAATCACACAAAAACACTTTTAGATCATGAGATCACTACGCGCCTAACCTAATTTACATTTAAATGCAACTATAATCAAACTACTGCATCAGTTTACACGCATCTACTGCATCTATCAACCAAAATCACACAAAAACACTTTCGGATCATGAGAACCCTACACGCCTAACTTAATTTACATTTATATGCAACTATAGTCAAACTACTGCATCAGTTTACACACATATTCTGCATCTATCAATTAAAATCACACAAAAACACTTTCGGATCATGAGAACACTACACGCCTAACCTAATCTACATTTATATGCCACTAATAATCAAACTACTGCATCAGTTTACACACATTTACTGCATCTATCAATCAAAATCACAAAAAAACTCTTTCGGATCATGAGAACACTACACACCTAACCTAATCTACAATTATATGCCATTATAAACAAACTATTGCATCAGTTTATACACAACTACTGCATCTTACAATCAAAATCACAAAAAAACTCTTTCAGATGATGAGAACACTACGCGCCTAACTTAATCTACACTTATATGACATTATAAACAAACTATTGCATCAGTTTATACACAACTACTGCATCTTACAATCAAAATCACAAAAAAACTCTTTCGGATCATGAGAACACTACGCGCCTAACTTAATCTACAATTATATGCCATTATAAACAAACTATTGCATCAGTTTATACACAACTACTGCATCTTACAATCAAAATCACAAAAAAACTCTTTCGGATGATGAGAACACTACGCGCCTAACTTAATCTACACTTATATGACATTATAAACAAACTATTGCATCAGTTTATACACATCAACTGCATCTAACAATCAAAATCACAAAAAAACCCTTTCGGATCATGAGAACACTACGCGCCTAACTTAATCTACAATTATATGCCATTATAAACAAACTATTGCATCAGTTTATACACAACTACTGCATCTTACAATCAAAATCACAAAAAAACTCTTTCGGATGATGAGAACACTACGCGCCTAACTTAATCTACACTTATATGACATTATAAACAAACTATTGCATCAGTTTATACACAACTACTGCATCTTACAATCAAAATCACAAAAAAACTCTTTCGGATGATGAGAACACTACGCGCCTAACTTAATCTACACTTATATGACATTATAAATAAACTATTGCATCAGTTTATACACAACTACTGCATCTTACAATCAAAATCACAAAAAAACTCTTTCGGATGATGAGAACACTACGCGCCTAACTTAATCTACACTTATATGACATTATAAACAAAATATTGCATCAGTTTATACACAACTACTGCATCTTACAATCAAAATCACAAAAAAACTCTTTCGGATGATGAGAACACTACGCGCCTAACTTAATCTACACTTATATGACATTATAAACAAACTATTGCATCAGTTTATACACAACTACTGCATCTTACAATCAAAATCACAAAAAAACTCTTTCGGATGATGAGAACACTACGCGCCTAACTTAATCTACACTTATATGACATTATAAACAAACTATTGCATCCGTTTATACACAACTACTGCATCTTACAATCAAAATCACAAAAAAACTCTTTCGGATGATGAGAACACTACGCGCCTAACTTAATCTACACTTATATGCCATTATAAACAAACTATTGCATCAGTTTATACACATCAACTGCATCTAACAATCAAAATTATTGTATCATTAAAATAGTGTACTTACTTTCCGATATAGAAATAGTTTTTTCCGGCGTTGTTTGTTTTTTTTCTTTCATTACCACTGTAACCGGACGCTATTAGTCGATTACTTTGCCTAGATGCTAAATCGAAAAAATAAAAAAGGATTTCAGTAAAATAAAATTAACGAAATGATGCAATAGATTTAGGGTTTGTATATGAACTTACGAGGAGGTTTAAACGGTTTGACCATCGATTTGATGCAATAGAGGGAGACGACGTCTAAATTTTGAGTGTGTGAATTTTAGTGTAAATGAAACCAGATCTAGGGTTATATCTTTTGGAGACGACGTCGTTTTTGTTTTAATGTAATTTTCTAAAGGTACGTGCATTTTGAATTGCTTTACATCCGCCCCTTGTTTTTTCATTATTTACAAAATTGACACTCCGCGTTTTCTAACACTAAAACTTAATCCAACGGTGGAGATGGCTTCCTATTCTTTTTATTTTAAGCATCTTTTTATTTTAACCCTACCCTATATATATATATATATATATATATATATATATATATATATATATATATATATATATATATATATATATATATATATATATATATATATATAGACACACACACACACATGACAAGACTAATGTAAATATATATATACACTTTATCGAACAATTAATTTTACGAACACATAGGGAAAAATTGGTAAAAATATATTCAAACTAGACTTAAAAAGGCGTAGTAAAGTAATATGTTAAAATAAGTTCACGATAGTTGTAAACCATGACACGTGACGAAATATATATATGTAATACGGAAACACTTATATTTGACATATTAATAACAAATAAATTAAAAGTGAACATCATTAATTTATATACGATTAACTAGAATATATTAGACGAGACCTAAAACTTTAGACTAATGTTGTATAGATAAATCATGATAAAGAGGCTAATTAAATTATTCAGATTAGCGGTTAGAAACCATTAGGTGATGAATTTCTCAAATATAAAGTCATATATTAAAAGTCAACATAGGCGAATTTAACTAGGTTTAAATTATACCTTAGGTCGTAGAAGAATCCCGACCACTAGATACCACGACTTTAGGACAATTGTAAGATTACACGTCACCATCTTTTAGGAGAGACTTTAGTAACCACGCTCACAGCCACATGAGTAACAACACCTAGGTATACTTAAACATTGAGATTTAAAATTGAAGAGACTTGAATATAATACTTGAAACTAAAACCTGGTTATGTAATTTAGGTTGCGTGTTGGTGCCGTGCACACTCTAATTTCACTGCGTTCACTGTTCAGGCCAACAAAGGTGAGTTTATAGCCCCAGTTTTACTTTTACTTGTTTTACAAATATGAGGTGAGAAACATGCAAAAACTTTTTATGGACCATAATGTTAATGTTTTTACTCAAACCTATAGTGCAGTTAGCCTAAGCCCTAGAACCCACTGTTATGCCCATTTTCATGAGCCGTTAATTTCCTCTGGGAAACGCGATTGCTTTAGATAGATCTATTGGGGTGACTCCCCCGTTCGGGTTGACCGGATAGGCAAACGAACGTATAGCAAGTCGGATTTCTAGCGTATTGGGTTAAACACTCGCTAAGGGCCCCTGATTATTGTTTATGTGTTAGAGATTAACACACTGGACTGTCGAGCTTCGGTTGCATGAACTTAGTGCTAGCGTAATAGATACTTTTGTATGACGTTATATGTGTTGTAATGATCATGATGGTCCAAACTAAATTATTTGATGATTTTAAATTAAACCTATGAATTCACCAGCTTTTTGCTGACTTTTTAGCATGTTTTCTCTCATGTGAATAATTAACTTGGTATGGCAAGTTATGACAAGGCAAAGGGTCATGGAGCTTTTTATCAGATTGGCAGTTTATTTTTAGAGACTTGTTTTTATGTGGGACCACTATGTTTAATGGGCCTAAATTCTATCTAAACTATGACGTATCTTTTGTAAAACTAAATTTATGATTTTAATTAAAAACGGAGTATGTATTCCGTTCTTCATTTCCTTGTGTTGTGATTTCCAATAAGTAGCACCCTCAAAGTTCTGTATGCTTTCGCGACCGTTGTAAATTTTGGGGGTGTTACAGATTGGCATCAGAGCCTAAGTTATAGAAAACTATGTACATATAAACCCTAAACTATAACCATTTTTATAAAAACAAGTCCCTATGACCGCCATTTGCCTTGCTTGCCATTTTGCTTGATGATTATCTGACTTGACTGTTTGTTATGATTATGACTTGTTACTATAAGTATTATATGTATATTTATATATACTTAACCCACACTAGTTATTATTACCGATATACTTACACACTTATACCATGTTGTCACAGACTATGTCTTCCCAACCTATCCCGAATTCAGAAGACCCGTACATGCAAGTGCTGCAACACTATAATGCACCGGATCCTGACCTACTCGTGCCCTCACTCACAGCAGCACTGCCTAAATCTAGTCAGCCTACTGGTCACGATACACAGCCTACTTCACCTACTCTTCCAGTCAGATGTACAACTCGTATGAGAGTTCCTGGTTATCGGATGAGGTACTCGGATTTTCTACCAGTATCCCAGAAGAGACCTCGAGTTATCTATACAGGAAATTCTACCACTCCAGTGTCGGTTTCACCAGCATCATCTCCAGAGCATTCACCACCTCACCAACGTCTCAGAAGGGCTGATGATTCCTACTCAAAAGAAGAAGAAGAGGAAAAGGATCTTGAAGAAGATCCTGAAGAAGAACCAGTGGCCGATCCTATTCCTGAAAATGTTGCACCAATTGAGCCACGAAATGGGAAAGGATTATTGGAGGAGATACCTAGTACATTCGAGTTGGGACAGAGCTCCGGAGCAGCACAGGTTATGGGAGAGGGCAAGGATATGCCTCTCGGGTTAGGTTTGAGAGCTGCTAGATTATGAGTCAGGGAGGAGGCTCCGACTACTTGCGAAATTAACGGCGAAGTTTGGAAGGATATTGAGTGTATTCACAGTGCTCCACTCCAGGCAGGTAGTCCCATTTATGATCCATCTTCACCTACTTTCGTGCTGCCATCTCCATCACTGTCAATTTCCCCTCCACCAGCCGTATCACCAGTGGCAGAAGAGGAGGAAGATGATGTTATTGGGTTTATAGATCAGTTGGGTGCTCAGGGAAATTTGTTGGACGTTTATTCCGACCAGTTGGAAAGATTAGGGAGACGGGATGAATAGGTCGGTAGAGAGCTTGCTGAAGTTCGACGAAGGTTAGGAGATATAAGGAGTGACCAAGCTAGAGCTTGGGATGCCGAATGGACAAATTGGCATTGTATTCATGAGCTGGAGTCAGTTATGGCTAGAGTCACGAGAGCTGAGCACGAGGATCGCAAGGAGGTATTAGGATTAAAGAGACGCGAAGCGCAGCTCGTGACTAGGGTAGGAAATTTGGAGACCATCATAGCTCAGACGGCACAAGAGTTGACACAGCTACGCATTAGACAGGATGAGAGTTAGGAGTTGAGTTGTATCTACACTAAACTGGGTAGTTGCCAGTTAGTGGTAGTAGTTGTAGTCTTAATAGTAGTCGAGGAACTTATGTATTTCTTAGACGTCGAGTTTAAAATTTTGTACACCTAACCTTATTTTAATATATGACGAGCTTGATCGACTATTTTATTATTTCCCGTCCTTAGAAATTTACCTTACCCATACGTGTTATACTTGTGACGATTCTTCAAGTTTTGATTTTCCCTATCCTTTTTATACAGCAACATGCCTCCGAAGAAAGTAACCCGAACTACACGTGCACAACCTGCAAACCAAGGCCCCGTCAGACCTGAAGCAGCAGCCCCACAAGTGAATCGAGCCATGATCGATTAACTCGTAGAGGAACGAGTAGCAGCCGCACTAGCTGCAACAAACCACTCCACAACAGATGTTGGAAACTCGAGACCTGTAACTAACGGTGCTCGAGGTTGTACATACCAAGACTTCCGAAAAATAATGACGGGAGGTTTTGGAGGTACAGAAGGAGCAGTTGCGTTGGTCCGATGGATCGAAAGATTGGAAACGGTGTTTAGGATTAGTGGATGTTTGGAGGAAGATCGAGTTAAGTTTGCATCATTCACATTACTGGATGCAGCTCTTACTTGGTGGAATAACTACTTGAAATCATCTGGCTATGACGCTGCGTATGCAATGTCATGGGAGAGCTTTAAAGAGATGGTTCTCAAGAAATACTGCCCTAGGAATAAATTAAAGAAGTTGGAAGTAAAATTTAGGAATCTTAAGGTGCAAGGCACAAACATGGCAGTATATAACCAACGCTTTCAGGAACTAGTTCTACTGTGTCCTGATATGGTTTAAACCGAAGCTCGTTTGTTGGAGAGGTATATCGGTGGATTGCCTCAGTCTATCAAAGGAAACGTCATGGCATATAAGGCTGCGAATCTCCACGAGACTATGGAGGCAGCTAACAAACTGATGGATCAGGTGATCAAAGATTCGATCGAAGCGGGTGTGAATAACAAAAGGAAATGGGATGACCATCCCCGGAATCACAACCACCCGAGCAAAAGGCATGAGGTTGCCAAGGTGTATGTTGCCGGACCTAAAGAAAGGAAGGCCTACGTTGGAAACTTGTCGTTTTCTAATCAATGCAAGTTGCACCACAAGGGTCAGTGCACGGTCAAATGCAAGAAGTGTCAGAAGATAGGACACATGACCCGCGATTGCAGAGCAAGACCTCTAGCGGTAGCACAGATTGCACAAGTAAGGGCTGAAGTCACTTGCTATGGATACGGTGAAAAAGGGCATTATAGGAATGAATGCCAAAAGATTAAGAACCAGGGAAACGGTGGCAACAAAGGACAACTAAGAATTCATGGTAATCTAAGAAACCCAGGAGCCGGCATGAACCAAGTAGCTGTTGTGCCCAAAGGACTAAGGGGAATGATGCAGTAGCCCGTGGAAGGGTTTACGCGGTGGGCAAAGTGGAAGCCCAGGAGGACCCGAATGTGGTAACGGGTATGTTTCTCTTAAATAACCGCTATGCATCTAAACTAATTGATACAAGAGCAGATAGGAGTTTTGTTTCCACTGCCTTTAGCCCATTGCTTGATATTACTCCAACCCCTTTAGGAAACGTATATTATATAGAGTTGGCTAATGGAAAAGTAGAAAAAGGTAGACACCATAGTAAGAGGTTGTACCCTAATCCTGTCCAACCGCCTATTCAATATTGATCTAAGGCAAAGGGTCATGGAGCTTTTTATCAGATTGGCAGTTTATTTTTAGAGACTTGTTTTTATGTGGGACCACTATGTTTAATGGGCCTAAATTCTATCTAAACTATGACGTATCTTTTGTAAAACTAAATTTATGATTTTAATTAAAAACGGAGTATGTATTCCGTTCTTCATTTCCTTGTGTTGTGATTTCCAAAAGGTAGTACCCTCAAAGTTCTGTATGCTTCCGCGACCGTTGTAAATTTTGGGGTGTTACAACTGCTTTTACTGGTCAATATTTTTTTTGTCAAATAGTACTATCAACAGTTTCTCAACAGTTTTAGTGTATCAAAACATGATCCATTTTCAGTCCTGTATACATCTTTATCATATTTTTTTTGTGACTGGTTTGTATTCCCGTGAGATTTGTGGTCGATATACTTATAAATACTGGTCGGAAAAGTGGTAAAATACTGTGTCTGATAAGTAGTCGGATAATACTGGTCGGAATCTGGTCGGAATTTTTGGCCGAAAAAGTCATCGGAAAGTTTTATCGAAATTGCTTGTATAAGTAATTTCGATAAACCCTCTTCTATCGAAATTCTTGTGTAAGAATTCGATAAAATCGAGGGTTCATAGGAATTATGGGTCTTCTATCACAATTCTGGAATTCCTATAGAAATTGTGTGCCTCTATCGCAATTGTTTGGGTTATCCAAATTCTTGGATTTTTTTGCTTCTATCGCAATTCTGGACTGGGATTCTTATCGCAATTTATCGGGTCAAACGGTCAAACATATAGAAATTCCTATGACTGCTTATCGAAATTAACATAAGTAATAAGATGAAGATGTAGAATGTTTGACCACATAGACCAACAACCTAATACAACATGACACTCTTTGACTTCAGTCTTACTCCATCATCAGTACAGAAAGTTAAATCAACAACGAAAAGAACTGATAAGAAGAAACACGACTGTTTTTTATTTATAAAGAAACCACAACCAACCCATATCAAATCCATAACATCAACTCGCAATCTATCCTAACATTCCATCCCGCTCACATATCAAACAACACCATTAACTACACTTATCTCATTTCTAATCGTACACAAGACTCAAAAAGTAAGAATTAATCATGATCTCAGATGGTACAACCTTTCCACAATCTTTCAGTAAGATTTTTTGTTGAACCGTTTCATCATAGATTCTTTGAAGCCAAGCTTCTTGTTAATTTACGAAATTGCTTTAAGAAGAGAACAAGAAGGATGTTTTTGTGTTTAAATAAAATTATACAGGCTTTAAGGTTATGGGCTTTATTACACTCTACCTATTTATTTTTTTCTTGAAAAGATTAACTTGAGGCACTCATGGTTGTCAAGTCGACTCTACTGCCACAAAACGCAATTCTGCATAAATTGATTATTCACTATCAAATTACCAAACTAACCCAAAATATACGTCACCTTCCTCCTCACAAATCCCAATTCCAACTTGTCTTCAATTCAAACGGCAACGCAATTGATTATTTCATACCATTGAATGGCTTAGAATTTTGTATCGGTGATAGATGCGATGACTTGATATTTCATGTGTTTTATCTTTTGGGAAAAAGAAGTAGTTCTATCTTTGTATCTTAAAACTTAAATTTAAAAAGAGTATTAGAGCGGAGAGTGCAGCTTGCCGAAGGCCTCGTTGTGGCTGACGTGGAGCTCGCCGAGCTTCGCCGCTGCACCAAGGAGCTTCGCCGACCTTCGCCTTTGTTCCCTTGCTCGTCTACACAACGAGCCTCTTGCTCTGACAACTCGAACGTTAATCTTTTATTGCAAACGAAATTCAAATGGCAACAAAAAATAAACCCCACTTTTTTCTTCCCTATATATACACTACAATACATATAATTTACAAACACAAATATTATAAAAAAAAAAAAAAACACACACACAATTAAGTCTAAACATGAGTGAAACATCTTGGTCCGGCGAGGATGATCTTGAGGAGCTTGAAGAGATCGATATGCTTCTTCAAGAATTCAAGAACGAGCAACAACAACAACAGCAACAACCCAAAAGTAGCACACGCACATCCATTCCCTGGGAATATGAAATTGCTGAAGCACGGCTAATGCGTGATTATTTTGGTGACAATCCAAAATACCCGGAAGAATTGTTTAGGCGTCGCTATCGTATGAGCCGTAAACTATTTTTAGAAATAGTTCAAGGTATTCAAACATACATTCAAACTCATCATCCTTTTCCAAATCACTTTGATTTCTTTAGAGTCCGACCCAATGCCGCAGGTAATATGAGTTTTAGTTTGATCATGAAATGCACAAGCGTTATACGCCAATTGGCGTACGGCGTAGCGGCTGATGCATTGGATGAGTATTTACAAATGGGATCACATTGTGCACGTGATTGTTTAGATAACTTTACTATGTGTATAATCCAGTTGTATATGGGTGAGTTTTTAAGAAAACCAGACGAGAATGACATTCGTAACTTGTACCACGCACATAATGTGGTTCATAAGTTACCGGGAATGTTGGGAAGTATCGATTGTATGCACTGGGAATGGAAAAATTGTCCTAAAGCATGGCAAGGCCAATTTCACCGAGGTGATAAAAAGTATCCAACCATAATGCTTGAAGCCGTTGCTTCATATGATTTGTGGATTTTGTTAGAGTTTTGGAAAAATATTAAATTGTGTATGACTAGAATCGAACCCGGGACTGAGGGATTGCACACTTTACGTATGAATGATCAAAGGAATAATTAATATATATAACTATTATATATTTTAATTATTTGGACACAAAATATGGACTAACGGACGTTAAAGTAATTAACGGAGTTGACTAATGACTATTAGTAAATAAAGGAGGGGGTTGAGTGTCGAGTTTTAGAACCTAGGGATACGCTGGCAATAACTTGTTGGACAAGATTAATGCTATCTATAAATACCCTTTAGTCCTATTCGGTTTAGAGAGATTTTTTATCCCTAACCGAATTTACTATTCGGTTCTCGACTATATGCGACACAAATAATAACCTAAAGTCAAACATGGTTGTTTGACAAGCCATGATTAGACGCCACAATAATATACTATATAGGCAATAGACTTTATTCGCTGCATATTATTGATCGTACAGTGTTATTTGACATATGATAGATATGTTGCATATAATTGATTGTATAGTGTTATTTGACATATGATAGATATGTACTATACACTTTGTATATTATTAATTATATCTATGCATGATCATAACACATAATATATGCACATGTATCGTACGGTATGCATATATATGTATATTCTATTCTTCCTTCTTGAATAATAGATTCAAGGTTTATTGAACAAAATAGTTTTGGTTTAATAAATTGTGTTCATTCACTAGCATCAACCTTTGGTTGCTTTTATAGTACGTGTGTGGAAGATCTCGGATATAACATACTTTTGTTATTCATCTTGGATTGTGGAACAAAAAGGTAAGGGGTTCCACGTTAATCCGTTTGGTTGTTCAAGAGAAGAGAAGTTCAAGTTTGATCTTTGTTTTGCTAAGATCAAAAGGTACGTTTCCTTTATTATTTGGTTATTACTTTGTACATGTTAATTATGATCCTTGCTTTCGCTGTGTATGTGCTTTGATGTTTATGGTTTATTTATTTATTTGAATGTCAAATTATCTAAATACAACAGTGGCATCACGAGCCGTTTAACATGTAATTGTAATTATCGAAACACATAATTAAAATCAAATCTTGTTTGGATTTACATGTTCATATGTCGAATTATTTTTTTAGGGTTTTTACAAGATCTAAAATAAAAAAATCGATCATAATTGGGGGGGGGGGGGGGGGGGTGTCGACCCTCTTTAATAAAAAGCTAGTTTTGTAACCCTAAATTAGGAACATGTGTTTATGTGATTATTTTAATAAAGGGTTACGTTCGATCCATGATTTTTTCATGCAAAGAAATCAAGGATTAGGGTTTGTTTTACATGCTACATGTTCTAGATAAATCTAAAATTAGGGAAGACCTAATCTATTAAATTAATGAATCAGTTATGTGCATTGTGGTATTTAATTATTAAAACTTACGCGGTCAATTGTTGGCGTCTGTGGTCCATTGGGTACAATGCGCTCGAAAACCAATAAGAGTTTTATTAATTATATACATAATAATTACACATATTGATTATTAATAGGATTTATCAAAAGGTTTGTATGTGGCTATATGATTTAATTGTTAAGATTATATGCGTTATTCGTGTTTATTTAATTTTGTTGAAATTACTTGTCTTATTTGTTTAAATTATTCATGAATTGTAAGCAAACAAGAGGGTGATTTTTGGTATAAAAAATTAAATGTACATAATAACTATGAAACCTTATGCTGTGGTAAATTATTTATTGCAAAGTCTTATGTGCCGATAGTGGTTCGCTTCGCACAGTAATTTGCTCCCAGGCGAGACTAGCAATTTAATAATTTACTACATATTTTTTATAAGATTTAGAATCAAAAACTTTTAATTGATTGATGCAACTGTACAAATGGTTGAAGCGGCGGACCTAAATTAGACAAACTATAAAGTGGGTATAAGGTTGGTACGCATTAAATTGTGACCTTAAAGAGACTCCATTCTGTCTCTCCGCTCGCCTGTGCATCTAATTAGACTTACCAAGTACACCATTACATGTACGAAGCATCTTAAGGAAAAGTTGTAAATTGGTCAACGCCTCAATTAAAACTTTGTTGATTTAACTCTTAACAAATTGGTAATTAAAATTGTTTTGAAAACTTATGATACAAAGATGAGTGCATGCTTCTTTGTACATATTTTGATTGTCACATCAAAATAAATACCTTATAAAATTTAAGTCACGTGCTACCTAATTATAAGAGACACTTGGAATTAATATCTGGCGTAAGTGAGACCTTGACACAAATATTAATGACAAGATAAATTACATACTTTTATTGCCAGCAGATCAACTGAGTGTAATAAGAATATGTGAATTTACAAGTTCCTAAATTAGACGACTTAATTAAGTTATAAGTGAGACCTTGAGACTTAAAGCATGAGATGGGAAGAAACATGCTTACATTGCAAATTGTTTGGCAAATGTAATTCCCATAAATTTAGGAGTCGAAAAATTGTTTCGCGATTATTGTACGACAAGTTACCATCTTTTGTACTTTCACTGCTTGCAGATCAACTGATGTGGTAGAACTATGGAAAGTTGGATCCTTGTTTTCAAAAAAATTAAATGGTTATTTAATATTATCTGGGTAGTTTTCTTTTCTTGAAAAATTATTATCGAAAATACTAATATTGAATTTTGAAAATTCTTTTAATGTATTAATGCAACGTTAAAAACCGTAAACGTGGGGCATTCTTTTAGTGGTAAATTGATCTACACCCGTAGGGGTTTAGGCTAGAGTCAACTTTACTAAAAGAATAAACCTATTCTACTTTCTTAGAGAAGAGTGAGACTTAATCATACCCTTTTTCATGAATGAGAAAGGTATGATAGGAAAATTAGAATTGTCTAAATTATAAGAAATAACTCATAGCAATTTTTGAATAGTTAAGAAAATTGCACATTTATGAGTTATTAAAATTAGAAGCTAGACAAGTTACCGCAAAATTGGTAAAAGGCAAACTAGCACACTTTGTCTAGTTGTTGTGCTTTGACCACTTAAATATGCTACATGCCATTGTGGGGATGGTAGTCAAATTAAGGAAGAAATTGCATGCCCAATTATTTTCAAGTTAATTGGATTGATGGATAGTCCATCATTTACAAAGTAGAATACATTCTTTAGTACCTAAGTAATTGTTACATATGGGATCACTCAAAGGTGTAGGAAAGTAAATAGCACACTATTTGCTTTTACTGGTTATGAAACACTTATAATGTTGTCAAATCCAGTGGGAGCATTGTGATGTTATTACTGAATAACATATATTAATGTAATGATCTGTAATTCAGTGGGAGCTACAAGCTTGTTATCTTGGTAGTAACCCAAATTATCTCTAGAATCTCTTGAGATAATTACTTTTCAATAGTAGACACTTGTGAATTTAAGGATAGTCATGTGCGTTTCCTTACTAGACAAGGTGGTTCTACATCTACGAACATCTATGACACAATCATATTAATTACATAGACAAACGATTGGCGAGTTGTTTATCTGATACATTATGTTGTTCCATGCACAAATGGGAGAAATCTTTATTGTGTGGAAAGAACAACACAATGGAATATGATTTAAAAGATTCTCTTGACTGCAAGGTAAGAGAATTAATGTTCTAATGTGATTTATTCACATCTAATAAATAGAAGACTTGAAATTAATATCTAGCGTAAGTGAGACCTTGACATAGATATTAATAACAAGGTAGATTACATACTTTCATTACTAGCAGATCAACTGATGTAATGAAACTATGTTAATTTGCAAGTTCTAAATTAGATTCTTATTAGAACAAGTGTCAATATAATAATGAGTATACTTCAAAATAAATATTTATGTATTATTGAAATGACATAAATAAATGAAGTAACCTAATACTACTTCAAATTTGAATGTTTATATATTCTTGGAATGTCATAAATATATGAAGTAAATAAATTAACTTGAAATACTAGTGAAACCAATTTGTGGTGTTCATGATTACTTTAGTTATGAATATTTATATTTTATTGTAAAGATATAAATATGAAGTATTTTAAATTGTTACAATACTTATAATAAAGTAAGACGTTAACGTGTTATGTTTTTTAATTAAAACATATACAAGAAGTCATTGAGTTGATCAATGATTTATAACGTGAATTGGGATTATAACAGTTTATGTCTTCTTATTAAGACATGGACATGAAGTAACTTTGTTAAAATTACTTATGTTAGTTATATAGCATGCAATTGGCTTGGAAATTCTATTATACCATTAAGCTGATTTAGTTGGTAAATAGATAAACCAAACAAAATATATTTATCTTACGTATTGTAAGATTGTTTTACAATATAATCCTAATGAAATACATAATGGTTATAGTATGTTCAGTTAGGAAAAGCAAACTCTTGTCATATTGTTTGATTAAAGATAACTATATTTTCTATTTTCCAAAAGTTATCAAGGTTAGAAAATTGAGTATGCAATGTATGTACTCAATTAGACTCCAACCTAGAAGATTAATAAGACACCATTTATTATGGAATGTGATGAATCACATTAAGTCTTAAAATTGAAGTTCAGAATTTGTTAAACTGCTTTTGAGTAGGTTATTAACAAACCTCATGTAAGGAACTGTCAATATGTATTTTTAATGTCCCAAAAGAGAAAATTTTTGTATTGCTCTACTTACTAAGTATTTATAGATAGTCTATAAATTGCTAAAGGCAAGTGGGAGTTTTATCTTGAAAAGATAAAATTACAAGATACATGATCTTCTAAAATACACTAGCAAATGTCATGCTGAGGATTAAACATGTTAATGTTAAATCTCAAGATGATGGACAAATTTGTATACATATTTAATGTGTGAAAAGATTATCAAACACACTTAAGCAATTAACTGTGATTGAAATTCTTTCTAGGCACATTAAATGTATAAAGATTATGATTGTCATTCTTAGTTTCATTTATATGAAATTAACAATGGAATATCAAAACTCTTTCTTGAGTAATTACTTGTGCGAGGACGATAAGTAATTGAAAGGAGTATTTGAATTCAAATAATCTTTGGAAGTATACAAAGTGCAATCATTTATGAATGGATTAATGCATGCATCTAAGAGATATACTTATGTTTAGTTATTAAATCCATATTTTGATTTATAATTAAAATAAGGCAATCTCTTAATATTCCTGAAAGCTAGTGGGAGTGTTAAATTTATTTTCTTATTTCATATATGTTGCAAAACATATAGGAAGTAACATTCTATAAGCATTAAATGTTAAGTCTTAGTTTGGAATGAAACTTCACGTGAAGATTTAGAAAATAAAATACAACCTTGGAATATATGTTTATTATAAACATAAGCGTTAAAATTATTGATTCTAATGAACATGATTATACTATTAGAAAGTCTAGATAGATACATATCTTTGAAAAGATATGACATGAATAAATTCTATGTTTGACGCAAGGATTTTTCATGTACATCATGTTGTTTGTTGTATCATGTTTGATGAAAGATGATTTGACAACATTAAATATCTAATTGAAAGTTATTAGATAACTTGGTGTAATGATATGGTTGGATTTAGAATTAACATCCTCATCCTGGAATAGCTCCAAAATTCTAAGTATGACCCATATGGCAATTGTTGCGTAATTGATATAGCCAACAAATCTTGTAAGATTTGAAGATATAAAAGATTACACATTGGATATTAAAGTTTACGGGATTTTAAAGAGCATATTGTTGTTTGCATACAATGATGCTGATAAAATTGAGATGACACTCAATACTAGTCATGGTAGGATTTCATCCTTGTTAATGGCCATGTGTAGGGCTGTAAACGAAATGAACGTCCAGTGAACATTTCATGAACCGTTCGGTAAAAAATTCGTTTATGTTCGTTTATTTATTAAATGAACGAACATGAACAATATTTTACGTTCGTTTAGTTAAACGAACGAACATGAACAAAAGTCGCGTCCGTTCATTTATGTTTGTGAACGTCCGATTATGCGTTCGTTTATGTTCGTTTATTTATTTATGTTTGTATGTCATATCTTTTAGTTGCATAATTTTAAAATTGGTTTGTTTAAACAAAGCAACATTTATAAAATATGATTAATTTCATATATCACCCTACTTTCATGATTAATTTCATATATACCCAAAGTGCAAGTATTGAATGCATAATGTATAATGTTTTTAATGCATGTTTGGGTATATATGAAATTTCAAACTAAAAGGAGGGGATATATGAAATTGCCCCTAAAAAAATAATATATTGTGCATAATTTAATAAAGTTTATGTTTTTTTGTCTGTGTTCACTTATGTTCGATCATTTATGTTCGTTTAGCGTTCGTTTAGTGTCTTAATGAACGAACATAAACGAACATGACCAACTCATTTTCTTAATAAACGAACATGAACAGGAAAATTCGTCCGTTTAAGCGTCTGTGTCCGTTTATTTGTTCGGTTAAAATTAAATGAACGAACATGAACAAGGCTCCGTTCGTGTTCATGCGGTTCGTTTACAGCCCTAGCCATGTGTACTAGTTATGCTTAACTGTAAGCATAGTTGCATTATACATTAAAGAATTAGAGTACTTTAAACTATAAAAGATTTGATAGTTTGCTTGTCATAAATTCGTGGTTGAGGATGTCACGTATTTTATGAAATATTATGTGGCATTATCAAGATAATAGATAGCACACATACAAGAATTTCATTAATTGAATTCTTGAAATAAGTATTCTCAAAATTCTCATAGATAAAAATTAGTTGATTTATGCCTTGTCAACAAGTATGTTTGACATGACTTGAGGCATAATTCATTAATGGGAATTATCATGCATTGATCTATTTCAGTGTTTGGATAATGGGATGTTATTGAACAGTTATTATTTTAATGAAATAAAATAATGGTTATTTTTATTTATCATTTTCTTAATAATATATCCTATATTTGCATGTTTATATCCTTGAATATATTTATATATTCTAAACTGTCCGTTGTTAGTTAATGATATGGGAATATCATTAAATTAAGACAAATCTGAGTATTGGTATAATATACTTATAGTATATTGATGCGTTGTCATGCCGATTTCACATGATATTCAAAATGTTTGAATATAAGACTTAATCCCGCCACATAAGTTTACTTTATGGATCTTGTCATCAAGTAAGTCTTATGTATATAGTTATCCTCAGACTTGAGATACCAGATAACTGTCATGCATGTAGTGCATTTCTGTGATTCAATTTAACGCTATACGTAACTGGTAGTTATACGGATTGTTTTCAGAAGCGTTGCGAAGTGCATGAGTTATGCTCGTAGTCAAGATAGAATTTGTTCCTTCAAATTATTTGAAGTTTAATACTGCTGGGCCCCTCGTAGGGTTGACAAGATGTTTGCATGGCCGTGCCCAAGATCTCCCCTGAATAGTTCAGAAGATTTGGTAATCTTGCTCAATCATAAACCACGAGAAACAAAAATATTAATAAAGAATGACTTAGATCCATATCTTTATTAATGTAGTATTAGAACAAAATGATAAGTATGATGATTAATCATCAAGTGGTTTTTCCAGGAGACCACCACCCGAGTTGTACTAGGGGCATTGGCGTGTTGCTAGACGCTAACCAATGTCATTACCCTTTTAATAGATTTCCAAGTGGGAGCTGTTAGAGTTTTGGAAAAATATTAAATCGTGTATGACTAGAATCGAACCCGGGACTGAGGGATTGCACACTTTACGTATGAATGATCAAAGGAATAATTAATATATATAACTATTATATATTTTAATTATTTGGACACAAAATATGGACTAACGGACGTTAAAGTAATTAAGGAAATTGACTAATAACTGTTAGTAAATAAAGGAGGGGGTTGAGTGTCGAGTTTTAGAATCTAGGGATGTGCTGGCAATAACTTGTTGGACAAGATTAATGCTATCTATAAATACCCTTTAGTCTTATTCGGTTTAGAGAGATTTTTTATCCCTAACCGAATTTACTATTCGGTTCTCGACTATATACGACACAAATAATAACCTAAAGTCAAACATGGTTGTTTGACAAGCCATGATCAGACGCCACAATAATATACTATATAGTCAATAGACTTTATTCGCTGCATATTATTGATCGTACAGTGTTATTTGACATATTATAGATATGTTGCATATAATTGATTGTACAGTGTTATTTGACATATGATAGATATGTACTATACACTTTGTATATTATTAATTATATCTATGCATGATCATAACACATAATATATGCACATGTATCGTACGGTATGCAATATTCTTCCTTTTTGAATTATAGATTCAAGGTTTATTAAACAAAATAGTTTTGGTTTAATAATTGTGTTCATTCACTAGCATCAACCTCTGGTTGCTTTTATAGTACGTGTGTACAAGATCTCGGATATAACATACTTTTTTTATTCATCTTGGATTATGGAACAAAAAGGTAAGGGGTTCCAGATTAATCCGTTTGGTTGTTCAAGAGAAGAGAAGTTCAAGTTTGATCTTTGTTTTGCTAAGATCAAAAGGTACGTTTCCTTTATTATTTGGTTATTACTTTGTACATGTTAATTATGATCCTTGCTTCCGCTGTATATGTGCTTTGATGTTTATGGTTTATTTATTTATTTGAATGTCAAATTATCTAAATACAACAGATTTGGCATGCATTTTTTGGGGTAGCGGGCGCGAATAACGATCTTACAGTTTTGAATAATTCCTAACTTATTCGACGACCTGCTTGATGACATCGCCCCCGAGGTTCCGTTTGAAGTCAACGGGCGTAAATTCAAAAAAAGGGTATTATCTTGCCGACGGAATTTACCCGGAATGGTCATCTTTTGTCAAATCCTTCACAATTTCCCATAGCCAAAAGAATGCCGTATTTAAAGCCAAACAAGAAAGTGCTAGAAAAGATATCGAAAGAGCTTTTGGTGTCCTACACGGACGTTGGCATATTATTGCCCAACCGGCGTGTCAGCTTACGATTGCCAAGCTACGGAGAATCATGTGACGTGCATCATATTGCACAACATGATTTTGAAGGACCAAAACTTTGCCATTTCTGATGATAGTGAAACGTATATTTGTCCGCGAACAAATTTACAACGGACATGGATTGAGCGATGCAATGTGCAGCGAAAAAAGAGGAAGGAACTACGCGATAAACGCGTACACGCAGCGCTTCAACGAAATCTTATCGAGCATGTTTGGCAAATAAATCAATGGGAAGCATTTCAACAGCAACAACAACAACAACAACAAGATCATTAGTTAGCTGATGCATTTGATGTATTATTAGTATTTGTTGTATCGTTTTTTTTAATTCCCGCATCATTTTTTTTTCGTATCATAACTTTATGTGTGTTTGAATAAAATGTATTGTATTTTTATTTGAATAAAATTAATTTAGTTTATTTATTTATTTGATTAAGAAAAATAAAAATAGATAGTAGTGGGGCCCAAATGAGTAAGTTGTGGTTTGTTCTTTGGGGAGGGGGGTTGTTAGTTGTGGTTTGCTATGGTGACGTGACACCTCGTGGGGCCCGAATGAGGAACCAAGCCTCCTCACTGCACCCCGCTCTTATAAATTATGGATAAACCATTCAAGTGCTCCACAACTGTACAAAGTTATAAATTTAATACTAATACTATTATTGTAGCTAATATTTTTTGTTAGTAAAAAGAATGAGTACGTTGTTATGCATCGGTTTTTTTTTTTTTTTTTTTTTTTTTTTTTTTTTTTTTTTTTGAACGATGATTTCTAATCTTTTGGCCGACTAATTTACGGGGTTTGAACCCACCGTCACACAGACTCAAACATGTAAAGCCTTCCCTTTTCAAAAGGTTGACGTGGCCACTTAAGGTTGTTTGCACCTAGCAGAAATTCAATTTGAGACCTCACACATTTTAGAGTGATAGTCACAATCCCTTTTACAAATATGGCACCCTTAAGTAGTTTTATGCATCAAATTTTAATACACCATTGTGTGTTACGTAGTAATTCATACTGATAAAAGCCATGTCTATTTCGGTCATTTCACTTACTAAAAATAAAAATAAAGTGATTTGCCAAACAAAAAAAATTGATTATCTTATTATTGTCATGTCAAACAGCATAATCAAATCCAAACACTATATTTCAAAATCACGTTTTGCAACAACTGATTATCTATTTCTTTTAAAGTCCCCTTTCGCGGCTCACAAATACATTTGCACGAAAAAAAAGGCGATTCAAAGTTGCCTCTTTTGAGGTTTGAAAAAATGGTCCACTAGTAAAAATAAATAGATAAGTTTTACCGTGTTTATTATGTTACATTTATTTAAGTTATTATTACACATTTTATATAAATTGTTAATAAATGTAAACCTGTCATTTTGAAAAAAAAATAAAAAAATATATAACATTAATGATTATGCTTATGTTAAACAGTTCTTTTTCCCCCTTTTTTTGAAGACGGTAATTATATAAAACTAACAAAAGGCGTGGATTGTGCTACAGTAACTTCATCTACAGTACCCAAGTATAATAAGCTATCCTCCCCACAAATTTCATAACCCGTTTCCCCAACACACTATCTTCAACCACCCCATATTGACAATCGATCACTACCACCACCACCAAAAACCAGCTTCGATTACACATGTAACCCAAATGCAAATCCAGAAAATTCTTAAACAATACTCGAGAGGTGGATTTAAGGAGAAAAATCAAATGTGTAAGTTTATCAACCCTAAATAAATATGTATAAGTTTTACCTTTTTTTTCGATTTTATGTGCCTTTGATTAGTTTCGTGGGTAAACAAAAGCTTAACAATTACTACGACTTATACATATGTAAAAATTGAATCTTGAAATTAGGGTTTTCGCATAATTTGGTGTTTTGCTGATTTCGGTTTTTTTGGTAGATTTTAGGGGCTTTTATAATGGTTAAGCTTATGCCTTATTTATAAGACATGATTTGAAGATGTTTGGACTAGCTTATTTTCCTTGCTTATGAGCTAATTTATTTTTTTTTGGTGCTTACGAGGTTGGTTACTTGGTTTTAGTGTTTGAGTGGTTTTATGGAGCTAATTGTAGCTAAAAGATTTGAGCTTTTATTGCGTTTGAGATCCAAATAAACCAGGCATGAATTCATAGTTATTGTGTTTCAGCTCCAAATAAAGCCAGCCATGAATTCATAGTTGGTGTTATGGGTTTGTTTGACTTTGTTTTGGCTAGAGCAATTATACGCAAAGTTCTCTAAGTGTGAATTTTGGATTCGCAAGGTACAATTTCTTGGTCATGTGATTAACAACAAAGTGTTACATGTGGATCCCGCAAATATCGAAGCTATTGAGAATTGGCCAACGCCATTTAACACCACAGAAATCCGTCAATTTCTGGGATTGGCTGGATATTACAGGAGATTCATCGAGGGATTCTCCAAAATATCTAAACCGTTAACTACATTGACTCAGAAGGATAAGAAGTATGTGTGGGGAAAGGACGAAGAAGAACCATTTCAAACCCTGAAGCAAAAACTTAGCAGTGCACCGATTTTGGCATTACCAGATGGAGTGGAAGATTTCGTGGTTTATTGTGACGAACATAAGATTCCCAACAAAGAACAACCGACAAACGTTTTTGAACAGACAAACGCTTTTAGGTCAGATATTGCTAATATGGAATCTTTGTGCTCGAATTCACAAGAGAGAGAGAGAGTTGCTTCAGCCACAACAATTGCATGATAAGGCAAAGGAAAGTTGCATAGAATGTTTTCGACTACTTCACTCACATCTCAAGGGTCTCTCAGAAAGACCTAGATCCATGGGAGGATTCGAACGAACATTTGCATCACTCTTTGGTCAAGATGTTCAGACTTTCATAGGCATTATGTTCCTTGATAACGCCTAAATCTAAAATGTTTTTAGTAGCATTATTCGTGTTTTTATGTATGTTTTGTGGTTATATTTATATGCTTTTGTTACTTAATTGTACCAAAGTGTGTTTGCGAAGCATTTGTAGCCAAAAACAGGAAAATGGATGAAAAAGATGCAAAAACGAGGAAGAAGGAAATGTTTATGAATGCATGAAGATTATTGTGACAAGTCCCGCACCAAGAGGTACTTCGAAGAGTAAAAGTCCAAGTAGTCGAGTTAATAAGCTTGAGGATGAAGGGAAATATCAAAGAACCAAGAGCTACGAGCTAGAATCAAGTCAAACGAAAAAGGTCCAAAAAGTGCATATCAGCATGTTCCTACTAGAACTGTCACTAGATGGCGAGTGTGTATTGATTACAGAAAGTTAAACAAAGCCACCAGAAAGGATCATTTTCCTTTGCCTTTCATGGATCAAATGCTTGAGAGATTAGCAGGAAACAAATACTTTTGCTTTCTTGATGGTTTTTCAGGATATTTTCAAATTCCTATTAATCCGGCTGATCAAGAAAAGACTACATTCACATGTCCCTATGGAACTTACGCTTACCGGCGTATGCCTTTTGGATTATGTAATGCTCCCGCAACTTTTCAAAGATGTATGATTGCTATATTCCAAGACATGCTTGAAACGTCTATGGAAGTTTTCATGGATGACTTTTCAGTTTTTGGAAGCTCATTTGAAGCTTGTCTTTCTAATCTCGATAAAATGCTTGAAAGATGCAAAGCTGCACATCTTGTTCTCAACTGGGAGAAATGTCATTTCATGGTAACTGAAGGAATTGTGTTAGGACACAAAATTTTCAGCGCAGGAATGGAGGTTGATATAGCAAAGATCGATGTCATAACCAAATTACCACCCCCAACAAACGTTAAAGCCATTAGAAGTTTTCTAGGACATGCCGGTTTTTACCGTCGTTTCATTAAGGATTTTTCCAAAATATCTCGTCCAATGACGAAACTTCTTGAAAAAGATTCTGTTTTCGACTTTAATGCAGATTGCATGAAGGCATTCGAAACATTGAAAACACAACTGACTAGTGCACCCATTATGGTTTCCCCTTATTGGTCACTACCATTCGAGCTTATGTGCGATGCAAGCGATTTTGCAGTTGGAGCTGTATTAGGACAACGAGAAGAGAAACATTTTCGTCCTATATATTTTGCCAGCAAAACACTCAACAACGCTCAACAGAATTATACGGTTACAGAGAAAGAATTGTTAGCCGTTGTTTTCGCTTTCGATAAATTCAGATCTTATCTTGTACTTTCGAAAACAATCGTGTTCACTGATCATTCAGCGTTGAAATATCTGTTTGCCAAACAAGATGCCAAACCGCGTCTTATCCGATGGATTTTGCTACTCCAAGAATTCGATATTGAAATCAAAGATAAGAAAGGAGCAGAAAATCTAGCCGCTGATCATCTGTCTCGTTTAGAAAATCCAAATTTGGAAGAGCGGAAAGAAGATGAGATTGATGATTACTTTCCTGATGAAACCCTCATGACTGTTGATGCAGTTGATGAAAACGAAATTCCATGGTTTGCAGATTATGCAAATTATCTCGTTGGAGGAATTCTAAAGAAAGGATTAACTCATGCCCAACGAAGTAAATTCTTTTCTGATCTTAAACACTACTGCTGGGAAGAACCCTATCTTTTCAAAATGTGTCCCGACGGGATGATTAGAAGATGTGTTTATGGTTCCGAAACGAGAAGAATTCTTGATGAATGTCATCATGGCCCGACTGGGGGACACTATGGTCCTTCCACCACAGCTAAAAAAGTCTTTGATGCTGGATTTTATTGGCCAACTATTTTTAAAGAAGCCCATACTCTTGTTCAGAACTGTGACGCGTGCCAAAAATCCGGTAGTCTTTCTCGAAGAGATGAAATGCCACAAAAGAGCATTCAAGTTTGTGAATTATTCGATATTTGGGAATTGATTTAGGAAATGGTCCCATGAAATCAATTCCCCAAATATCGAATAATGGTTCAGACCATATATAGTGAAACATGGATTTCCATCGGGATATGTTGAATTGCATGACAAACATGGTGGAAGTTTCATTGTTAATGGGCACCGAATTAAATTGTACTATGACAAGGAGCAGATGAATGAAGTTTCTATTCAAGAAATTCCGCCTGAATCGGAATATGAAGCTATAACATTTATGTCACCTTTCCCGTCCGATTTTAAGAAAAACACTCCGTGGGCCGAAGAAACCGGTTATATCTATGATGTTCTTCCAAGACCGTGGGAGAAAGTCAAATTGGAATACATAGATGAAACTGGAGAAGGAATAGTGATTGGAAATGTGCTGTATGTTCCAAAATTTTCAAAGAAGAAGTCGGAAATCGCACCAACGTAAGAAAGAGAAGTTCGAGTCCGGCTGATGACTCGTTAATAAAACAAGCGCTTCTCGGGAGGCAACCCGTGTGGTTGCTGTTTTCATTTTTCATTTTTATTTTTCAAGTGATTAAACCCAAAAGTTTTTCTAAATTGCTTAGTTGAACTTAAGTGTGGGGGTGTATCACTGTCTTTTGAATAAAACGAATAAAAATATTTCGTGTGTGTGTTTCTTTTGTTTTTAGATTACTGCAGGTAATGATTGCGAAGCTAGGACGCTAGGATGAAGAATCCTCTTGAGCAGAAAATACGGTTTATTCTCTTATTTCCCTATTTCATTCTTTGTCGTTTATCACATTGAGGACAATGCTTAACTTAAGTGTGGGGGGTGAATAGGAAAATAAGAATAGATTGTAAGTTTCGAGCTGAATTTTAAATTTTGTTTGCCCTTGTAATCTAGTTGTTTGTCATTTTAAAGATCATATATTAGAATAAACTGGATTTATCCACTGGTAAAAATATGTAAATTTTGAAAAATTCGAGATGTGTCCTGATTAATATTGCAATCCATTCTGGGATCGATAACATTAGCTAGCACATATTATAGCCCTTTCCACTAAATTGTGAGGATTTGAGCCTGTTTCATAATTGGCATGTATCTTTTATGCTTAGATCTTTTGCTATGAGTGTGCCGGTGATTTTATTTATTCTAGAACTTGTACTTGTAAATCATTACGAGACCATTGTGAGATCACATTTCATTTGTGATATAAGTGTATATGCGTGATAAGAGGCAACCTTAGGATTTAACCCAAATGGACTTCCATTTACATATAATGATATATTAGCTAGCTACATTGGCTAGTTAACCACTCATATGGACCCATTTGTTAGCATTTATCTTTAATGCTAGATACCCCTAGTTACACCCTCCGAGCCTATCTTTTTCTTTTGATAAAATCCAGAAAAATTCAAAAAGATTTTACACCTTTTAGCCTAGCCTTACCCTTAGTCAAGTCTTGGTTGGTTGCTAGCTATTTGGCAAGATGGATGTTATGTGGGAAATCATGAAAGTTGAAAGAAAGAGGAAACTCCAAAAGTTGTTATCCAAGTGAAGTCATCGCAACAATAAGATGACAAGTATGAAAAAAAAAAAAAAAAAAAAAAAAAAAAAAAGAGTCAACGCAACAATAAGGTGACAAGAATAAGCCAATGGGCTGGTGAATCAAGTATGAATAAAGGAAGTATGGAGTTTCTCGCAAAATGGCATGATAGTGGTTTGTAATAGCTAGTAACATTTGGTTAATAGACTTTGACTAGTTTTTATTATTATCAACCCTCTCTCAAATATATCCCATGACTTATCCTACCCTTTTTGACTTTGTGAAATTATTAAGTGTATGGACATGTAGTGACCATCCGATTTCTTTAGGAATTGACTAACGTTGTTAGCGATCTAGGGCATATTTTGGCAACCATCCGTTATGCAAGTAACGTTGTTAGCGAGCCAAGGTACAATCTAGTGACCATCCGTTATTTGGTAACGCAATAATTCGTTGTTAGCGAGCTATTATGTTTTGCATGAGATAGTGGCACATAAGTCTGATATTACCCTTTAAGCCTTAGACCCGAATAAAAGTCCTCTTTGACATGTATACTTGGCGCTCACACCATTTTGGTGTAGTTTTGTTTCTTGTACAAGCTTATGGTAATATTTAGATCATGACTGAGCAAATGAGTGTCATTCCTCTTATATACTCCACCAATCATACAAATGAGTGTTTGAGTGAATTATATTTCATTTTCCTTTCGTGAGGTGTTTAGTAATGTGTATCATGCAAGAAAATCATTTGGGTATTGTCAAACATCTCGATGCTTCAACCATAAAAGCTTAAAATGATGGATCTAACTTGTACTTGTACTTGATAGATTTGCATCACATTTTCCTAATCATTCTTGTATGCCATGTGGATAATTGTTTTTATTTCTAGATTTGCTTGAGGGCAAGCAAAGTTCAAGTGTGGGGGATTTGATAACGTCTAAATCTAACATGTTTTTAGTAGCGTTATTCGTGTTTTTATGTATGTTTTGAGGTTATATTTATATGCTTTTGTTACTTAATCGTACCAAAGTGTGTTTGCGAAGCATTTGTAGCCAAAAACAGGAAAATGGATGAAAAAGATGCAAAAACGAGGAAGAAGGAAATGTTTATGAATGCATGAAGATTATTGTGACAAGTCCCGCACCAAGAGGTACTTCGAAGAGTAAAAGTCCAAGTAGTTGAGTTAATAAGCTTGAGGATGAAGGGAAAGATCAAAGAACCAAGAGCTACGAGCTAGAATCAAGTCAAACGAAAAAGGTCCAAAAAGTGCATATCAGCATGTTCCATCCGATCGGATGTAGCCCGCATCCGATTCGGATGGAAGCTAGTTTGATATGTGAGTTTTAGGATTTTACGCGTTTTTTGTAATCTTAATGAAGAAGTTTCGAGCTTAATTTAAAATTTTGTTTGCCCTTGTAATCTAGTTGTTATTCATTTTTAAGATCATATATTAGAATAAACTGGATTTATCTACTGGTAAAAATATGTAAATTTTGAAAAATTCGAGATGTGTCCCGATTAATATTGCAATCCATTCTGGGATCGATAACATTAGCTAGCACATATTATAGCCCTTTCCACTAAATTGTGAGGATTTGAGCCTGTTTCATAATTGGCATGTGATGAACTCAAATAAGTACATTTTATTACTATCATTTATCCTATTAATTTGACTTGTTTTACTATATTATGTATGAGGATTGATACTTAATCGTTTACTTTTGTAATTCTCAGGTAAAAACAAGAATTTGGTGAAACTTAGCGATTATGGACTAAAAATGGAGTAAAATGATCAAGATTGGAATTGGTTGTTGGAATGAAGAGAATGAAGACCACTGCCTGACTTTGAAGAATGCGCCGCATGGATTTATCCCATGCGCCGCATATGAAACTTTGGTCAACGAAGAATAACCAACTTGTTCTGCTCCAGATGCGCCGCATCTCACTCATGACATGCGCCGCATCACTATCAAGATCTCACCAGATACGATCCAAGATACAAGAGGACATGCGCCGCATCCAAAGATGAAGATACGCCGCATCTTCTGGCGGTGTACGAATATTCCTGAATATTATAATCTTGGACCCCACGTGAAGTTAAGTACATGCGCCGCATCTACTTACAAGATGCGCCGCATCTCACCCTCAGACAGAAACTATAAATACCCCAAGACCAGACGAATTTCATACGACATATATTATAACCGAAGACCGAAGACCAGAAACCTAGGACGAATTCAGTCAAGGTAGCAGCACAAGACACACCCAAATCATAGATACAAGAGCTGTAAGAAGGTGCTGCGTATGTTTAATTCATTAAGTAGTTTTGTTTTATTGTGTTAGTAAACTTTAATTCATCAAGATTGGTGGCTTGTGTAACGTGACAACGGAAAGGTTGCACTCCCTTAAAACTGCTTTCTCATTAATTAAAGTTTATATGTTGATGTCATTGGTGACTTTTATTAGTGCATTGATAACCTCTGTGGCTAGCTGAGCGTTGATTGGGTCGCCATGCCTCTGCCCTCGCCTGTTTATTAGATGCCTATGCATTCTATGGTCTGTAGAAAAGTAGGAGAAAGATAAACGGGATAGTCATAAGTAATCATTAAGGGTTTACTCGCCGATAAGATTAGAACCAACGAGAAAGGACTTAATCTCGGTGCGTTGCATCGAACTATACACTTCATATAACACTAGCAATAAAACAAGTGACAAACTACTTATCTTAAGGACAGCCCTCTTATTGTCTCGAGTATTTATCTGTGTACGTGTGTGCTACTTGCTGATTCGTGCCTATTGGTTTAGTTTATTATTTAATTGCAACCAAATCGTGCCAGTCTCTCAGGCTGAACCCCCTTGCGTTAGATTAGATTGTATAGCTAACTTAATATATTAAAATACTGATTAGAATAACTTGATAATACGTTCCACTCTTAGTGATCGACACTCTACTTACCATTATATTCATACTGACCGGGTACACTGCTCGTTAAGTGTGTGTGTTATTGATAAGTCGGCTAAATATAAATTTAAAACTTGAGTAGGCATTAAAACTGCTAAACCGCAACGACACATCGCACGCATCAAGTTTTTAGCGCCGATGCCGGGGAGTGAATTGTTATTATCTGTTAATTTGATTAGTATTTTAATTAGGTTTTTAATTTTTTATCTAACCGCTAATTTTGTTGTGTATTAGATTAATTTGCATTCATTGTAATATTTTGCATATTTCCTGTTTTTGTGTGTTATTTGTTTGCTTTTATTTGTGTTTATTTTTGTGTGTTTTTATTTGTTTTTATTTTTCGTATTTTTTGTGTGTTCTGCTATCGTTGTACTGAGCTAAACCGAACGATACGGCGCATCTGATTTCTCAGATACGGCGTATTGCGTTCAATTTTTTATAAAATACAACGCGTTTAATTAATTCGATACGACGCATCTTTTCCCCAAGATACGGCGTATCTGTTTTTAATAAGAAAATTTTTCTAAGCGATAAAGTGATACGACGCATCTTTTCCCCAAGATACGGCATATCTGTTTTTAATAAAAAATTTTTTTTCTAAACGTTAACGATATACGACGCATCTGCTTTAGCAGATACGGCGTATCTATTATTTTAATTAAAAACAGTTTTCGAATTATTAAACAGATACGGCGTATTGATTTTTATCGATACGGCGCATCTTCTGAATCAAAAATCTTATATTTTGAAACGTAACGAAAATACGGCGCATTAACTTTTGTTAATACGACACATTTAATTTTTAATAAATATCGATTTTTGATAATTAAAACAGATACGGCGCATTCTGATTTCTAAAGCGGCGTATCTCTTTTCTGAATAAAGTCTGATTAATTTTAACGATTATAAGATACGGCGTATCCAACTTTTTGGATACGGCGTATCGTCTGCAGATATCAGTAACTTAAATTTTTCGTATTCCGTTTTCGTTGTTAATTTTCTGATATATTACTTTCTCGAGCATACCCTACTGATGCTTTTGTGTTGATTTCAGGAAGTGCATGACCAGGAGTTCGACTAAGAACTTGATTCAACCTTTCGAAGATCCTGAACGAGCCCTACATTCGCTTAAAAGGCTTTTCAACACAAGAAGCTTTGATCTTTCAAGTTCACTCGAGCTTGATTATTTTTCTGAAGAGAAAGAGGAAGAAGAAACAGAAACAACGGGCGAAAACACAACTATGGAGGAATACATGAACAAAACCCGTGCTGATTACACTTCAGGAGTTGCTAGACCAAAGTTTGATGATAAGTCAAAGTTTGAATTGAAGGGTCAGTTTCTCAAGGAGCTAAGAGAGAATGCTTTCAGTGGATCGGAACATGAGGATGCTAATGAGCATGTTGAAAAGGTCCTCGAGATTGCGGATTTGTTTACTTCAGAAGGAGTAACTGACGATCAAATCATGCTAAGAATCTTTCCACTCTCACTAAAAGGAGCTGCTAACAAGTGGCTAAGGAATGAACCTGCAAGTTCAATCACTACATGGGAAGATTTGAAGAGCAAATTCCTGAAGAGATATTGTCCACCTGCTAAGACTGCTAAAAAGATGGAGGCTATCAACAGTTTCAAGCAAGAGCCTGATGAAACTCTTTATCAAGCTTGGGAACGATTTAAAGATTTACTGGTAAAATGTCCTCAACACTATCTAACCGCTATGCAGGAGATAATATTGTTTTATCAAGGGTTGGACGTGCCTACTAGACAAATATTGGACGCTAAGGGAGCTGTGCCTCAAATGAGTGCAGCCAATGCTAGGAAAGCGATCCAAGAAGCTGCTAATCATTCTCAAAAATGGCACGATGGGACCTCTACTAGATCTAAGAGCAGTACTAATTTTGACGGGATTGCTGCTATTCAGGCTCAATTGGATAAAATTAGTAGAGAGATGAAGAAGCGTGATGAAAGAGTGTATGCTGCCCAAGTTGGATGTGAAAAGTGCGAAGGACCTCACTACACTAAAGATTGCCCGAATAAGAATGAAAGTGAGACGTTTGAAGAAGCATATTACACCCAATTTGGACAACCATTCCGACCTTCGGGAAGATTTAAGGAAACCACCCCGGGATTCTATCAAAAGAACAACTTTAATCCCGCTTATCAAGAGAGGAGGCAGACTTTAGATGACACTCTAAAGCAAATTATGGCCGATGCTGCTAAAAGACATGAAGAGAATACTGCTATGATCAAAGAAATCCGAGCTTCAACAGACACTACTACAAGAAATCAAGGAGCTTCGATCAAAGCATTGGAACAACAAATTGGTCAAATGAGCAAAGTTCTTCAAGAAAGGGGATATGGAAGTTTACCTGGCTCAACCGAAACAAACCCAAGAGATCATGTCAAGGCCATAAGCACCACTGAAGAAGTCACTCCTTACTTGCCTAGAAGATCGATGAATGGTAATGATGGTGCAAGACCCGAATTTTTCTTTAATTCTTCAATCAGTTTAAGGAGACTACTCAAAGAAAAGACAAAGATTGAAGAAGAGATCAAGGCTACAATGAAAGAAGGGAGCTCTGCAACCGATTTAAAAGCCTTGCCTCATAAAGAAAAAGACCCAGGAAGTTTTACTCTACCTTGTTCGATTAATAATATATCTTTCAATAATGTGTTAGCTGACTTAGGAGCTAGTGTTAGTGTTATGCCTCTTAAGACATTCACTACCCTAGGACTAGGTAAATTAGCACCGACTAAGTTACTTATTGAATTGGCTGATAAAACGGTTTAAAACGACCTGAAGGGATTGCTAATAATGTGCTAGTTAAGATTGAGGAGTTTATTTTCCCTGTAGACTTTATTATTTTAGATATGCCCGAGGATGTTAAAATTCCTTTAATCCTTGGTCGACCTTTCTTGTCTACTGCCCATGCTAAGATTGATGTGTTTAAAAGAAAAATCTCATTAAGGGTAGGGAATAATAAACTGGTCTATAAGTGCCAAGATCCTATTAAAAGCATAATTAGAGGTGTCTACATGCTAGGATTAAGAGAGCGTATGGACCTAGATCTTGAAGCCAGACTTATGGGGGAAACATTGATTCAAAACAACTCAACTAATCCTAATCATGAGAACTTTGAAGAATTTATTGACCTTAATGTACCTACCGAACTTAGACGCGATGTTGTCAATGATTCTGATGATGAGTGGTATGATTGTGTAGTAATTAACAAACGTAGGAGAATAGTTGAGAAAACAAATTTGAATAATGATGTGTTTATTGAACTACCACCCCACCTTGCTTATTTATGCTTATATGATAATAAGAATTTCCCGTCTATCATTTTGTCATCTCTGCCCGAAAGGGACAGAACTTTGTTTATACAGGTATTAAAGAAGAACGGCGTGGAAATTAAGAACGAGCAAGGAATGTTCAATATTACTGAATTGGGAATGAGGGAGCGCGATGTTTCCGACTCCTTCAATGATCGATATTAAAGAGCTGAACGTGAGTCTAACTTGAAGACTCTGGAATAAAGACAAGTGCTTACCGGGAGACAACCCGGATTTATCTTTTTATTATTCTGTTTATGTGTCAAGTCAGTCAGACCGCAGAGGATACGGCGCATCTCAATTCTGAGATGCGACGCATCTCCTGCAATGGTCATATCTTTATTTTTCTGCATTTTATATTTTTCGAATTTAAAACTTTTTATCAGTTTATTTTTAATGCGGCGCATCCCTGGTTAAGGATGTGGCGCATCTTCTATTCTGATCCGTAATTATTCCAGGCTCGATACGGCGTATCTTTTTCCATAAGATACGGCGCATCGACTGACCTGATGATTTTCATTTTTAATTTTTATGTTTTATTTTTACCTAACTACTAATGTGTTATGCAAGTTGAACCTTTCTTACCTTAGGTGTGTTTTGAAGCCTTGGTGGTATTATAGATTCCTGCATTTCCTGTGGATACATGATTATGAAGCTTAAACGTTCTAATCCACAAGAAGATGATTTTTGCTCTAATACTAATGGAGGATCATACCGAGCAAATCTCAGGGGAGTTTTTCTGTTCTAATTCTTTTATTTTCCAGTTTTTAACCTTTTATACAAACAACGAGGACGTTGTTTAACTTAAGTGGGGGGATTGGAGAATTAGAACACTTAACATTTACTTGTCCTTAAACTTTTCAAAATATGCTTAAAATGTGCTTAATATATCAAAATTTAAAATTTTTAGCATGTTTTTGTTTAGAGTCTAAGTTGCATAGCTGCACACAAGACGTTATTTTCAAAAATTGTGATTTTTCAAAATTCACAAATCTATGAGTGTGCCGGTGACTTGTAAACTTTAGAACTTGGCTTGTATACTATTCGAGACCACCATAATAAGTATTATTTATATAATTGGAATGACTTGTCTAAATTGGTAAATTTCTAGGATTACACCCAAAAAGCCTTATATGTTATGTGTTATTAGCTAACTACACTGGTTAGTTAACGCCCGTATAAACCCTTTGTTACTCTCACTTTTAGAGTAAGATACCCCTAGAAAAACACTCAGAGCCATTCCTTTCGTTTCTTACACCTTTGTTTAAAATGTTTCGTTACACCCTTACACCTTAGCCTACCCTGTAGATTAAAATCCGTGGTTGGTTAATTGCTATAGGCAAAGTGTGTTTCCTTACATTACCTGTGTTCGCGTGCGTAATTCATTATCTATGGTTAGGTCGGGAAATTGCACAATGCAATTGGAGTGAAAGTAAATATTGTATATTTTTGAGTTTATTTTTCGTGTGTTTACTACTTTCACTATTACCGTTATTTCTGAAGTTATGAAAAGTATGGAAAAATTATCCAGAATTATCATTATAGTGATGTGGTGAAATTTTACACATCTATGTTATGTTTCAAAAAAAAAAAAAAAAAAAAAAAAAAAAAAAAAGAGAAAAGAAAAAGAAAAAGAAAAGTTGGATGTTTGATTTAACCAACGATGTAAAGTTATGTAAGTGGTCGATATCACCACTAGTTGTTATATATTTATGGATTGAAATGGGAGTTGGCAGTTATGGGAACGTCAGGTTTTATTCTTTGATTAAGATCTTGTTGAGTATAATTCGTGTCTACCTAAAGCGTGTGTTTCAAGTGATTAAAGCGTGAGTTATTCTATGATATGAGTCTTATTCATGGGATGGTTGGGATAGTGATTAACCACACTTAGGATTTTAATTTATTTGTTTTGTTTATTTTTTATTTTTCATTTTACACCAATTTATATCCCAAATATTATCCATACCCTATTATTCTTTATCCAACCAAACCTTTGATTTATTGAGATTAGGGATTTGAGCAATCTTAAGTATCGTAGTCGTGGATTCGGCTATGTATTTATGATTTTGTCGCCCTTTTTGATATATTATTATTGGTGAAGTTTGGACCTATCTTTAGCCTATTCGAGTTAAGGATTTGAGCAATTGCAAGTATCGTGTTCGTGGATTCGATCATGTATTTGTGATTTTGTCGCCTTTTCTGGAATTTGAGATCGATAGAGATTAAGAATAATTAACCCTTAAGCCTAAAAACCCTTTATACCGCTTTAGACTTGTTATTCCTTAGCTTTAGTGGTGGAGATGTGTAAACTTGCCAAGCTTATGATAGAATATTCGTCGCGACTGGACAGTTAAACGATTAGATTTGCTTTTATCAGATTATTTTATTTTACTTCTAATTCGTTAAGTGTTTAGTTGTGTGATTATGACAAAAATGAATACATGCTTAAATATAAAAATAAATCCAAATATCTTTTAGGATACATTTTCATAAGATTAATTCTAAGGTTTACTTGGGGACAAGTAAAGTTCAAGTGGGGGGATATTTGATGAACTCAAATAAGTACATTTTATTACTATCATTTATCCTATTAATTTGACTTGTTTTACTATATTATGTATGAGGATTGATACTTAATCGTTTACTTTTGTAATTCTCAGGTAAAAACAAGCATTTGGTGAAACTTAGCGATTATGGACTAAAAACGGAGTAAAATGATCAAGATTGGAATTGGTTGTTGGAATGAAGAGAATGAAGACCACTACCTGACTTTGAAGAATGCGCCGCATGGATTTATCCCATGCGCCGCATATGAAACTTTGGTCAACGAAGAACAACCAACTTGTTCTGCTCCAGATGCGCCGCATCTCACTCATTACATGCGCCGCATCACTATCAAGATCTCACCAGATACGATCCAAGATACAAGAGGACATGCGCCGCATCCAAAGATGAAGATACGCCGCATCTTCTGGCGGTGTACGAATATTCCTGAATATTATAATCTTGGACCCCACGCGAAGTTAAGTACATGCGCCGCATCTACTTACAAGATGCGCCGCATCTCACCCTCAGACAGAAACTATAAATACCCCAAGACCAGACGAATTTCGTACGACATATATTATAACCGAAGATCGAAGACCAGAAACCTAGGACGAATTCAGTCAAGGTAGCAGCACAAGACACACCCAAATCAAAGATACAAGAGCTGTAAGAAGGTGCTGCGTATGTTTAATTCATTAAGTAGTTTTGTTTTATTGTGTTAGTAAACTTTAATTTATCAAGATTGGTGGCTTGTGTAACGTGACAACGGAAAGGTTGCACTCCCTTAAAACTGCTTTCTCATTAATTAAAGTTTATATGTTGATGTCATTGGTGACTTTTATTAGTGCATTGATAACCTCTGTGGCTAGTTGAGCGTTGATCGGGTCGCCATGCCTCTGCCCTCGCCTGTTTATTAGATGCCTATGCATTCTATGGTCTGTAGAAAAGTAGGAGAAAGATAAACGGGATAGTCATAAGTAATCATTAAGGGTTTACTCGCCGATAAGATTAGAACCAACGAGAAAGGACTTAATCTCGGTGCGTTGCATCGAACTATACACTTCATATAACACTAGCAATAAAACAAGTGACAAACTACTTATCTTAAGGACAGCCCTCTTATTGTCTCGAGTATTTATCTGTGTACGTGTGTGCTACTTGCTGATTCGTGCCTATTGGTTTAGTTTATTATTTAATTGCAACCAAATCGTGCCAGTCTCTCAGGCTGAACCCCCTTGCGTTAGATTAGATTGTATAGCTAACTTAATATATTAAAATACTGATTAGATCGAATAACTTGATAATACGTTCCACTCTTAGTGATCGACACTCTACTTACCATTATATTCATACTGACCGGGTACACTGCTCGTTAAGTGTGTGTGTTATTGATAAGTCGGCTAAATATAAATTTAAAACTTGAGTAGGCATTAAAACTGCTAAACCGCAACGACACATCGCACGCATCAGCATGTATCTTTTATGCTTAGATCTTTTGCTATGAGTGTGCCGGTGATTTTATTTATTCTAGAACTTGTACTTGTAAATCATTACGAGACCATTGTGAGATCACATTTCATTGGTGATATAAGTATATATGCGTGATAAGAGGCAACCTTATGATTTAACCCAAATGGCCTTCCATTTACATATAATGATATATTAGCTAGCTACATTACATAGTTAACTACTCATATGGACCCATTTGTTAGCATTTATCTTTAATGCTAGATACCCCTAGTTACACCTGCCGAGCCTATCTTTTTCTTTTGATAAAATCCAGAAAAATTCAAAAAGATTTTACACCTTTTAGCCTAGCCTTACCCTTAGTCAAGTCTTGGTTGGTTGCTAGCTATTTGGCAAGATGGATGTTATGTGGGAAATCATGAAAGTTGAAAGAAAGAGGAAACTCCAAAAGTTGTTATCCAAGTGAAGTCATCGCAACAATAAGATGACAAGTAAGATTAAAAAAAAAATAATAATAAAAAAAAAATAAAAAAACAAAAAAGAAAAAGAAAAAGAGAGTCATCGCAACTATAAGGTGACAAGAATAAGCCAATGGGCTAGTGAATCAAGTATGAATAAAGGAAGTATGGAGTTTCTCGCAAAATGGCATGATAGTGGTTTGTAATAGCTAGTAACATTTGGTTAATAGACTTTTACTAGTTTTTATTATTATCAACCCTCTCTCAAATATATCCCATGCCTTATCCTACCATTTTTGACTTTGTGAAATTATTAAGTGTATGGACATGTAGTGACCATCCGATTTCTTGAGGAATTGACTAACGTTGTTAGCGATCTAGGGCGTATTTTGGCGACAATCCGTTATGCAAGTAACGTTGCTAGCGAACCAAGGTACAATCTAGTGACCATCCGTTATTTGGTAACGCAAGAATTCGTTTTTAGCGAGCTATTATGTTTTGCATGAGATAGTGGCACATAAGTCTGATATTACCCTTTAAGCCTTAGACCCGAATAAATGTCCTCTTTGACATGTATACTTGGCGCTCACACCATTTTGGTGTAGTTTTGTTTCTTGTACAAGCTTATGGTAATATTTAGATCATGACTGAGCAAATGAGTGTCATTCCTCTTATATACTCCACCAATCATACAAATGAGTGTTTGAGTGAATTATATTTCATTTTCCTTTCGGGAGGTGTTTAGTAATGTGTATCATGCAAGAAAATCATTTGGGTATTGTCAAACATCTCGATGCTTCAAACATAAAAGCTTAAAATGATGGATCTAACTTGTACTTGTACTTGATAGATTTGCATCACATTTTCCTAATCATTCTTGTATGCCATGTGGATAATTATTTTTATTTCTAGATTTGCTTGAGGGCAAGCAAAGTTCAAGTGTGGGGGATTTGATAACGCCTAAATCTAACATGTTTTTAGTAGCGTTATTCGTGTTTTTATGTATGTTTTGTGGTTATATTTATATGATTTTGTTACTTAATCGTACCAAAGTGTGTTTGCGAAGCATTTGTAGCCAAAAACAGAAAAATGGATGAAAAAGATGCAAAAACGAGGAAGAAGGAAATGTTTATGAATGCATGAAGATTATTGTGACAAGTCCCGCACCAAGAGGTACTTCGAAGAGTAAAAGTCCAAGTAGTCGAGTTAATAAGCTTGAGGATGAAGGGAAAGATCAAAGAACCAAGAGCTACGAGCTAGAATCAAGTCAAACGAAAAAGGTCCAAAAAGTGCATATCAGCATGTTCCATCCGATCGGATGTAGCCCGCATCCGATTCGGATGGAAGCTAGTTTGAAGACCAACCGATCGGATGGACAGAATACCGATCGGTTGGATTGTTGCTGTGTTACCAAAACTTCTTCATTAAGATTTGTGACTTTACATATCCGGTTCTAGGTCCTTCCTCTCAGCATTCCTGTCTATTCAATACTACTTGGAGAACAAGAGAACAATTAATGAACCAAGACCCTTGGTTGTAGCATTTAAAGGATCATTTGATGAGTATTTAGTGTACATCCAAAAAAGATAATCAAGAGAAGCAATCAACCACTCATCACATACTCTTAATTTTCGTCCAAAAAGTACAGGAGCAGAGGAGAGTCGAAGTCCATTCCATTTCTTGTGAGAAACATTGCCTTTTCACTTGTAATCTTATTTTCAATCATTGTAAGACTCTCAATCATGGTTTTTAATGTTCAATGTTTTAAGATTATGTTTATGTTTGCTATGAGTGGCTAGTGCCTTTGTGCACTTGCTTAGATGATGTGAATTACTTATTGATTGGCATATGATTGTGATAACATGTTTTAATTCAATTTCAAGTCGATTCTAAGAACCAATTGTGATAAAGTTTCATAGTGACATTTGGTTAATCAAGTTTAACTAGTGCTAGTAATTCTAAGGGTCGAAAGAACTATTGTTATTCAACTAGTTATAATCATTTGTCTATGAATGATTGTTGTCATCCACTATACTTGATTAAACAAAGGAACTTAATCGTGATTGTAATGAAAATGCTTTTGTCTATCAAAACGGATTGATTGTAAACCATTTTAAGGGTCGAGAGATTAATAGTTTACCTTCAATTGTGACCTTTTGTCTATAATTGGTTACCTTTTGTATTGACCATTTCTCAAGCTTGTTTGATAAAACAAAAGATTGTTTTTGTGTTTAAGGAACACCAACTTATGAACCTTGAATTGATCTTGAATTGATTGGTTAAACGTAATGCTTGTTTTTATAAACTAAGATCTTGACGAAGGTTTAATTTGTAGAAACAATAGATTAGTAACCAAGCTAATTATCTCAACCAACATGTTATCCAAAGTTATCACAATCATATTAGTCAATTGTAGTTCACTAAGTCTAAGCAAGTGTAGTTTTTAATCATTTGAATTTTCATATTATCATTATTGCTTGTTTGAGAAATTTGCTTTTAACTTACAATTCGATTCACTACACAAATCCCTGCGAACGATGAAGCGAAAAGTGTACCGCTTTTAGGGGGTCATTTAAGCCCTAAATCGTTCCTTTTGTCATTTTAGGTACTTTGGAGAAGAAATCTGGAAAAGGAAGCATTTTGGACGTTTTTGGAGCATAAAAGTGAAGAAAACGGCAAAGTCTTAAAATCGGCTGGAAAAGTACCTTTGACGGCGTCAAGTATTGTTCTTGACGGCGTCATGGCTTGGCAAAAGAATTGGATATTAAAAATACACATGATAAGCCAGAGAATTTTACAATGAAAAGTCTGACGGCGTCACCCTTTGAAGTGATCAAGGCCATCACGGTTTAAATTAAAGAGGGACGGCGTCAAGCTCTTTTCTGACGGCGTCACGCCTTGATAGGCCAGAGCGGATTTTAGACGACTAAAGAGGGACGGCGTCAAGAAGGCCATCCGGGAACCCTAGACACGGCGAGGTGACGGCGTCAAGTCCTATAACGTGACGCCGTCAGCCCTTAAACTCTATATATAGTTTTGCAATTTTTTGTCATTGGTGTGCAACTTTGTGAGGAGAAACCCTAAGACGAATTTCTGCCATTTTTAAGGGTTTTCAAACCCTTGGATCTCCCATGTTTAATTGAAGATAAGTTATCACTTAATCAATCAATATGTCTATGTGTTGTTTGATTATATCTTGTTCTTGTCTTTTGATTAACATGCTAGGCTAGATTTATCTTGTGTTTGCTTAGATCTAATGAAACCTAGCTATTGATTATTGGTTATTAGTGTGTTATTGATTGTATTGGATGATTGTTTATCGATGTTAGGCTTAAGAAAACTGGCTAACTTCCTATACGGTAACTTGCTTGAACGTCTTAAGAAACATGAACCAATGCGTACTAAGGTTTGTATGGTTGTATTTAATGCATGAGCGAATTCTAGTGATCCCATGTTAGGAGCTTCCTAGCCGGCTCGACATAGGAGTGAAGGAGGAGCTTGTAGAGTTGGGGAAGTACGTACGCCACCCCACGATTGGTATTAAGGAATACACCCGTCATCCACGCGATTAATACACACTAATCAACCGGTAAAAGATAGTTAGGGAGTAAGGAAATCTAAGTAAACACATTTCTCTCCACATAAGTTTCACAACCTTTTTCATTTTCAGTTATTTTATTTTATTTGCATTTGTAGTTATTTGGGTTAGTTGACTAGCAACTAATTCCGCCCACTCCTTCAAACCCGAGATTTTACTTGCTTTCATAAAAAATATAAAAATACAAAAAGAATCTTCCCTCACCCTTAGACCTATTAGAGTAGTTTTTCATACCTAACGAACACTATTCCCTGTGGAGAACGATCAATCCCCCGTACTTACCACTACACTATACTACATCGGTCAGGTACACTGCCTGGTGGGGTTGTAAGCCTCTTGAGATCCCTCGAGAGGTAAAACCTGTTGTAAGGTCGCAAAACCACGCATCAAGTTTTTGGCGCCGCTGCCGGGGAATAGTTATTGTTTAGGTTGAATTTTTATTTTATTAGGTCTACTCACTAGATTCCTTTCTAGTGAGATTTTTATTTTTCTTTTTATTAGATTTCTTTAGTCTATCTTTTTCTTTGTGCCCTTTGTTTGTAAAACCATTTTCATTTGTCACCATGGCGGATGAAATTCCATTTAGATCATTAACAATAGAGGAACAATTACTTTACACGGATAGATTTGCTTCCTGTTGTTCCAATGAATTTTTAAGTGATCTTAGATATATACAAGAGGAGATGGGTATAAAGTTTGATAGGTTTGATGAATTATGTGCATGTGTGGCTTCTATTAAACAATCATTGTTAGGATCAACTCCTTTTAATAAGACCCTTTGGAAATTTTTTGAGGAAAGCCTCCTAACCGTGAACCATAAGTTTAATGAATTAATGGGTTCGTATACATCACAACTTGAGGAAACAATTGAGGAGGATTTAGCCGAACATGAGCATATTGAGCAAAAAGACCTAGGTTTTATGATCAATGACTTTGAATCTCAAGGAACACATGATGAATCCTTTAGGCAAATTGAACATGGTAATCATGTTATCGGGGAAGATTCTTATGAATCGGACTTAGAACTTGAAATGGCTAGAGAAGGATTTGAGATACTTAGGAACATGTTTGGGTTAGATTCTACTAAAACACATGATGTGGATATAATTGATATAGAGACAAGGAAGGATGAGGTAAATAATACAAACCTACAAAGTACCCCACAAGTCCTACCATCATTCGAGGCATACACACCGCCCGTGACTTACCCGGAAGAAGTAGAAGGGACTATAGGAACCCCAATTGAAGTAGAACCTTTGGAAGAAACAAAACTAGAAGAAATAGGTTTGAATACTTGTAGTCATAACCTTTCTTTTAGTTCTATGGAAGTTCCTAGTTTTGATGAACCGGAGCCTAAACCAAAACCGTTACCTAATCTTCCATCCTTAGATGTGAACTTAGGAATTGAATTAGGTCCCGATCCACCCATCAAACCATGTAGTCCGGGTAATGTTAAGATTAAGGTAGTAGACTCTAGGCCTTGTAGAGAGGAAGCTAACATAGGAGTGAACCATGACCTTACATACTTACATCACCCATTTATGATTGATCACAAGAAACATTATGGGTTTAAACCGGGTTTATTAGGTCAAAGTGGATTCTTAACTTGGAGTCTCTCGAAGTTGATAGAAGATGATCCCTTTCTAGGAGAAAATCTTAATCCGCCCACTAACCCAATTGAATTAGGTAAGGTTATGATGATAGGATCCCGCACCTTTGAGCATATAATTCACCCGTCACTCTTTCCTCACGTGGCATATTTCCACCCTAAGGGTGTGTATCGCTACTTTCACCCACACTTAATCCTAAGTGTAGGGAAAACCTCCCCTATTTCCGTTAAATAAGGGTAGAGTCAGGCTCGTGACTCGAACAAAAACAAGCGCTTCTTGGGAGGCAACCCAAGCTTTATTTGTTTGTTTGTTTGTTTGTTTGATTTTATTTGTTTCCGTATGCAAGTTTAATTGTTATTGTTTGTGCTCATGTTTCAAAGTAAATTGTGAAAATGCTTTATCTTGTTTTTAACTTCGTCTTAACTACATATAAAGGTATTTTGCAAAAGTTAAGTGTAAGGGAATCCAAATCGGTTTATTAGAACACAAATGAACATGAATCATAACAATAATAAATTAACATACATATTAGTATTTGTTTGAGTCAAATGCTTGTATCGAGTCATAATGATGTTTTGCAGGAATTCCAGGAAGTAAGGTAGAGGTTTTTCCAGAAATTTTCCGGAAACTTAACATGAGAATTCTGTCAGATCATTTCTGACGGCGTTAGGCTTTACAACCTGACGGCGTCAGGTTTTAGTTTTCAGAAATTTTTGAAAGTTTTGTTTTCATAAAAAGTTTTTATTAAATCTCTAACTTATAATCTCCAGGAATCTGCAAAATTATCATTCCACAAGCATTATATCCTTATATATAGAATTTATCCCGCCGATGTTATGCAGGTTTTCGTGTTTGTTTTCTCAGGTTTATCAGGTTATTTTGGACAAGGAAATGTATGTGGAATCAAGCTTTTGGCGATGCATTAGTCTTGGAGCTTCTACATTCACTTGGAAGAAGATCTAACCATGTTACTTCATTATCCACCGAACGAATCAGGGGAGTATTTGATTTCATTCTTTTACCTTATTACTTTTACATCTTGTTATTTGAACATTGAGGACAATGTTCATCTTAAGTGTAAGGGGGGTAAATTAAAGTACGATACTTTAGAGAATACAAGTGCACTTGATTTTTGTTTGTTTAATAGTAAATGTGTAATAAAACTGAGATAAATACCTGTTAGGGCAATTTTAGTGCCAAATTTAAAATTTTTTACAACATTTAGGAGTGAAACTTTGATCTTAATGAGCGTCTCATGGATAGGAGTTATATGACTAGCACAAAACCGTACCACTAAAAAATTTTTCCACCCCCAAATATGTGAGGTTCGCCCCTAGAATTGGTAGGAAAAGCATTTATGCTATGATGTGTGTACCGGTAGCACTTAGATTCTAGAACTTGCGTTAGGACCATTCCGAGGCCACAAGTGAGACTACATTCGTGTAGTTAGATTTACTACATGATAAGAGGCATTAGGATTAACCCATTGTTTTACACCTGTGTTTTTGTTATAATTACATTGGCTACATTGGTCAAGTAATTCTCCCACACCCTTTGCGTTGTACCCATTTTTGGTACACGATACCCCTAGTACACCCCTCAGAGCATATCTTTTCGTTTTGACCTTTAAGCATTTTACTTAAAGGAAGAATTTGTTACACCCCACTTAAATGTACACCCAAATCGCCTTAGCCTACCTTGTATGCACTCATTTTTAGTGCATTATTGTTACAACATTTGTTTAAACCCAAGTTAATTATCTAATTGATTACATGGTTGCTAAGTCGAGTCATATCCTTGTACATATTGTTTTGGGACGATTGGGACTCATGGGTAAAGTACTAGTGTAATGGAGTAATGGGGAAGAACATCATTTATTACCCCCATATGTGCTAAATATTTTAAAAGTACTCCAAGTGTGTCGATTATCTTAATTCGAGTCATTAGAATAGTATTTGTAAAGTTATGTAAAAGTTCAAGTGTAAGGGGAATGCAACGCCCCTATGATGTATTATTTTGGATGGTAGGGCAAGAGCGTATAAAACATATATATATATATAAAAATCAAGAAAAATACAAAAAAATGAGAAAAAGAAAAGTAGAAAAAAACATATGGACTACCATCCCGTTTAATTTTATGTTTGTCTTATGTTTATGTTATTTTGTTTTTAGCTTAAGTTGAGTCTAGTCTTGGCTTAGCAACTCCATATTGTACATGTAATTAATCAAGATCTTTAACTCGCCACCAGTAAAATATCCCTTATCCAACAAAACCGTGTTTATCATATCCCTACACCTCACGTTATAACCCATTTAAAAGCCCTCTTTAATAGTTTATCTTAGGTGCTTACGCCTAGTGGAGGAGGTTTTCGATCCTTTCCCAAGCCTATGGTAATTTATTTGCTATGACAGGTAGTGAGAGATATTATCCGTTTTCATTTATGAGATTTATTTTTGTGACCCCTGAGAGATGTGAGTATCTAAACACTACTTGTGAGGTGCTAGTTTGTAATCTCCGTGCTTATTATGATTAAAGTGGAACGACTATTTGTTGTAATTACTTTTATATTAGCATTAAATGACCCATAACTTGTATTTTGATTAGAATAAAAGCGCATTTGCTTGAGGACAAGCAAATCTCAAGTGTAAGGGTATTTGATGAAGCGAAAAGTGTACCGCTTTTAGGGGGTCATTTAAGCCCTAAATCGTATTTATTTGATCAAATATTGCCCTAAATCGTTCCTTTTGTCATTTTAGGTACTTTGGAGAAGAAATCTGGAAAAGGAAGCATTTTGGACGTTTTTGGAGCATAAAAGTGAAGAAAACGGCAAAGTCTTAAAATCGGCTGGAAAAGTACCTTTGACGGCGTCAAGTATTGTTCTTGATGGCGTCATGGCTTGGCAAAAGAATTGGATATTAAAAATACACATGATAAGCCAGAGAATTTTACAATGAAAAGTCTGACGGCGTCACCCTTTGAAGTGATCAAGGCCATCACGGTTTAAATTAAAGAGGGACGACGTCAAGCTCTTTTTTGACGGCGTCACACCATGATAGGCCAGAGCGGATTTTAGACGACTAAAGAGGGACGGCGTCAAGAAGGCCATCCGGGAACCCTAGACACGGCGAGGTGACGGCGTCAAGTCCTATAACGTGACGCCGTCAGCCCTTAAACTCTATATATAGTTTTGCAATTTTTTGTCATTGGTGTGCAACTTTGTGAGGAGAAACCCTAAGACGAATTTCTGCCATTTTTAAGGGTTTTCAAACCCTTGGATCTCCCATGTTTAATTGAAGATAAGTTATCACTTAATCAATCAATATGTCTATGTGTTGTTTGATTATATCTTGTTCTTGTCCTTTGATTAACATGCTAGGCTAGATTTATCTTGTGTTTGCTTAGATCTAATGAAACCTAGCTATTGATTATTGGTTATTAGTGTGTTATTGATTGTATTGGATGATTGTTTATCGATGTTAGGCTTAAGAAAACTGGCTAACTTCCTATACGGTAACTTGCTTGAACGTCTTAAGAAACATGAACCAATGCGTACTAAGGTTTGTATGGTTGTATTTAATGCATGAGCGAATTCTAGTGATCCCATGTTAGGAGCTTCCTAGCCGGCTCGACATAGGAGTGAAGGAGGAGCTTGTAGAGTTGGGGAAGTACGTACGCCACCCCACGATTGGTATTAAGGAATACACCCGTCATCCACAGAATTAATACACACTAATCAACCGGTAAAAGATAGTTAGGGAGTAAGGAAATCTAAGTAAACACATTTCTCTCCACATAAGTTTCACAACCTTTTTCATTTTCAGTTATTTTATTTTATTTGCATTTGTAGTTATTTGGGTTAGTTGACTAGCAACTAATTCCGCCCACTCCTTCAAACCCGAGATTTTACTTGCTTTCATAAAAAATATAAAAATACAAAAAGAATCTTCCCTCACCCTTAGACCTACTAAAGTAGTTTTTCATATCTAACGAACACTATTCCCTGTGGAGAACGATCAATCCCCCGTACTTACCACTATACTATACTACATCGGTCAGGTACACTGCCTGGTGGGGTTGTAAGCCTCTTGAGATCCCTCGAGAGGTAAAACCTGTTGTAAGGTCGCAAAACCACGCATCAGCGAACGATCCCGACTTACCATCAAAATCTTGCTACAACGGACGAGTATACTTGCTCGTATGCGTTGTTCTTAGATTCGGTAATTCACCCTTATAAATTTAAAACTTGCATGAACCCGAACGCATCAAGTTTTTGGCGCCGCTGCCGGGGATTTGGTTTTTGTTCTTAGGTGTTTGTTTGTTTGATTGTTTGTTCATTTCCTTGATATATTGATTGATTGCTTGTTTGCTTGTTTATTTGAATGCTATATTGCTCTTGCGTTTGAATGATTGTTTCTTTGCTCTTGTTTGATTGCTTGCTTGCTTGTTTTCTCATGATGATTGCTTAATTGCCTCCCTTGCGTTTTGTTTTAAAAACCTCTCATTTTCTCATATTTGCTTAAATGATCTTGGCATCAAAATCAAGTGTTTTGGTGTTGGGATTTGGTTTCATGTGTTCTAAAAGTTCTAAAAATACTCATTTCAATGTTTGCTTCATAAGTGTGCTTGCGAAAAAACCACCAAAACCACCCAAACAACCCCAACCGAATCGGATGGATTCCTATCCGATCGGATGGAGCTCTCGGTAAAAAAAAAAAAAAAAAAAAAAAAAAGAAAAAAAAAAGTTTTTACGATCAATCCAACCGATCGGATGTGCAAGTATCCGATTCGGTTGGAATGTGCATATTTTTAACGAGTTGTCCATCCGATCGGATGGAGATGCAAACCGATCGGTTGGACCAATAGGTAAAAAAAAAAAACCAAAACAAAAAAAATGTTATTTTCATTTTTCGTACTTTGTTCTTGTGTGTTTGTGTTTAGATCGAATAAGTTTAAATGTTTTTTTTCTTTTTGGTTTTTGCAAGAATATCATTTCTTTTATTCTACTTAATTTTTTTTCCACAATAATCGGCTCACCCATAGTGAACAAACTATAAGAGAGGTATAAGGCGGGTCGCTCTGCTTCCCTAAAGAAGTATGGTTTTTAATAAGCTTCGCGCTGACCAACTTCTCCGCTTCTTTGTGCGTTCAATGGAGCTACCGAGAACTTTTGGGAAGAAAAAGTCACAACTAGTTTATTTTTGAAAGTTTTCTTGTAGTACTTTGTGAATAAAAAGTACTTGTTTTTAAAAATAAAAATGTTTTGAACTTTGTGGGTATGTTCACTGGAAACCCTCACGAGACTTCACTCGTCCACTCGGGCCACCGAGGGGTTTAAAAGGCTTGTTGCATACGCTAAATGCAACCGTGATGCCTACGAAAGTGAGTTTTTAGAATTTTACGCGTTTTTTGTAGTTTAGTTTATTTTTGCAGATTTAATAAGCTCTTGGAGATTACAATTGCATGATAATGCAAAGGAAAGTTGCATAGAATGTTTTCGACTACTTCACTCACATCTCAAGGGTCTCTCAGAAAGACCTAGATCCATGGGAGGATTCGAACGAGCATTTGCATCACTCTTTGGTCAAGATGTTCAGACTTTCATAGGCACTATGTTCCTGAACTTAAATCAACTAGAACAACAACTTGACAAAGAAGAATTTCATGAAATTGGATCCATGGCTGCTCTTCGGGTGATCAACAAACAACTTCAATTGTTCATCGATTCACAATACACTTGGGATTATGACAGTCAAATGACAGAAAAGTGTTTTACTGATTACACTGGAATTGAAGTTAACATGTTTAGAGAAACATTACTCCAACACATGGGTAATGTATTACACCCGAACCCGGAAAGGTAAAGTAATATGTGATATAGTATAAGGAATAATATTATGTGTAACTTTAGTGCCTATATTTAAAGAGTGATATGTATTTTGGGTTTAAATAAGTGCAATGAGACTAGGAGGACTATGTATGCCATATGCCTAGACTTATTATAACACATGGATAAAAATCCCGTCCATAGAAAAATCTGGATAAGTCTTGAGGTTCCTTTGTGTTGACATTTTAGAGAGAAAAAGGGAGGGAACTAGCAATCATCATCTTGGTTCTTTTAGCTATCAAGAAGTGATCAAGAAACCTTAGAGAAGCCTTAATTGTACTATCTTCATCTTGTAAGTGTTTTCATCAATTCTAGAAATTAGGGTTCATATGGTGGATTTTGGGGGTTTTGGCTATAGGTTGTAGATTAATGATCTCCTTAGTTAAGTAGTTGCTAATTAAAGTTAATTTTGTAATAGGAAGCATTATAGAAGCCCAAATCAAAGCCAAGTAGGAAGCTAATAGAAATTGAGGTAAGTATATGAGTATAACTTGTTAATATTATGATGTTAATGTTGTGATTATGATAATGTACTATGATATGGAGTTTGCGAATGTATGATAGCTTGGATCCAATGCTAGATATGATAATGTTATACGATTACTTGCTTGATCAAGGTGAGTAATAATCCTATCTATGCTCCATGTTAATGTTATGATTGGTGTTAATCACTAATCTTATGTAAATGTAATGTTGGTTATATCTTATATACTTACTAAGCATTTTCGCTTAAGGTTTAGATGATGATGGTTTTGTAGGTTCTAACAGAGGAGCAAGGGTAAGGATCTAGCCTAGCTTGTAGTCGTGGAATGAAGGGTAGCGTAGTTAGAGGGTAGATTAGAAGACCATAGCCTTTTGGACCAAGCGTATTGAAGTTGGAAGCCCCGAAGTGTCCTTTTGTGCTTTGGTATATTTCAACCTATGTGGTCGTTTTGTTATTCTATGACCTCATCGTCAATCAAGGTATTTTGTTCATGTGTATGTCATGGGTTAAATAGGTGTAAGTGTCGTGAGTCATCATGGTATATAGATATGAATGTACTATGTAGTTATGGATGGAATTAACGTTATTAGGGTGTTTGGTACGTAGCCGTTTCTACCTATTTTGATGTATATATGGGTTAAATAGTTATGGAACAAGTTTGGTATGATAAGTTAATGTTTTGGTTCAAGTTTGATGTAGTTTGGATGTGGTATGAGTTGAATGTCTCGAAAATGGGATGAAACAAAAGTATTTGGAAAATCTGCAGCAGCTCAGTTAGCGGCTGGGAGCCCAACCGCGCCGGCAGAGACCTGCTGAGAAGGCCTAGCCGGCGGTTAGAGTCTCAACCGCCACGGTTGAAACTTTCTAAGAAGTAAGATCAGCCAAGCCGGTGGTTGGAACTCCAACCGGGGCGGCTGGAGCTGTGCTAAGGTAGCCAACCGCCGGTTGGAACTCCAACCGTGGCGGTTGGAATGTTTTGTGAAGCCCAATCGACGGTTGGAATCCCAACTGCGGCGGTTGGGACTTTCTGTGATGATTTTCAGGTTTTGGTAATTTTTGATAATTCGTATCTTCTAATCCGTGAGTCGTCACGGGTCCCACTACCCATCGTTTTGAAGGTAATTGAGTCTAGTTTCATCTAAAAATAGTTTCAATGTCTAAATGTATATAGATTTTTGTAAATGGTCAAAAGAGTATTAAGATGTCCATAAAAGTTAAATGTTTTTGTGTATAAAATTTTAAATTTTGGTCTAAACGGGCACGGGGTGTTACAACTTGGTATAAGAGCTTCAGTCTAAGAGATTTAGGATTTCACCATAGGATTTCCTAGACTTAGGCCTTGTGTAGTTGCGTTTAGAGCTAGTGTTTGTTATTTGTGTATTGTTTGGATGATTTTGAGGACCCATATGTTCAATATTTTCATGACTACGCCTGGCCACCGTAGTGATAAAAATATGGAACATATGTGAAATTGAAATCATTTAGATCATACACGGGTGACAAGCTAGGGTGTTAGAGTAAGGATAAAAAATGTCATTCATGCATTGGTTAAGTATATGTATGTGTGCCTGATATTGCGAATTGCTAATTTTCAGTAAGAAGAAATGGAAACCCCTCACACAAAGGAAGTCGCGAAAGCCACTGCTTCCAAGCATGCCAAAACTTCGGCAAGTGATGCGGGTAACAATGATAAAGACAATGAATGTTCTTCCTCTTCTAGCTCCGAAAGCCTTGTCTTTAGAGGTTTCTCTGGAGAGGAAATGAAAGCCTTAGATACAATGTTGGCAAAAAGAGTGGGTAAGGCTATTGAGAAAGCAATGCCTTTCTATGTCACTCAAACAACGCAAAATCTTCAGGAACTAATGAAGGCGGATTTTAAGGAATTTAAAAAGGAATGTGGTCTAGCAAAAGAACCCAAGAGTGACAAAGCTACTTACCGCGACTTCACGGCTTGTGATGTACCACGGTTTACCGATATTCTTGACCCGATTGTTAGTAATCGATGGATTTTGGCTGTGGAAGGTGCTTTCCGTACTAGTGGATGTGAGGAAAGGAAGAAGGTTATCTATGCTACTAACTTTCTTCGTGATAGTGCTAAAACTTGGTGGGAAGGGAAGGTGTGTGAGAAAGGTGAACCTTGGGCTGAAGCATGTACTTGAAAAGAATTTAAAGAGTTGTTTAGTACTGAATATGCTCCGGTTGAAGAGATTAACAAAATCCGAGAAAAATTCCAATCTCTCACTCAAACCAATGAGACGGTGAATGAGATGTGGAGGATGTTCAATGATATGGTTCCGTATTGTCCCGAATACCTTGGGAACGAGAAGCTTAAAGTTGACAAATTTCAAAGGATGCTTAAGGATGATATTGTTATGTAATCTCGCCATTCAAATTTACTACCTTGGAAGACCTTTTGAGTAGAGCTCGTGTGAGAGAAGCGGATTTACTAAGGAGAAACGAGAAAGAGGCTAAGGAACCAAAGAGGAAGCTAGAGTTTGTCGATAGAGATGGGAAGAAGACCAAATTTGATCATGGCAAGAAAGGTGTGGGAAACAAGACCAAGGTAGCATGTCCAAAGTGTGGTAAGTTTCATATTGGAGAATGTACGCGTAATACGCCGGGTTGTTACAAGTGTGGAGCTCTAGACCATCAAAGTAAAGATTGCACCAAACCAATGATAGTATGCTACGGGTGTAACGAAATAGGGCATAGGTTGAGGGATTACCCGAAAATGAAGGTGATTGAAGCAAAACCATTGAGAACCATTAAAGAGGAGAAAGTAGAAGTCCCAAAACCAAAAGCTTGAGTTTATCAATTGAGTGCAGAAGAAGCCAAATCGGGGACCGATATTATCCCAGGTATTCATCTTGTTAATTCAGTACCCGCTCGAGTTTTGTATGATTCGGGTGCTAGTATGTCTTTTGTATCTTATAATTTTAGCAAGCAACTAGCCTCCCCACTAGTTAAACTCCTGATACCCCTAGAAGTTGAAATAGCCGATAGCAAGATTGTTGTTGTATCGAATGTGTATCGAGATGTAGAGATAGATTGATGATAATGCCTTTAGGATTGACTTGATTCCTATAATGCTTGGAGAGTTTGATATCGTTATTGGCATGGATTGGCTTGACAAATATAACGCGGCCATCCTTTGTGCCAAAAGATCATTCGGGTTGTGAATCCTAGCGGTCGTGAAATGATTATTTATGGCGATAAAATAAAGGGTGAACTAAAGTTATGCTCCTTAATGAAGGCTATGAGATATTTATCGTGTGGTTGTTTAACTAGTGGTCGTGAAATGATTATTTATGGCGCATGTGGTAGATACGAGCTTTGAAAAGAAGAGCATCGATGATGTTCCAGTTGTGAATGAATTTTGTGATGTCTTTCCGAAAGACTTGCCGGGTATTCCACCCGAAAGGCAAGTTGAATTCCGTATTGATCTTGTTCCGGGTGCTTCACCTATTGCAAAAAAATCCTTATCGCCTAACCCCGTCCGAAATGAAAGAATTTGTGAGTCAACTTCAAGAATTGCTCAACAAGGGTTTTATTCATCCTAGTAGTTCGCCATAGGGAGCTCCAATCTTGTTCGTTAAGAAGAAAGATGGTAGTATGCTGATGTGCATTGACTACCGCGAATTGAATAAAGTCACGGTGAAAAATGTGTATCCGTTACCAAGAATCGATGACCACTTTGATCAACTTCAAGGTGCTAGGTGGTTTTCAAAGATCGATCTCCGTTTGGGTTATCATTAACTGAAGTTTTGAGAAGAAGACATTCCTAAGACGGCCTTTAGGACCCGATATGGGTACTACGAGTTTACGGTTATGCCCTTTGGTCTAACGAATGCGCATGAGGTTTTCATGGATCTTATGAACCGCGTATGTAGACCGATGTTGGATAAGTTCGTCATAGTGTTCATTGATGATATTCTTATTTACTCAAAGAGTAAGGAGGAACACGCTGCACACTTACGGGAGATTCTTGAGACATTAAGAAAGGAAAGATTGTACGCCAAATTATCTAAATGTGAATTTTGGTTACATGAAGTTCAATTCCTCGGTCACGTTATAAATTCCGATGGTATTAAAGTTGATCCTTCAAAGGTGAAAGCTGTAATGAAGTGGCATGCACCAAGGAATCTTGGCGAGATTCGAAGTTTTCTTGGCCTTGTGGGATATCATCGTAGGTTTATACAAGACTTCTCCAAAATCGCATCATCTCTAACAAAACTCACCAAGAAGAACGCTACATTTGAGTGGGGTGAAGAACAGGACGAAGCCTTTCGTACTCTACGGAGGAAGTTATGTGACGCACCAGTTCTGGTATTGCCGGAAGGGACTGAAGATATGGTGGTTTATAGCGACGTGTCTTATTCCGGTCTTGGATGTGTTCTTATGCAACGGGGTAAAGTAATAGCGTACGCCTCGAGACAACTAAAGAAGCATGAAGAAAATTAAGCCACTCACGATCTTGAATTTGTGGCGGTGGTTTTTGCTCTAAAGCTTTGGAGGCATGATTTGTATGGTGTCAAGTTTGTAATTTACACCGATCATAGAAGTCTTCAATATTTCCTCGAAAAGAAAGATCCGAACATGAGACAACGAAGATGGTTGGACTTGTTAAAGGACTACGATTGCTAAATTCGCTAACATCCCGGTAAAGCGAATGTTGTGGCGATGCTCTGAGTCACAAGGATCGAAACGAAGTTACTAAGATTCACTCGTTGCTGATGATTGTTACGTCCGATCTTTTTGTAACAACTCGTAATTTTTCGAATATATTTTTATACTAGACTTTCCCTGTTTTTCATATACGGATCTTTTCTGAACTTATTTGGTTGGAAAACGTGAAGAAATCTCGCGAAATGTGAAAATTACACACAACGCGTACTGGCACAATCGACGATTTGATTATTTTATTATTTGTGAGAAGCGAGGCGTATGAATAGTCTTTTTTATTGGAAAAATTATTCTGAGCGCAACGGCGCAAATCTGGAGTCTTGAATCGATCATTTGCTAATCTAAACGAGCACCGAGCCTCATTTCAAGAAAGATTGCTAAGATTACAATATTGGACCCTGGACTAAATTTACCCCGACGCCCCTAGGTTTTAATAGTTGGCAGTTTCGGCCCTAGGGTTTATAAAACCCTAACCCTAGCCTATATATACATCCTTATAGTCATTCTAGGGTTAATTTTTCCCCCTCCTATCTTCCCTGCCTCCTACAGCCGCCAACTCTCAACACCACCCCACCTCCGACCCCATCACAGCCAATATTAAACACCATCAGCCCTTCATCATCACACCTTACCTCTTTCCTGTCTCTCGTGATATCCTAAAGAAATTCCGGCAAAATTTCCAGCAACACCATTTTGCAGCTGTGCCAGTATAGATCGAGTGGTTTGTTTACTGTGGTTCTAGAAGGTCACCAGCCACCACAGCCTCCACCTCCTCATCGTTTCCCCCTCCTCCTCTCTTTTCTCGACATGGTAAAATCGAGAAAACCATTGGTTAATTATTGCTTTTGGATGACATCGATTATAATAATTTTGTTAAAGTTTTCGTGGATTTAAAAACTGTTATGGGACGAGACTATTAATTCATGATTTAGAAACCGATCAAAACTTGTTTTGAAAATAAATCGTGTGGTTAGAAATCATTTAAGTTGTGTGTTTGATTCGGTTCGAGCTACCGATCTCGTATGGTTATGTTTTGTTTTAGTCACGAGTTGAACAGGTTTGAATTGTGATCTTGTTGGACTAAGTTGGTTCCATTTGGTTGTTGTCACTACCAGTTCGAAGCCGAGACCAAGTGGTCTCGGTGTGATATAGGTTGGTATGGAATTATTTCTATTTTTAGTTAAGAGTTTGTTTAGGTTCAGATTTGGATTTAGTAGTGTTATGTTTGGTCGACATGGGGTGAGATGAGACCATCCTTGGTCTCGATAATACTGGGAATTGATTTTTAGTTACTAAAATGGTGTTGTTGTGTTGGTTTTTGTGTGGTCTAACGAGGACCCGTAAAGGGTGTTCATTGTTTTGGATTTGGTAGATAAAGAACCCACATAGGGTTGGTCTCGGATCTGTTGATGAGCCACAAAGGTTGTTTGGATTGATTAGTTTGCATCTGTGTTAAATTCTCATTTCCAATGTTGCGTCTGTTTTCCTTTTCACTAGTACAGGTTTTACACAAATATGTGTTTGAGTTATGTTTGTTTGTGTAGGATTAGTGCTAGTATTGAGAATTGTGTGGGGATATTGGACTTATTTTGGGCCCAACAGCTCAATGTGGGTGCGTTAGTTGTTTTTGTGTTGGGCCTAAGCCCAAGTAAACATGAGGTTTGATAAACCGGTTTTATGTGTTAACAATATTACAGATATTGAACTAATGAGTTTTATTGTCTTTGACATTGGTGCTAATGGTACGTTTCGGATTATATTTGGAATTGTGAATTTGCTTTGAATATGGATAAACAAGATTGTGACTTGGAGTTGGATTACACATTCGACATGGATTAAATATTTATTTTGACTTGTACATAATTTATTTGGACAATTTGAACATTTAATATTATTGGACATCGAACATTATGGACTTATTGGACTGGAGACGAATACAATATATTAGACTCACGACGACTTTAATATATTTGATTCGTAACGGACACACAATAAGGAAATAATGTCTAATAACCAACGGATACTTTTTATTAACTTTTCAATTAAACTGTTTTGAGGAAATTGACTTTTATTATAAACGCAAATTGGATTTTCTAAATTATTTGGGATATCGGGGTAAATACCGAAACGTACAAACTGATTTATTTTATTGGAGGTGTTTATTTGTCGTTAACTTCTAGGTTTGTCTTCTTTGGTTTGAGTTCTCGTCAGTATTCTCTCGACTATGTCGATGTCTATTTCTCTTTGGCGTGAGTTGTATGTCGAGTCTATGTTTTCTTACCACACCACACGAAATGTTGAAACTAAACTTTTGATAAGTTTTGAAATCGAGTAATCCACGAAAACTACGACACATTGTCTTTTATAGACTTTATTATTTTGCGAGACGTATTTTGAGATAACCGTATACGTATTTTAAGATAACCGTATACGTATTAGGTTGTGCCGATCCAAGACCGTTGTGTACCGCTATGCTTGTACCCCCGGGTACCGTTGTGCCGTATATTTTGAGACCGTTGTGATATGCTCTAGATGCCAGTCGTGTCAGTTTTGATCTTTGCGTTGCTGTGGCTAAGGTGAGTTTGTGGCCCCTACTTTTACCCTTTTTATAACTATTTTTGGGGGAGAATACATGCCCATTTCTACTTAACTATTATCATTTGATACACACATACATCCCAACATGACGATGTTGGAAGGCCATTTATATGGATTATATGTGATAGACATACTATGTTAGCAATGGATTGTAAACACACAGGTTGCAAGTCTTGTATGGGTGAGACTTGGGACTGAGTGGATTTACAAGGTCTTTGCTGTGAAATCTTTACTCAAACACTTTACTTTTAAACTAAACTGGCTGTGTGTTTATGAATTTATGAATTTACTTACTGAGCTGCGCTCTGCTACTTATGCAAATTGTTATGTATGCTTATGTTTGGCGCTTGAGACAAACTGTGAAAGTCCCTTGTTATAACACCACTTATTAACTTACTCCCACCTTAAGGGACGAGCCATTGATATCTATGGATAGCGCTATTAGGGGTAGAGCTATCCCCTCACTCTCACTAACCGGAATGCATAGTATCACCTTTCCATGCTAGGTTAGAGCATGTTACGTGTAGGGGCAATGCTTGCGGCTGAATCGGCTTAAGTGGTAAACCTTTCAAGGCATAGACACGCTGTATACATAATGGGCCTTTTTGCAACTCGACAACCAGTTGATAATTTCATTTTGAAAGCTACTTGTTGTACTACAACCTGTGAACTCACCAGCGTAAGCTGACCCTTTTAGCATGTATTTTCAGGTTTAAGGTGATAACTTATTTCTGAAGGCGCTTGGCAAGAGGCATGGTCATAGACGACTCTGATAGATATGTTGGGACCGCTTTACCTATTTTATGGGCCTTATTTCCACACTACTTTTGAATAATGTAAATTTAACTCTCTTTGATAATGAATTTTCTTCTAAACGGTTGAGGTAAAAACTGTTCTTTGTACTTATGTTGTGATACCAATTGAGTAGCACCCCAGTGACATGTATGCTTCCACTGGACCCGATTTTCGGGGTGTTACAGATTGGTATCATAGCCTAGGTTATAGAGAACTGGGTTTATTTTACAACCTAGACTATAACCACTTTTATGAAACTTAACCCTATGACCGCCACGTGACTGCCCTGCCAAGTTGATGCCTCGCGTATAATTTTGTTTGAGGATTTAATTGATGAGACGAGTAATGATATATTAGATGAGATGTTCATGGTATATTTGACGAGTTGTTTGATGAGATGTGTGCCTGACTTTTTGATATGTTTATATCCGCCTATTTTAGCTGTTCACTATAAGCATTTCCATATGCTTATGCAGGCACCGTACTTGTCACAGAGTTACGCTATTTCCTTGCGTAATCTCACTATTGAATGTCGAGTTTGTACACTTGTCGTGGTTTTGGGAATGATTTTGGATGTAAAGGACATACTACTAGTATAACTAGGCTGAGTATTCCAAAATTCATTGAACCTCGGGTGAATATAGACTGATCACCTATATTCAACCAGGGACACTGGGACATAGCCTGATCACCTATGTCCGACTCAGAGGTGAATTTTGCAATATTCGAAGTAGTTATAACAGAATTATGTCCGGGTTGGTCCTTTATTTTTGGAATGGTACAGTTCCGCGTGTGTACACGGACATTGGATATTACTTGCACACACACAACACACTGGCATCACAACACCTCATGAACCGTAATGCCTCTGGCACCGCTATACATCTCCATTATATGGAAATCCTGTTTGTCGCCGTCTGGCCGTAATTTGCATCGAGTCGAGTTAGATCCGATTGGCACCGTTTGAATTCGAGTTACTTATTTGTAACCCCTTAAGAGCGTTATAAGCCCGTCCGAGCTTACTGGAATGTTTGGAATCAATTTTGGCCACGTTTGGGATTTGATTTTGGCTACGTTTGGGATTTGATTTTGGCTACATTTGGGATTTGATTTTGGCTACGTTTAGATACGATATTGGCTTTGTTCGGATTGATTTTGATTCTGATTGAATTCGGATTGTTTGATTTTGTGATTCTGGATGTCATCCTGGATTTGGATTTGTTATTCAGCCTTGTTTTGTTGTTTGTTACAGTCGCCTCTACCCTAAGCTTTCTGCTCAATCGATGTTGTTCAATTGAAGCTGTTCAATCAAGGTTGTACCTCCCACTTTAAGAACTATGTACACTACTGATTGCTTTTAGCAATCAACATCTTCCCTCAGAGTTGCACTCTGAACTCGTTAAACTCTCTATTTGGCAGAGATTCCACGCCCAGCAGAAATTTTAAAACCTTAAGGAGTAACCTGAACCGTGATTCCTTGGGACAACCACCTAACTTTTCACTCGTCCCTCGGAAGTACCAGTAATCCTTGCTACCTTCTTACCGGATAATAAATTATATCAAAAATGAAACCTTGGAAGTAAATTCCGCGCCTCTACCAGAGTAATTGTTGATAATCCTACCTAATCTACTCACCTTCTGCTAATCAATGAAACGACAATATGGGCAAACTTGCTCATCAATACTCATCGGAAATCATTTCACTGCATAGAGTGTCGATTCTTACCATTCTCTGATCGGGATAGTTGTTTCACATCAAATTCCTGGTAATCACTCCAAAGAGCCATGATAACAGATTTGGATATGAATACTGTGTATCATCTCCAGACTGATGGCCGAAGTGAAGAAATCATTCAAGCGTTGGAGGACATATTGTATGCCTGCGTAATTTGGCAATGGTTGGAATAGACAGCTCCCATTGGCCAAATTCTCTTATAGCAATACCTACGACTCCAGTATTTCAACGGCACTGTGTGAAGTGTTTTGTGGTCGATTGCCGAATTGTTAAGTAGTAGTTGGAGATACCCCAACTTACTAACCCTAAACTTGTTCATGAGACTAAGGAGAAGATCGCTCAGACCAGAATCGAGTTGCAAGCTGCTCGCAAATCGTCAGAACAGTTATGCTAACAAATGACGTAAACCTCTTGAATTCCCAGTTAAAGCCTAGATTATGCTTAGAGATTCACCACAAGAAGGTGCGATACGTTTAGTAAACGTGGAAAGCTTAATCCTTGCTATATGGATTCTTTTGAAATCCTTGCTAGAGTTGAACCGGTAGCACACAGACTCGAGCTACCATCAGGATTCAGCAGTATTCGCAACGTTTTATGTGTAATGTGAATAAATGGCTTACCGATGAGGCAACCGCTATTCCTTCGGGAAAGATCCAGATTTATGAACGTTTAAACCTTGTTGAGAAACCTATCGAAATCATGAACCATGAAGTCAAATGAATTTAGTAAAGTCGCATCCTATCGACAAAGTCCGTCGAAGCTCGCGAAAAGTCCTGAATTCTTGTGGGAACGTTAGGATGAATCCTCGTGTGTATATGCTCATCCCTTTCCAATCGTAATGGGTAACTTGAATTGAATCGCGAGGACGCGATTCCGTTTAAGGAGGTGAGACTGTAACAACCTGTAATTTTCCGAATATATTTAACGAGACTTTCCCTGTTTTTCATATACGGATCTTTTCTGAACTTATTTGGTTGGAAAACGTGAATATATCTCACGAAACGTGAAAATCGTACACAACGCTACTGGCATAACCGACGATTTGATTTGATTATTTTATTATTTGTGAGAAAAACGAGGTGTATGAATAGTCATTTTTATTGGAAAAAATTATTTTGAGCGCAATGGCGCAAATCTCGAGTCTTGAGTCGATCATTTGCTAATCTAAACACGCCCTGAGCCTCATTTCAAGAAAGATTGCTAAGATTACAATATTGGACCCTAATTAAATTTACCCCGCCGCCCCTAGGTTTTAATAGTTGGCAGTTTTGGCCCTAGGGTTTATACAACCCTAACCCTAACCTATATATACATCCTTATAGTCATTCTAGGGTTAGTTTTCCCCCTCCTATCTTCCCTGCTGATGAACTCAAATAAGTACATTTTATTACTATCATTTATCCTATTAATTTGACTTGTTTTACTATATTATGTATGAGGATTGATACTTAATTGTTTACTTTTGTAATTCTCAGGTAAAAACAAGCATTTGGTGAAACTTAGCGATTATGGACTAATAATGGAGCAAAACGTGCATAAAGTGGAAGTCTACTGACATGGACAAGATCAAGTCAATTCTGCTCCAGATGCGCCGCATCTCACTATCAACATGCGCCGCATCTCTATCAAGATATCACCAGATACAATCCAAGATACAAGAGGACATGCGCCGCATCTAATCAAGAGTTACGCCGCATCTTCTGGCGGTGTACGAATATTCCTGAATATTATAATCTTGGACCCCACGCGAAGTTAAGTACATACGCCGCATCTACTTAGTAGATGCGCCGCATCTTCCCTCAGACAGAAACTATAAATACCCCGTAGACCAGACGAATTAAAGAGTTCGAAACCCAAAACACCGAAGTTCGGACAGCAGAGCAAAAGGACGAATTCAGTCAAGGAGGCAGCACAAGACACACCCAAATCGAAGATACAAGAGCTGTAAGAAGGTGCTGCATGTATTTAATTCATTAAGTAGTTTTGTTTTATTGTGTTAGCAAACTTTAATTCATCAGGATTGGTGGCTTGTGTAATGTGACAACGAAAGATTGCACTCCCTTTAATACTTGCTTTCCCATCAATTAAAGTTTATATGTTGATGTCTTTGGTTACTACTTATTAGTGCATTGATAACCTCTGTGTTTATTAGTGGCTTGCGGGCATTTGACTGCGGGACAAGATGTGGCTCCCACGGTTGTTTCTAAATTGATCACTTAGGAATAACTTTTAGACATAAGTAATCATTAAGGGTTTACTCGCCGATGAGAATAGGACCAACGAGAAAGGGTTAATTACATACACTTCATATAAAGCTATCAATAAAACAAGTGACAATCTACTTAATTATAAGGACAGCCCTCTTATTGTCTCGAGTATCTATCTGTGTACGTGTGTGCTACTTGCTGATTCGTGCCTATTAGTTTATTTTATTATTTAATTGCAACAAACTGTGCCAGTCTCTCAGGCTGAAACCCCCCTTGCGTTAGGATATTAAAATACTGATTAGATTAACTAGATAATACGTTCCACTCTTAGTGATCGACACTCTACTTACCATTATCTTCATACTGACCGGGTACACTGCTCGTTAAGTGTGTGTGTTATTGATAAGTCGGCTAAATATAAATTTAAAACTTGAGTAGGCATTAAAACTGCTAAACCGCAACGACACATCACGCGCATCAAGTTTTTGGCGCCGCTGCCGGGGAGTGAATTGTTATTATCTGTTAATTTGATTAGTATTTTAATTAGTTTTTTTTCTTTTTATTAGATTAATTGCATCATTGTACTATTTTGCATATTTGTTGTATTGTGTGTTAATTGTTTTCTTTTATTTTTGTTGTGTTTATTTTTGTTTGTGTGTTTAACTTTTTGTTTTTATTTTTCGTATTTTTCTGTTCTGCTATCGTTGTACTGTGCTAAATCAAACGATACGGCGCATCTGATCTCTCAGATACGGCGTATTGCGTTTAATTTTTTTTAATACAACGCGTTTAATTAATTCGATACGACGCATCTTTTCCCCAAGATACGGCGTATCTGTTTTTAATAAGAAAATTTTTTCTAAGCGATAAAGTAATACGACGCATCTGCTTTTGCAGATACGGCGTATCTGTTTTTGATAAAATTTTTTTCTAAAACATTAACGCCATACGACGCATCTTCTTTTGAAGATACGGCGTATCTATTATTTTGATTAAAAACAGTTTGCGAATTATTAAACAGATACGGCGTATCGATCTCTATCGATACGGCGCATCTTACTGAATAAAAATCTTTTATTTTTAAACGTAACGAAAATACGGCGCATTAACTTTCGTTAATACGACGCATTTAATTTTAATTAGATAAATTGATTTTTGATTAATTAATTCGATACGGCGCATTCTTAAATTCTAAAGCGGCGTATCTATTTTCTGAATAAAGTCTGATTAAATTTTAACGATTATAAGATACGGCGTATCCCATTTATAGGATACGGCGCATCAACAGCAGATATCAGAAGCTTTTATTTTACTTTGATCGTTTCACCCTTCTTTTGCACGAGTAAGTTTTATTTCAGGAAGATGGACGATCCGGATATTACAATGGAAGAATATATCAGACTTGGAGAGGAAAGAGCCTTGAGCAGTAATGGGATCTACGATTGGGAAAAAGCAAGATATGGTGCACAAGTCATTGATACGAAAGAAATCACTATGGAAGAATACTTGATTCTTGGACGAGAAAAGTCAAGGAAAGAAAGAAACAAATTGCCATTTCAACACACCTGGTGTATGCCAAGTGATGATGAAGAAGATTCATATACCGTAAAACCAATTCCGGCAATTGTTATTGATAGTACTTTTTCTCCGGAGATTGTGCAAGATGATGTGTATACGGAACCTTACGTTGAAGAATATCCTGCAATCGTATTACCACCATTAGACAATCCAACGGATGAAGATGAAAAGTATTCTAATTTTGATTTCGAACCATTTGACGCCATAGTTTATGATGACATACCTCAACCAGATTTTGACCCAACGAGGGATTTTGAAGAAATCTGGGATTACTTATTTAAGGATGAAATTCGGGACGATGCTGAAATTGCAAGACCACTAGTTGAAGATGGAGATTCACAAGACGAATTGGAGTCACTTACAACACAAAGTGGTACGAATTTATTTAATATGATTAATCCCGTTACTAATAATCTTGCTAGTTTTCCTAAACAGGTTGCAAAACAAAAGGATGATAAGGCGAAATTTATTACACTACCTATTGAAGCACCTGTGATCAACCCGTATTTGGTAGAGCTGGAAGAAGAATTTGGTGATGAGCTCTTAAACATTGCTATGATTGATGAAGATGATGGTCTCGACCCTATGAAGTATATAGAGGAACTCGAACTTTTACATGCCAAAGACCCTTTCTCATCTTCTGCGGAAGTCAAGGGACGCCTTACTACCAAAGAGACTAACCAAGAAGAAACGGGACTCATTTTTCCTCAACGTACTACTCTTTCAGATGGAATGGTCAAGTCATCCAATTTATCAACCAAACCGGGTAAGAATAGGAAAGATGTACACATATTGCCAAGGTATGATCTTTATGTATTTCTTCCATCTTTAATAGCAAATTTACACTCTTTTCGTGTTTATTGCTACTATCACCCGCACTTGATTCCAAGTGGGGGGAACAACACCCTATTACACAGTAAATAAGGGTGGAGTCAGGCTCGTGACTCGAACAAAAACAAGCGCTTCGTGGGAGGCAACCCATGCTTATCTTTTATTTTATTTTCTGTTTGTGTCGAGTCAGTCAGGCCGCACGAGGATACGGCGCATCTCAGTCCTGAGATGCGACGCATCCTCTGCAATGGTCATATCTTATTTTATTTTTCTGCATTTTTATTTTCGACTTTAAAACTATTTATCAGTTTATTTTAATGCGGCGCATCCCTGGTTAAGGATGCGGCGCATCTTTATTCTGGTCCGTATTTATTCCAGGCTCGATACGGCGTATCTTCTTCAATAAGATACGGCGCATCGACTGACCTGATGATTTTCAGTTTTAATTTTTAAGTTTTATTTTTCCTAACTACTAATGTGTTATGCAAGTTGAACCTTTCTTATCTTAGGTGTGTTTTAAAGTGTTGGTGGTATTTTAGTTTCCTGGATTTCCTGTGGATACATAAAGTATGAAGTTTTAACGTTCTAATCCACAAGAAGATGATTTTTGCTCTTATACTAATGGAGGATCATACCGAGCAAATCTCAGGGGAGTTTTTCTGTTCTAATTCTTTTATTTTCCAGTTTTTAACCTTTTATACAAACAACGAGGACGTTGTTTAACTTAAGTGGGGGGATTGGAGAATTAGAACACTTAACAATTACTTGTCCTACTTTTTCAAAAATTATGCTTAAAATGTGCTTAATATATCAAACTTAAAAAATTTTTTAGCATGTTTTTGTTTAAGATCTAAGTTGCATAACTGCACACATGACGTTATTTTCAAAAATTGTGATTTTTCAAAATTCACAAATCTATGAGTGTGCCGGTGACTTGTAAACTTTAGAACTTGGCTTGTATACTATTCGAGACCACCATAATGAGTATTATTTATATAATTGGAATGACTTGTCTAACTTGGTAAAATTCTAGGATTACACCAAATAGCCTTTATATGTTATGTGTTATTAGCTAACTACACTGGTTAGTTAACCCCCGTATAAAACCTTTTGTTACACTCATTTTTAGAGTAAGATACCCCTAGAAAAACCCTCAGAGCCATTCCTTTCGTTTCTTACACCTATGTTTAAAATGTTTCGTTACACCTTAAACCTTAGCCTACCCTGTAGATTAGAATCCGTGGTTGGTTAATTGCTATAGGCAGAGTGTGTTTCCTTACATTACCTGTGTTCGCGTGCGTAATTCATTATCTATGGTTAGGTCGGGAATTTGCACAATGCAAATTGGAGTGAAAGTAAATATTGTATATCTTTGAGTTTATTTTTCGTGTGTTTACTACTTTCACTATTACCGTTATTTCTGAAAGTATGAAAAGTATGAAAAAATTATCCGGAAAGAAAGTTGTAGTGATGTGGTGAAATTTTACACATCTATGTTTATGTTTCAAGTAAAAAAAAAAAAAAAAAAAAAAAAAAAAAAAAAAAAAAAATCGAAAAAATGAGAAAAGAAAAAGAAAGAAAAAAAAGAGTTGGATGTTTATTTTAAGCCAACGATGTAGAGTTATGTAAGTGGTCGATATCACCACTATTTGTTGTATTATATCTATGGATTGAATGGGAATTGGCAGTTATGGGAACGCCAATTAAGGTTTATTCTTTGATTAAGATTTTGTTGAGTATAATTCGTGTCTACCTAAAGCGTGTGTTTCAAGTGTTAAAGCGTGAGTTATTCAATGATATGAGTCTTATTCATGGGATGGTTGGGATAGTGATTAACCACACTTAGGATTTTAATTTATTTGTTTTGTTTTGTTTATTTTTATTTTTACACCAATTTATATCCCAAATGTTATCCATACCCTGTATTGTTCTTTATCCAACCGAACCTTTGATTTATTGAGATTAGGGATTTGAGCAATCTTAAGTATCGTAGTCGTGGATTCGGCTATGTATTTATGATTTTGTCGCCCTTTTTGATATATTATTATTGGTGAAGTTTGGACCTATCTTTAGCCTATTCGAGTTAAGGATTTGAGCAATTGCAAATATCGTGTTCGTGGATTCGATCATGTATTTGTGATTTTGTCGCCTTTTCTGGAATTTGAGATCGATAGTGATTAAGAATAATTAACCCTTAAGCCTAAAAACCCTTTTTACCGCTTTAGACTTATTATTCCTTAGCTTTAGTGGTGGAGATGTGTATACTTGCCAAGCTTATGATAGAATATTCGTCGCGACTGGACAGTTAAACGATTAGATTTGCTTTTATCGACTTATTTTATTTTACTTCTAATTCGTTAAGTGTTTAGTTGTGTGATTATGAAATAAACGAATACATGCTTAAATATAAAAATAAATCCTAATACATCTTTTAGGATACATTTTCATAAATGAAATTCTAAGGTTTACTTGGGGACAAGTAAAGTTCAAGTGGGGGGATATTTGATGAACTCAAATAAGTACATTTTATTACTATCATTTATCCTATTAATTTGACTTGTTTTACTATATTATGTATGAGGATTGATACTTAATTGTTTACTTTTGTAATTCTCAGGTAAAAACAAGCATTTGGTGAAACTTAGCGATTATGGACTAATAATGGAGCAAAACGTGCATAAAGTGGAAGTCTACTGACATGGACAAGATCAAGTCAATTCTGCTCCAGATGCGCCACATCTCACTATCAACATGCGCCGCATCTCTATCAAGATATCACCAGATACAATCCAAGATACAAGAGGACATGCGCCGCATCTAATCAAGAGTTACGCCGCATCTTCTGGCGGTGTACGAATATTCCTGAATATTATAATCTTGGACCCCACGCGAAGTTAAGTACATACGCCGCATCTACTTAGTAGATGCGCCGCATCTTCCCTCAGACAGAAACTATAAATACCCCGTAGACCAGACGAATTAAAGAGTTCGAAACCCAAAACACCGAAGTTCGGACAGCAGAGCAAAAGGACGAATTCAGTCAAGGAGGCAGCACAAGACACACCCAAATCGAAGATACAAGAGCTGTAAGAAGGTGCTGCATGTATTTAATTCATTAAGTAGTTTTGTTTTATTGTGTTAGCAAACTTTAATTCATCAGGATTGGTGGCTTGTGTAATGTGACAACGAAAGATTGCACTCCCTTTAATACTTGCTTTCCCATCAATTAAAGTTTATATGTTGATGTCTTTGGTTACTACTTATTAGTGCATTGATAACCTCTGTGTTTATTAGTGGCTTGCGGGCATTTGACTGCGGGACAAGATGTGGCTCCCACGGTTGTTTCTAAATTGATCACTTAGGAATAACTTTTAGACATAAGTAATCATTAAGGGTTTACTCGCCGATGAGAATAGGACCAACGAGAAAGGGTTAATTACATACACTTCATATAAAGCTATCAATAAAACAAGTGACAATCTACTTAATTATAAGGACAGCCCTCTTATTGTCTCGAGTATCTATCTGTGTACGTGTGTGCTACTTGCTGATTCGTGCCTATTAGTTTATTTTATTATTTAATTGCAACAAACTGTGCCAGTCTCTCAGGCTGAAACCCCCCTTGCGTTAGGATATTAAAATACTGATTAGATTAACTAGATAATACGTTCCACTCTTAGTGATCGACACTCTACTTACCATTATCTTCATACTGACCGGGTACACTGCTCGTTAAGTGTGTGTGTTATTGATAAGTCGGCTAAATATAAATTTAAAACTTGAGTAGGCATTAAAACTGCTAAACCGCAACGACACATCACGCGCATCACCTGCCTCCTGCAGCCACCAACTCTCAACACCACCCCACCTCCGACCCCATCACAGCCAATATTAAACACCATCAGCCCCTCATCATCACACCTTACCTCTTTCCTGTCTCTCGTGATATCCTAAAGAAATTCCGGCAAAATTTCCAGCAACACCATTTTGCAGCTGTGCGAGTATAGATCGAGTGGTTTGTTTACTGTGGTTCTAGAAGGTCACCAGCCACCACAGCCTCCACCTTGTCATCGTATCCCCCTCCTCCTCTCTTTTCTCGACATGGTAAAATCGAGAAAACCATTGGTTAATTATTGCTTTTGGATGACATCGATTATAATAATTTTGTTAAAGTTTTCGTGGATTTAAAAACTGTTATGGGACGAGACTATTAATTCGTGATTTAAAAACCGATCAAAACTTGTTTTGAAAATAAATCGTGTGGTTAGAAATCATTTAAGTTGTGTGTTTGATTCGGTTCGAGCTACCGATCTCGTATGGTTATGTTTTGTTTTAGTCACGAGTTGAACAGGTTTGAATTATGATCTTGTTGGACTAAGTTGGTTCCATTTGGTTGTTGTCACTACCAGTTCGAAGCCGAGACCAAGTGGTCTCGGTGTGATATAGGTTGGTATGGAATTATTTCTATTTTTAGTTAAGAGTTTGTTTAGGTTCAGATTTGGATTTAGTAGTGTTATGTTTGGTCGACATGGGGTGAGATGAGACCATCCTTGGTCTCGATAATACTGGGAATTGATTTTTAGTTACTAAAATGGTGTTGTTGTGTTGGTTTTTGTGTGGTCTAACGAGGACCCGTAAAGGGTGTTCATTGTTTTGGTTTTGGTAGATAAAGAACCCACATAGGGTTGGTCTCGGATCTGTTGATGAGCCACAAAGGTTGATTGGATTGATTAGTTTGCATCTGTGTTAAATTCTCATTTCCATGTTGCGTCTGTTTTCCTTTTTACTAGTACAGGTTTTACAAAAATATGTATTTGAGTTATGTTTGTTTGTGTAGGATTAGTGCTAGTATTGAGAATTATGTGGGGATATTGGACTTGTTTTGGGCCTAACAGCTCAATGTGGGTGTGTTAGTTGTTTATGTGTTGGGCCTAAGCCCAAGTAAACATGAGGTTTAATAAACCGGTTTTATGCGTTAACAATATTACGGATATTGAACTAACGAGTTTTGTTGTCTTTGACATTGGTGCTAACGGTACGTTTCGGATTATATTTGGAATTGTGAATTGGCTTTGAATATGGATAAATAGGATTATGACTTGGAGTTGGATTACACATTCGACATAGATTAAATATTTATTTTGACTTGTACATAGTTTATTTGAACAATTTGAACATTTAATATTATTGGACATCGAATATTAAGGACTTATTAGACCGGAGACGAATACAATATATTAGACTCACGGCGACTTTAATATATTTGATTTGTAATGGACACACAATAAGGAAATATTGTCTAATAACCAACGGATACTTTTTATTAACTTTTCTATTTTAAACTGTTTTGAGGAAATTGACTTTTATTATAAACGCAAATTGGCTTTTCTAAATTATTTGGGATATCGGGGTAAATACCGAAACGTACAAACTGATTTATTTTATTGGAGGTGTTTATTTGTCGTTAACTTCTAGGTTTGTCTTCTTTGGTTTGAGTTCTCGTCAGTATTCTCTCGACTATGTCGATGTCTATTTCTCTTTGGCGTGAGTTGTATGTCGAGTCTATGTTTTCTTACCACACCACACGAAACGTTGAAACTAAACTTTTGATAAGTTTTGAAACCGAGTAATCCACGAAAACGACGACACATTGTCTTTTATAGACTTTATTATTTTGCGAGACGTATTTTGAGATAACCGTATACGTATTAGGTTGTGCCGATCCTAGACCGTTTTGTACCGCTGTACTTGTACCCTCGGGTACCGTCGTGCCGTATGTTTTGAGACCGTTGTGATATGCTCTAGATGCTAGTCATGTCATTTGTGATCTTTGCGTTGCTGTGGCTAAGGTGAGTTCATGGCCCCTACTTTTACCGGTTTTATAACTATTTTTTGGGGAGAATACATGCTCATTTCTACTTAACTATTATCATTTGATACACACATACATCCTAACATGGTGATGTTGGAAGGCCATTTATATGGATAATACGTGATAAACATACTATGTTAGCAATAGATTGTAAACACACAGGTTGCAAGTCTTGTATGGGCGGGACTTGGGACTGAGTGGATTTACAAGGCCTTTGCTGTGAAATCTTTACTCAAACACTTTACTTTTAAGCTAAACTGGCTGTGCGTTTATGAATTTATGAATTTACTTACTGAGCTGCGCTCTGCTACTTATGCAAATTGTTATGTATGCTTATGTTTGGCGCTTGAGACAAACTGTGAAAGTCCCCAGCTACAACACCACTTATTAACTTACTCCCACCTTACGGGACGAGCCGTTGATATCTATGGATAGCGCTATTAGGGGTAGAGCCATCCCCTCACTCTCACTAACCGGAGTGCATAGTATCACCTTTCCATGCTAGGTTAGAGCATGTTACGTGTAGGGGCAATGCTTGCGGCTGAATCGGCTTAAGTGGTAAACCTTTGAAGGCATAGACACGCTGTATACATAATGGGCCTTTTTGCAACTTGACAACCAGTTGATAATTTCATTTTGAAAGCTACTTGTTGTACTACAACCTGTGAACTCACCAGCGTAAGCTGACCCTTTTAGCATGTATTTTCAGGTTTAAGGTGATAACTTATTTCTTAAGGCGCTTGGCAAGAGGCATGGTTATAGACGACTCTGATAGATATGTTGGGACCGTTTTACCTATTTTATGGGCCTTATTTCCGCACTACTTTTGAATAATGTAAATTTAACTCTTTTGATAATGAATTTTCTTCAAAACAGTTGAGGTAAAAAACCGTTCTTTGTACTTATGTTGTGATACCAATTGAGTAGCACCCCAGTGACATGTATGCTTCCGCTGGACCCGATTTTCGGGGTGTTACACTTTTTGATAAAATCAAGTTAGCTCAAGAAGAAGCATTGAAGGAGGAAAATAGAGAAAGTGAACGTATTACTTCTTACATTCCGCACCTTGAAAAAGATAGTCGAGGGATTAAGACTCGGTATGGAAGGGTCTTGATTGCGTGGTTTTGTAACCTTACAACAGGTTTTACCTCTCGAGGGATCTCAAGAGGCTTACAACCCCACCAGGCAGTGTACCTGACCGATGTAGTATAGTGTAGTGGTAAGTACGGGGGATTGATCGTTCTCCACAGGGAATAGTGTTCGTTAGGTGTGAAAGGCTACTCTAATTAGGTCTAAGGGTTGAGGAAGATTCTTTTTATGTTTTTATAGTTTTTATGAAAGCAAGTAAAATCTCGGGTTTGAAGGAGTGGGCGGAATTAGTTGCTAGTCAACTAACCCAAATTACTACAAATGCAAATAAAATAAATAACTGAAAATAAAATGTGGTGAGAAACTTATGTGTAGAGAAATGTGTTTACTTAGATTTCCTTACTCCCTAACTATCTTTTACCGGTTAATTAGTGTGTATTAGTCGCGTGGATGACGGGTGTATTCCTTAATACCATTCGTGGGGTGGCGTACTTACTTCCCCAAACTCTACAAACTCCTACTTCACTCCTATGTCGAGCCGGCTAGGAAGCTCCTAACATGGGATCACTAGAATTCGCTTGTGCATTAAATACAACCATAAAAACCTTTAGTACGCGTTTGGTTCATGTTTCTTAAGACGTTCAAGCAAGTTACCGAATAGGAAGTTAGCCAGTTTTCTTAAGCCTAACATAGATAAACAATCATCCAATACAACTAATAACACACTAACAACCAATAATCAATAGCTAGGTTTCATTAGATCTAAGCAAACACAAGATAAATTTAGCCTAACATGTTAAACAAAAGACAAGCATAAGATAGAATCAAACAACACATAGACATATTGAATGATTAATTGATAACTTATCTTTCAATGAAACATGGAAGATCTCAAGGCAAAAAGCCCTGAAAAAGTAGCTAAAATCGTCCTAGGGTTTTATCCCAAAATTCCACACACTAAGCTCTCCCTAAATGACAAAAAATTAGAAAACTATATATAGACTTTTGGATCTGACGGCGTCACCTTATGCATTGTGACGCCGTCACCTCGCCGCTTTTAGGGTTCCCGGGTGACCTTCTTGACGCCGTCCCTCTTTAGCTCCTCAAAAATCCATTCTGGCCTATCAAGGCTTGACGCCGTCGAACATTGAACGTGACGCCGTCCCCTTATGAATTAAGCCGTGACGCCCTTGATTTAGTTAAAGCGTGACGCCGTCAGAATTCTCATGCTAACTCACTGGCCCGTCATGAGTAAATTTCACATCCCACTTTTCTTGCCAAGGCATGACGCCGTCAAGAGATGATTCTGACGCCGTCAAAGGTAAATTTCAGCCGATTTTGAGACTTTGTCGTATTCTTCACTTTAATGCTCCAAAAACGTCCAAAATGCCTCCTTTTCCAGATTTCTCCTCAAAAGTACCTAAAATGACAAAAGGAACGATTTAGGGCAATATTTGATCAAATAAATACGATTTAGGGCTTAAATGACCCCTTAAAAGCGGTACACTTTTCGCTTCATCAAATACCCTTACACTTGAGATTTGCTTGTCCTCAAGCAAATGCGCTTTTATTCTAATCAAAATACAAGTTAGGGGTCATTTAATGCTAACATAAAAGTAATTACAACAAATAATCGTTCCACTTCAATCATAATAAGCACGGAGATTACAAACTAGCACCTCACAAGTAGTGTTTAGATACTCACATCTCTCAAGTGTCATCAAAATAAATCTCATAAATGAAAACGGATAATATCTCTCACTACCTGTCATAGCAAATAGATTATCATAGGCTTAGGAAAGGATCGAAAACTTCCTCCACTAGGCGTAAGCACCAAAGATAAACTATCAAAGAGGGCTTTTTAACGGGTTATAATGTTAGGTGTAGGGAAAAGGAAAACACGGTTTTGTTGGATAAAGGATATTTTACTGGTGGCGAGTTAAAGATCTTGATCAATTACATGTACTATACAATGTTGCTAAGCCAAGACTAGACTCGATCTTAAGCTAGAAACAAAATAACAAAATAACAAAAATATAAAACAAACATAAAATGAAACGGGATGGTAGTCCGTATGTTTTTTCTATTTTTCATTTTCTCATTTTTTTGTGTTTTTCTTGATTTTTTTTTTTTTTTTTTTTTTTTTTTTTTTTTTTTTTTTTTTTTTTTTTTTCATACACTTTTACCCTACCATCCAAAATAATACATCATAGGGGCATTGCATCCCCTTACACTTGAACTTTTACATAACTTTACAAATACTAATCTAATGACTCGAATTAAGATAATTGAAAAACTTGGAGTACTTTTAAAACATTTAGCACATATGGGGGTAATAAATGATGTTCTTCCCCATTACTCCATTATACTAGTACTTTACCCATGAGTCCCAATCGTCCCAAAACAATATGTACAAGGATATGACTTGACTTAGCAACCATGTAATCAACTAGATAATTAACTTGGGTTTAAACAAATGTTGTCACAATAATGCACTAAAGATGAGTGCATACAAGGTAGGCTAAGGCGATTTGGGTGTACATTTTAGTGGGGTGTAACAAATTCTTCCTTTAAGTAAAATGCTTAAAGGTCGAAACGAAAAGATAGGCTCTGAGGGGTGTACTAGGGGTATCGTGTACTAAAAATGAGTACAACGCAAAGGGTGTGGGAGAATTACTTGACCAATGTAGCCAATGTAATTATAACAAAAACACAGGTGTAAAACAATGGGTTAATCCTAATGCCTCTTATCATGTAGTAAATCTAACTACACGAATGTAGTCTCACTTGTGGCCTTGGAATGGTCCTAACGCAAGTTCTAGAATCTAAGTGCTACCGGTACACACATCATAGCAAAATGCTTTTCCTACCAATTCTAGGGGTGAACCTCACATATTTGGGGGTGGAAAATTTTTTAGTGGTACGGTTTTGTGCTAGTCATATAACTCCTATCCGTGAGACGCTCATTAAGATCAAAGTTTCACTCCTAAATATTGTAAAAAATTTTAAATTTGGCACTAAGATTACCCTAATCAAGTATTTATCTCAGTTTTATTACACATCTACTATTAAACAAACAAAAATCAAGCGCAATTGTATTCTCTAAAATCGTACTTTTACCCTCCCCTTACACTTAAGATGAACATTGTCCCCAATGTTCAAATAACAAGATGTAAAAGAAAAAAAATAAAAGAATGAAATCAAATACTCCCCTGATTCGCTCGTTGGATAGTGAAATTACACGGTTAAATCTTCCTCCAAAGAGAATGTTGAAACTCCATGACTAATGCATCGCCATAAGCTTGATTCCATAACATTTCCTTGTCCCAAAATAACCTGTTAAACCTGAGAAAACAAACACGAAAACCTGCATAACATCGGCGGGAAAAATCTATATATAAGGATATAATGCTTGTGGAATGATAATTTTGCAGATTCCTGGAGATTTTAAGTTGGAGATTTTAATAAAAACTTTTTATGAAAACAAAACTTTCAAAAATTTCTGGAAATTAAATCTGACGCCGTCAGGTTATAACCCCTGACGCCGTCAGAAATGACCTGACAAAAATTTTCATTTTTAGTTTCCGGAAAATTTCTGGAAAAACCTTTACCTTACTTCCTGGAAATCCTGCAAAACATCATTATGACTCGATACAAGCATTTGACTCAAACAAACACTAATATGTATGCTAATTTATTATTATTACGATTCATGTTAATTTGTGTTCTAATAAACCGATTTAGATTTCCCTTACACTTATCTTTTGCAAAATACCTTTATATGTAATTAAGACGAAGTTAAAAACAACATAAAGCATTTTCACAAATTAGTTTTTAACATGAATCAATAATGATAAAAATTAAACACACATACGGAAAATAAAATCAAACAAACAAATAAATAAACACACAAAGCAAATAAAACAAATAACGCTTGGGTTGCCTCCCAAGAAGCGCTTGTTTTTGTTCGAGTCACGAGCCTGACTCTACCCTTATTTAACGGATAAAGGAGAGGTTTTTCCTACACTTAGGATTAAGTGCGGGTGATAGTAGCGATACACACCATCTTGGTGGAAGTATACCGCGTGAGGAAAGAGTGGTGGATGAATTATATACTCAAAGGGGTGTGCTCCTTTCATTATAACCTTGCCTAGTTCACTTTGGTCAATGGGTGATTTTGAGTTTCCTCCTAAAAAGGGATCATCTTCTATCAACTTCGAGAAACTCCTAGTTGGGAATCCATCTTGACCTAATAAACCCGGTTTAAACCCATAATGTTTCTTGTGATCAATCATGAATGGGTGATGTAAGTATGTAAGGTCATGTTTCACTCCTATATTGGCTTCCTCTCCACAAGGCTTAGAGTCTACTACCTCCAACGTAAAACTACCCGGACTATATGGTTTGATGGGTGGATCGGGACCTTTTTCATTTCCTAAATTCACATCTAAAGATGGAAGATTAGGTAACGGTTTTGGTTGAGGCTCTGGTTCATCAAAACTAGGAACTTCCATAGAACTAAAAGAAAGGTTATGACTACAAGTATTCAAACCTATTTCTTCTAGTTTTGTTTCTTCCAAAGGTTCTACTTCAATTGGGGTTCCTATAGTCCCTTCTACTTCTTCCGGGTAAGTCACGGGCGGTGTGTATGCCTCGAATGATGGTAGGACTTGTGGGGTACTTTGTAGGTTTGTGTTACTTACCTCATCATTCCTTATGTCAAGATCACCTATATCCTCATCATGTGTTTTAGTAGGATCTAACCCTAACATTTTCCCAAGTATCTCAAGTGCTTCTCTAGGCATCTCAACTTCTATGTCCGAATCATAAGGATCATCCTCAATATTCTGACTGCTATATTCAAATTGCCTAAAAGATTCATCATGTGTTTCTTGAGATTCAACGTCATCAATCATAAAACCTAGGTCCTTTTGATTAATGTGATCATGTTCGGCTAAATCCTCCATCACATCAAGGTCACCTATGTGTTCGTTTTGTACTATGGCATTACATGACAACCACTTAGGTATCTCAACACTAATGTATTCATCCCCAAACAAACTTGTTTCATGATCCAGGAAATTTATATTCAATTGACTTGTACTAACGTTTGTTGGGTTGTCTACCCTATAATAATATTGGGCACAATCTTCTATGGCATCCCATGCTTCTTCAGCACTTAATTCCCTAAAGTCCCCATTGGCAAAATCCTCAATGCGCATTTGGTCATATTGGCCAACACGATAGTAAAAGGTTCGGGTTAGGGATGCTAAAGCGAAACTATGATGAGGGAATTTTCGGAGTAAATTTCTAAAACGAGTCCATGCATCATATATGGGTTCATCTCGATATTGTTTGAAATTCGAGATGTCAATAGGGTAGAATGGCCTTTGTGGTTGGTGGTATGGTGGGTTCGCGTACTCCATAATGGTGAACGGAAGAGTCAATGGAAATTACGAACAAACACACAAAGAAAAATAGATAGACTAAAGAAAACCTAAAAAAATAAAATAAAAATCTCACTAGAAAGGAATCTAGTGAGTAGACCTATAAAATAAAAATTCAACCTAAACAATAACTATTCCCCGGCAGCGGCGCCAAAAACTTGATTGCGTGGTTTTGTAACCTTACAACAGGTTTTACCTCTCGAGGGATCTCAAGAGGCTTACAACCCCACCAGGCAGTGTACCTGACCGATGTAGTATAGTGTAGTGGTAAGTACGGGGGATTGATCGTTCTCCACAGGGAATAGTGTTCGTTAGGTGTGAAAGGCTACTCTAATTAGGTCTAAGGGTTGAGGAAGATTCTTTTTATGTTTTTATAGTTTTTATGAAAGCAAGTAAAATCTCGGGTTTGAAGGAGTGGGCGGAATTAGTTGCTAGTCAACTAACCCAAATTACTACAAATGCAAATAAAATAAATAACTGAAAATAAAATGTGGTGAGAAACTTATGTGTAGAGAAATGTGTTTACTTAGATTTCCTTACTCCCTAACTATCTTTTACCGGTTAATTAGTGTGTATTAGTCGCGTGGATGACGGGTGTATTCCTTAATACCATTCGTGGGGTGGCGTACTTACTTCCCCAAACTCTACAAACTCCTACTTCACTCCTATGTCGAGCCGGCTAGGAAGCTCCTAACATGGGATCACTAGAATTCGCTTGTGCATTAAATACAACCATAAAAACCTTTAGTACGCGTTTGGTTCATGTTTCTTAAGACGTTCAAGCAAGTTACCGAATAGGAAGTTAGCCAGTTTTCTTAAGCCTAACATAGATAAACAATCATCCAATACAACTAATAACACACTAACAACCAATAATCAATAGCTAGGTTTCATTAGATCTAAGCAAACACAAGATAAATTTAGCCTAACATGTTAAACAAAAGACAAGCATAAGATAGAATCAAACAACACATAGACATATTGAATGATTAATTGATAACTTATCTTTCAATGAAACATGGAAGATCTCAAGGCAAAAAGCCCTGAAAAAGTAGCTAAAATCGTCCTAGGGTTTTATCCCAAAATTCCACACACTAAGCTCTCCCTAAATGACAAAAAATTAGAAAACTATATATAGACTTTTGGATCTGACGGCGTCACCTTATGCATTGTGACGCCGTCACCTCGCCGCTTTTAGGGTTCCCGGGTGACCTTCTTGACGCCGTCCCTCTTTAGCTCCTCAAAAATCCATTCTGGCCTATCAAGGCTTGACGCCGTCGAACATTGAACGTGACGCCGTCCCCTTATGAATTAAGCCGTGACGCCCTTGATTTAGTTAAAGCGTGACGCCGTCAGAATTCTCATGCTAACTCACTGGCCCGTCATGAGTAAATTTCACATCCCACTTTTCTTGCCAAGGCATGACGCCGTCAAGAGATGATTCTGACGCCGTCAAAGGTAAATTTCAGCCGATTTTGAGACTTTGTCGTATTCTTCACTTTAATGCTCCAAAAACGTCCAAAATGCCTCCTTTTCTAGATTTCTCCTCAAAAGTACCTAAAATGACAAAAGGAACGATTTAGGGCAATATTTGATCAAATAAATACGATTTAGGGCTTAAATGACCCCTTAAAAGCGGTACACTTTTCGCTTCATCAGGTCTACATTCCTTTTCGAAGCGATATCAAGGAATTGATTCTAGAGGAAGCACACAATTCGAAGTATTCTATTCATCCGGGAGCTACAAAGATGTACCATGATTTGAAGAAAAACTATTGGTGGCCGGGCATGAAAAGGGATTGATTAAAGTACGTTGAGAAATGTCTAACTTGTTTAAAGGTTAAAGCCGAGCACAAAAAGCCGTACGGAAAAGTTGAACCCTTAGACATTCCGGTTTGGAAGTGGGAAAAGATCACGATGGATTTCATTACGAAATTGCCAAGGACGAAAAAAAAGAACGATACGATTTGGGTCATAGTAGATCGCCTAACCAAAAGTGCTCATTTTTATTCTGATTCGAGAGAATATGCCCGTGCACAAGTTAGCTAAGATTTACGTCAACGAGATAGTCGCACGTCATGGAGTGCCCATATCTATATTCTCTGATAGAGATGGACGTTTCACTTCAAACTTTTGGCAAGATTTTCAAGAAGAGTTAGGTACGAAACTTCATATGAGCACGACTTTTCATCCTCAAACCGATGGGCAAAGCGAGAGGATGATTCAAACTTTGGAAGATATGTTACGAGCTTGTATGATTGACTTTGGAGCCAAATGGGATGATCATTTGCCTCTAGTGGAATTCGCCTATAATAATAGTTATCATGCTAGTATATATATGCCGCCCTATGAGATGCTTTATGGAAGAAGGTGTAGGACGCCAGTATGTTGGGAAGAAGTTGGAAGAAGAGAATTGGCGAGGACGGATGTGGTTTTGGCAACAACAGAAAAGATTGAAATGATTCGTGCAAGACTTAAAGCGACACAAGATAGGTGGAAAAGCTATGCCGATAATTGGAGAAGACCAATCGAATTCGAGGTAGGTGATTTGGTTATGTTAAAAGTTTATCCGTGGAAAGGTGTCTTTAGATTTAAAAACAAAGGGAAACTTAGTCCTCGGTTTATAGGTACATTTAAAATCTTGAAGCAAGTAGGCGAGGTAGCATATGTATTGGATTTGCCCAAAGAAATGAGAGGTATTCATAATACCTTTCATGTGTCATACTTAAGGAAGTGTTTGGTGGACGAAACGAGTGTGGTTACTTTAAATGATATCGAAATTGATCCAGAATTACTTTCGCAAGAGGATGAACCGGAGGCTATATTAGGAAGGAAAGTGAGGCAATTAAGAATTAAGGAAATCCCATTAGTAAAAGTCCAATGGAGGCATCGGAAAGGCACGAGTATTAGGTGGGAGACGAAAGAGAAGATGAGGAACAAATATACTCATCTATTCCAAGAGTAGATTTCGAGGGCGAAATCCGATTCAAGGGGGGAGAATTATTACACCCGAACCCCGGAAAGGTAAAGTAATATGTGATATAGTATAAGGAATAATATTATGTGTAACTTTAGTGCCTATATTTAAAGAGTGATAAGTATTGTGGGTTTAAATAAGTGCAATGAGACTAGGAGGACTATGTATGCCATATGCCTATACTTATTATAACACATGTATAAAAATCCCATCCATAGAAAAATCTGGATAAGTCTTGAGGTTCCTTTGTGTCGACATTTTAGAGAGAAAAAGGGAAGGAACTAGCAATCATCATCTTGGTTCTTTTAGCTATCAAGAAGTGATCAAGAAAATTTATAGAAGCCTTAGTTGCACTCTCTTCATCTTGTAAGTGTTTTCCCCAATTCTAGAAATTAGGGTTCATATGGTAGATTTTGGGGATTTTGGCTAAAGGTTGTAGATTAATGATCTCCTTAGTTAAGTAGTTGCTAATCAAAGTTAATTTTGTAATAGGAAGCATTATAGAAGCCCAAATCAAAGCCAAGTAGGAAGCTAATAGAAATTGAGGTAAGTATATGAGTATAACTTGTTAATGTTATGATGTTAATGTTGTGATTATGATAATGTACTATGATATGGAGTTTGCGAATGTATGATAGCTTGGATCCAATGCTAGATATGATAATGTTATATGATTACTTGCTTGATCAAGGTGAGTAATAATCCTATCTGTGCTACATGTTAATGTTATGATTGGTGTTAATCACTAATCTTATGTAAATGTAACGTTGGTTATATCTTATATACTTACTAAGCGTTTTCGCTTACAGTTTAGATGATGATGGTTTTGTAGGTTCTAGCGGATGAAGCAAGGGTAAGGATCTAGCCTAGCTTGTAGTCGTGGAATGAAGGGTATCATTGTTAGAGGGTAGATTAGAAGACCATAACCTTTTGGACCAAAAGTATTGAAGTTGGAAGCCCCGAAGTGTCCTTTTGTGCTTTGGTATATTTCAACCTATGTGGTCGTTTTGTTATTCTATGGTCTCGTCGTCAATCAAGGTCTTTTGTTCATGTGTATGTCATCGGTTAAATAGGTGTAAGTGTCGAGAGTTGTCATGGTATATAGATATGAATGTAGTATGTAGTTATGGATGGAATTAACGTTAGTAAGGTGTTTGGCATGTAGCCGTTTCTACCTATTTTGATGTATATATGGATTAAATAGTTATGGAACAATTTTGGTATGATAAGTTAATGTTTTGGTTCAAGTTTGATGTAGTTTGGATGTGGTATGAGTTGAATGTTGCGAAAATGGGACGAAACAAAAGTATTTGGAAAATCTGTAGCAGCTCAGCCAGCGGCTAGGAGCCCAACCGCGGCGGCTGAGACCAGCTGAGAAGGCCCAGCCGGCGGTTGGAGTTCCAACCGCCACGGCTGAAACTTTCTGAGAAGAAAGGTCAGCCCAGCCGGCGGTTGGAACTCCAACCGTGGCGGCTAGAGCTATGCTGAGGTAGCCAATTGCCGGTTGGAACTCCAACCGTGGCGGTTGGAATGTTTTGTGAAGCCCAACCGCGGCGGTTGGGACTTTCTGTGATGATTTTCAAGTTTTGGTAATTTTTGATAATTTGTATCTTCTAATCCGTGAGTCGTCACGGGTCCCACTACTCGTCGTTTTGAAGGTAATTGAGTCTAGTTTCATTTTAAAATAGTTTCAATGTCTAAATGTATATCGATTTTTATAAATGGTCAAAAGAGTATTACATAATGTTAAGAAGTACATTGAGGAAAGAGCACAACACAAACTAAAGTATGACATCAAGATGAATGAAAGTCGGATGCAATCAAGAGAGATTAAGGTTGATTCGAGTAAAGCACTGGGTGCTAGTTCAGTTGTCACAGAATGCAGTGGGACAAAGGCAGATAAGCATGATACAAGCAGCAGTTATGTGACTCGTATCGCACATGGTGTGGATGCTGATATCAGACCAGTAAATGAACAAGTGCCATATGCTGAGGTACATTTAACTGTTCTACATAATGTCCTTGCTAGTGAACACCAACATACTGATCAATCTGAACCTATTTATGACACATATCTGTTGGAAAAGGCTGACAGCAATACCACTCCTGATTCAACAAATATGAGTTATAAGGGGGGAGAAATTGACCAGGATGTTGAACATGATCAAGTTATAAGTCCTTTGCTTAAGGCTGAGCTTTTCAAAACGAATGATATGGTTGAAAAAGAGGTTAATAATGAACTTTCAAACAGATTCTTACAACTTGAAAAACATTGTATTTCACTTGAAATATCAATACAACAAAAGGAAGAAAGTCTTCAAACTAACAAACCATGTAATAATTCGGAATTTCCTGAATTTCGTGAATTTTTTGAGATAAACGATTTGAAAGCTCAGCTACAAGCCAAAAACTTAACGATCAACAATTTGAAAACTCGAATTAATATGCATGAGAAAAGTAATGAAGCCAAGGTTAAACATGACATTGATGCAATTGAAACAAGAAACATCGAATTGGAACTTAAAGTGGCTAAATTACTTAAGGAAAATGACACTTTGAAAAAGCATTACAAAGACCTGTATGATTCTATCAAAGAAACAAGAACTAAGACTACAGAACAAACAACTTCTTTGATTGCAAAAAATGATGAATTCAAAGCTTAACTTCAGGAAAGGGGTTTTACAATTGCAGCATTAAAAAACGAGTTAAGAAAATTAACAGGAAATAGTGTGAATACTAAGTTTGCAAAACCATCAATCTTGGGGAAACCAGTTTTACAACCACTTAGAAACCAATCAGTTGTTAGACAACCGACTGCGTTTAGATCTGAACGACCAAAATTTTCAAAACCACGGTTTGCCTCCCAAGTTGATGCGAAACAAGTTTTGTCAAAACCAGTCACTTCACAGTCTAGACCTAATGAAAAAGAATATGCTTTTGCAAAACCTCATCATATGAGTGCTTCTAGTTCTTCTAGGATTAGTTCAAAGCGTGCGTCATTTGTGACACCAAAAGAACATGTTAGACATAAAGACATTGTTCAGAATCAAAACCTAGCGGATGCTAAGAAAAACACACATGAAAAGACTAGGAATTTGCCTGTTTCTAAGAGTAGTTGCGTGTCGATTAAAGCAATTCCCGTAACAGATCACTCTAAGAATCCTAGATCTTCTTCTGAGTCCAAACACTTTGTTTGCTCGACTTGTCAAAAATGTGTTTTTAATGCAAATCATGATGATTGTGTAACAAAATTCCTGAAGAAAGTGAATGCTCGTGCTAAGGTTCAATCCCCTAAGACTAGAAACAAAAACAAGCCCATAGGACCAAAGAGTTATACTCAGAAACCTGGTAGGTATATTGCTATAGGACAAAGGTTTTCTCTCAATATGTCTTCCACTGTGCATGAGAAACTAAACACTCCTAGATCTTGTCTTAGGTGGATACCGACGGGTAGAATTTTTAAGATTGTTCGTCTTAGATAGATACCTACTAGGAAGATGTTCACTGATTGCACAACCAAGGTTGATAGTGAAACCCCAAATGGTTTAGATGCTGATATCACTAACCCATATAAATGCGATCAAACTCTTAATACTAGTGCAGGTAGTCTTCACTTAAGTGCAGGTACATCGTTCACTCCTATTAAGGAAAGACTCAGAGTTTGGTTGCCGAAAAGACTGATATCTCACAAATCAGGGGTTCATGAAACTCAAATTCGATGAACATGAAAGATGACGTTTGAACACATTAGTTCAAACCTCGTTCTTCAACGACATATGACGTTTGAACACTGTAGTTCAAGCCTCGGGCCCCAATGTCAACATAATGGCGTCTATTGAAAACACTCCAGGCCCCGTTCCTCAAAGAAAAGAAAGGCGTACGCTTGAGTGCGCTTTATCTTCGGAAGAAGAGAAATCTTCTTGTTTATGACCATTCTCATCAACAAGCTTCATGCTCTTCCCATGCTCATTCAGTCATCAAGTGGATCAACGTACATTGGAGTATATTCTTATTCACTTGGTCTATCAAAAATGGCAACCTCATATGCAATTTTTGAGGGGGAGAAGTGTGAATAAACTAAATGTCAGTCATCAAGTGGATCTACTTACCGTTGATTGTATTCTTATTCACTCGTTCAATCAAAAATAGCAGTTGGCAGTCATATGCAATTTTTGAGGGGGAGAAGAGCGACTAAACTAAATGTCAGTCATCAAGTGGATCTCCTTACCGTTAATTTTATTCTTATTCACTCGTTTAATCAAAAATGGAAGTTGGCAGTCATATGCAATTTTTGAGGGTGGGGGGGGGGGGCGAAGGTGAATATACTACATGTTGATTGATGTTTGAAATATGGTCATACAAATCTCCTCCAACACCTAATGTTCCACTTACTAAGGATGACTGGGATTTATGTTTGATGAATACTTTCAACCTCCAACGAATGTTGATCATCTAGTTCCTGAAGCTCCTACTCCGGTTCCTGCTGACTCAGCTAGTTCACCTTCTTCAATAACCATTGATCAAGATGCACCATCTAGAAGTACAAATCAAATTACTCAAGAAACCCAATCTCTAGTTATTCCTCAAGGTGTTGATAATGACTCTCATGATATTGAAGTTGCACACTTGAATAATGATTCGTTCTTTGGAATTCCTTTCCCAGAACCAGGTTCTGAAGAATCTCCTTCATCACAGATTGTTGTTCCTTCCAATGTGTATACTGTAAATCAACCATAAGAACATAAAGGAAAATGTAACACCCCAACCTGACAAAGGTAAAGATATCACATTCATGGTGTCACCATAACATACACAAGCGGAAGACTTTAATAATACAATCAAATTCAAAGGTTACAAATGAAATTTAAAGTAAATGGAATACAAGGATTTCAACAAAGGTACAATATGTCTGGTAATGAAAATATCCAAGTCAACTCTAATCCAAGGTAGCTATCAAAGGTGTAGTCCTCTAAGGGCTCTTATGCACTCTTCACTCATATCCCAGCTTCCCTCTAAAACCTGCCGCAGGAAAAGAAATGCGGCTGAGCTTAAAAAGCCCAGTGAACAGATATATATAATAAACGAATAATCAAACGTGTATATGTAAAGAAAGAAGAAACACAGACTCCTGCTGAAACGAATATCATCTGTCAAAAATCTGAGAGGTCAAGATTGTCTGAACAATTATCATAAGTCAACTGAAATGGAGAAAAGAGAATATGGTGCATTGGGGAATAACATAAGGTATATCAAAATGTAACAAGGTGTAAAGGTTGTCAGAAATCTACCACGAGCCCAGAAACATATCATATCATAAACATCATAATCATGGTCTTCGTCAATACATAAGTAACATAATGGAGTAGCTAGCTCCCAGAAATGTGAAAGGCGTGTATTGCACACAACACCAGTCACCAGAAATATATCATATAACATAACAGATCAGATCTAGGATGCATCCATACGCCCCTGTAGAAATCATAATCATTGTGGCCAAACATAATACATAATAAAAGGGACGTGATGGGTCATCACTCCCCCAACCTAGAGTCATGCCATTGGTGCATCAATGACATGGTCATGGAACCCCCATGACTAGTGATAGCTCGGGTATCAAACTGAAGGTAAAACAGAATGCCATAGTAATGACACAGAATCTAAGGTCATCAGAAATATCATAATCATAGGTTCACATCAAAGGGTGCATAGCAAAAGTTCATATCAAATGGTACATAGAAAAGGTTCATGGAAAAAGGTGCATAGCAAAGGTTCATATCAAAATCAGAAGATAAGTAAATCAGAAGATGTGAAAGGTTCATGAGAAACCTTATAAGAAAGGTCAGAATATCTGTACCTTATGCAAGCAACCAAAATAAGAAAGGATACCGAAACAGGGAATTACTCCTTCTTCACCGAACCTATATAATTTAATGATCACGTGTTACTTATAAGCTCGTTTTAATCAGATTTCATAATTTAGGTTTCTTTTTATTTTTAGAAACTTTCTATTTTTAGTAACCTTCCAGATTAAGTAACTTTTCATAATTAGTAACTTTTTCCATTTTTAGTAAGTTTCCATATTTAGCAGGTTTTCATATTTAGTAACTTTCCATATTTAGTAAATTTTCATATTTAGCAACTTTCCATATTTAGAAGGTTTACATATTTAGTAACTTTCCATATTTAGTAAGTTTCCGTATTTAGCAACTTTCCATATTTAGCAGGTTTCCATATTTAGTAACTTTTCATATTTAGTACCTGTCCATATTTAGCAGGTTTTCTTATTTAGTAACTTTCCATATTTAGTAATTTTTCATATTTAGTAACTTTTAACACAACTCCCCAATATAGTTTAAATTTGGTTTTGGGTTCGGGATTATCAAATAGGTTTAACATATTCACAAACAAGTCAACACGTCATTAACAAGTCATACACGAAATAGTAACAAGTATGACATCAAGCATCAAAAGAACACCTTGAACATATAAGCAATACATGCATACTTGTTAACTGATTTTATCATAAAATTAAGCCCACTTAATGAATATTAAAAATGTATCAGATTCAAAAAATAAAAATCCACAAAATTCTCACAGAAGCCCACATGTTTTAGGAGTCTACAGGAATTTTTACAGATTTTATTATCAAGTGTACAACCCTTTTTAAATTAGTCTAAGCTAACATGTTCAGACTCGGATCTGCAGATACACTCCAAAAGTATGCACCTAAAAACCCAACCATATGACTTCAGAAAATTCTACAAAAATTCATAGAGGTAGTCCACATATGAAATATGATTCCTATGATGACGTATAGTCCGCATTCGGGTCACGAACCCGACCAATGGACGCTACTAACACTCAAGCCCATCACGAATGGGCTCAAGCCCATCACGAATGGGCTATTACGATAACGGTTTGGGCTTACGATGGCCCAAACCCGAAGTTATTTATGGTCTTGATATAGGACCTACAAGGGTAGAAGCAGCAAACTGATTCAGCCGCTAAGCAGGTCTCTGGAACAACCAGTGCGCCCAAAAGCCTAGGATCATACTCAGATCTGGCTTTTACTGCAGTAGAACCGCTCACAAGGACTACCCATGCTACTACAACAACCACTAGCGCGGTAGATCTACTGCGCACTCCTTTCACCATGTCAGAATTAGACCTCACTGAGCCGCCAAATGCGCCTATCCGAAACAAAGGTCCTGATGTGGAAACAGACATCCTCGCGCTAGAAGGAGTCCCGCCTGAACTAGCGCCAAGTGATTTCGTGTCCCAAAACTACGAAACCTTGGTTGCGCTGATGCGAGAGGAAGCAAAAAAGAGGTCAAGTCAGAGTCTGCAAGCCAGGCTCAACTTTGACCCTGAGCATGAAGCATCCCCACCGCGTTACCAAAAGGAAAGACGCGAAAAGTATAGCCGCCGACACCCAGTGTTTACTAGGATCGGAAGGAAAGTCGCGGATGATGAAGCAGCCGACTTACAGCATATGGAGGAGCATGAAGACGATGGACGGCGCACCAATGTCCACACTAGGCTTGGCAGCCGCAGGATTCATGATAGACTTGGGCGACGGTGCTCCCCAAGCGAAAGCCCTTCAAGCTCGGATTCCGAGGATAGTCGGCGCAAGCGCCGCAAAAGAGTAAGCTCATCCTCAAGTGACTCCTCGGACAACGAGGACAAAGAAACAGGACACTGGAAGTCCAGGAGAAGATACCGCGACCAGGAGGACGAAGACATGTCTCGTCCCTGGCGTCGCCAAAAGATTGACGCATTCACTCGGCGCATCAGTGATTTTTCAGAAGATAAGAGAAGGCGCATGCCCGCTAATGTGAAAACTTATGATGGGACAGGTGATCCCGACGACCACCTAAAATTTTTTGAATCAGCAACAACCATCGAAAATTGGCCACAACCTGTGTGGTGCCACATGTTTAACTCTACTTTAGTAGGGAATGCGCGAAACTGGTTCAGTAGGCTTCCACGTAGAAGCATCGGTGGGTTTGAAGAGTTGCGGAAGGCGTTTCGTTTGAACTTTACTCAGAGGAAGAAATGCGCCAAGAACCCTGTCGAACTCGCTAGGGTAAAACAACGCCAAGGGGAATCCACAAGCGCTTTTATGGAGCGCTATAAAGACGAATGTATACATGTCAAGGCATGTCCCGAAATACTAAAGATCTCAGGGTCTATGAACGGAATCAATAACCCAGAACTTATCAAAAAGTTAAATGATAGGGTTCCCCAAACCTTTGACGAACTCATGAAGCGCACGAGGTCCTTCATCCAAGGAGAAGCCGCCGCTGCAGATAGCAAGAAAGGCTACTCAAACTATAGGTCACAAGAAGAGCCAAGGAGACAATCCAATGACCAGAGTAGCAATCGTAACAAAAGCTATCGCAGTCAAGGGGGCGGATGGGGAAACGACAAGTATACCCCACTAACGAAGACTCCAAAGGAGATATTTGCGACGGAAGGCGCGAACTTTCCGAGACCCCACCGATGCGCACCCCAGAAGATCGGCGCGTAGGGAATGGGTACTGTGAGTATCATGGACAGAAGGGCCACACCACTAATGAGTGTGTCCAATTGCGCCAACTAATAGATAAGCTAGTAAAAGAAGGCAGATTGGACCATCTAGTTAAGAACATCAAGGATGGAAAAGACAAACAGAAGACCGGGGGAAAGAAAGAAGCACCTAAGGACAAGGCTGACACGATCTACATGATACAATCATGGCAGCGAAAGACTAGGCAAAAGGTCAGCCAAAAATTTTCCCATGGAAGCAAAATCTCTTTCCCCACCTTGGCTGCGGACAACGCAGTGGCGGAACCACTCACCATTGAGATAAATGCGGGGGGTCACGATATCCACCACATGTATGTTGATGGAGGGGCATCAGCGGACATAATGTATGAGCATTGTTTCAAGAGATTACGACCCGAGATACAAAGACAGTTAAGCCCAGCCACGACTTCCTTGACTGGCTTCACATGAGAAAAGATATGGCCCATGGGGCAACTACGACTACTAGTCGCTGTCGGTAATAAGGAACACTCCACGACAGCCTGGATGAATTTTATGGTGATCAGATCTCCTTCACCATACAATCGCATTATTGGAAGACCAGGAATTTCGGCAATACGCGCAGTACCGTCCACAGCACATGGGATGCTCAAATTCCCGGTAGAAGGCGGCATTGTCACCATCTACAATAGCGCTGCGCAACCTAGAGAGTGTAACACGATTACATGCGAGACAACACACACCCCAGAACAGAGCACAGCTACAGTATCAAACCTAAAGGTCGCAATTCACCCTGACTACCCGGAGCAAGAAGTATCGATCGGAGGATCGTTGTCCGACAAAGGAAGAGCGGCCGTGTGCGCGCTCTTGCAAAGGAATCTGGATATCTTCGCATGGGAACCAAAGCACATGACTGGTGTGTCACGCTCGATTGCAGAACACAAGCTGAAAATCCGACAAGGATATTCCCCAGTACGACAGAAAAAGCGCGGACAGGCTCCAGAGCGCGCAAAAGCCATTCTGGAAGAAGTACACAAACTTGTGGACGCAGGCATCATGCGAGAAGTCTATTATCATGACTGGCTCTCCAATCCAGTAATGGTCAAGAAGAGTGATGGTAGTTGGCGGATGTGTATGGATTTCACTGATCTCTACAAAGCATGTCCACAGGACTGCTACCCACTGCCAGAGATAGACTGGAAGGTAGAATCTTTGTGCGGATATCCCTTTAAATGTTTCTTAGATGCATACAAAGGGTACCACCAAATCCAAATGGCCAAGGAAGACGAGGAAAAAACAGCCTTCCACACAAGCCAAGGTGTCTATTGTTATACAAAGATGCCTTTTGGCCTGAAGAATGCGGGCACCACCTACCAGCGATTGGTAGATAATGCATTTGAAAAGCAAGTGGGCCGCAACCTAGAGGTCTATGTGGACGACCTTGTCATAAAAAGCCATACTGAAGACGAAGTGGTGCGCGACATTGAAGAAACATTTAGAACACTACGAAAGATCAACATGAAGTTAAATCCTAAGAAATGCACTTTTGGCGCTACAGAAGGCATGTTCCTGGGATACTTGATAGAACCAGATGGCATTAAGCCATGCCCAGAAAAAACAGAGGCTGTCATCCAACTCCCTTCACCACGCACGTTGAAAGAAGTTCAGTCTTTGAATGGAAAACTAGCCGGTTTGAACAGATTCCTTTCCAAATCAGCGGATAAGTCACTTCCTCTCTTTAAAACACTCAAGAAGTGTACAAAAAAGGGAGACTTTCGTTGGAATACGTAAGCGGAAGAAGCTTTCACACAGCTTAAGCAACATATAGCAGCACTTCCTAAGCTAGTCGCACCCCGACCAGGGGAGGAGTTAATCGTCTACTTATCTGCGACTCATGGAGCGGTCAGCGCAGTGCTACTGACGGATAGGAATTCCGTACAAACACCGGTATATTTTGTAAGCAAAGCACTCAAGAAGACAGAGATTAACTACAACCCAATGGAGAAGTTAGTCTTGGCGTTAGTATTTGCCGCCAAAAGACTGCGTAGATACTTTCAAGCACACCCAATAGTGGTGATCACAGACCAACCTATCAAGCAAGTTATCTCTAAACCTGACGCATCGGGGCGATTACAAAAATGGAGTGTGCTGCTAGGCGAGTATAATATCTCTTATAGACCACGCACTGCGGTTAAGGGGCAAATCCTAGCAGACTTCATCATTGAAAAACCAGACACCGATGCTGCACCTCCACTGAGCGAGGTAGAACTACAAGAGCCATGGGTCCTGTTCACGGACGGATCCTCATGGGTAGACAGATCAGGCGCAGGCCTTATCCTCACCAACCTAGAAGGAATGGAATTCACTTACGCACTGCACTTTGAATTCACAGCCACGAACAACGAGGCAGAATATGAAGCCCTAATCGCTGGATTAAGCATTGCAACTCGAATGGGCGTACGCAACCTAGAAGCAAATGTGGATTCTCGATTAGTAGCCAACCATGTGTTGGGCAAATATGTGGCTAAAGAGGATAACATGGTTCAGTACCTCGACAAGACCAAGTCACTAATCCAAGGTTTTGACAGGTTTACCATTAAACAAGTTCCTAGAGGGGAGAACAAAAAGGCGGACGCACTAAGCAAAATCGCATCTACAAGCTTCGCGCACCTGTCAAAACAAATATTGGTGGAGATCCTAAAGAACAAATCCATCTCGGAGATGGAGATATCTACGGTGATAGAAGAGCAGGATCCTACATGGATGACCCCTATCATCGAATTCATCAGCAAGGGCAAATTGCCCGAGGAGCAGAAAGACGCTCGACGGATACGGCGCACAGCGCAGAGGTTCGAACTTCGAGATGGTATCCTATATCGGCGCTCATTTCTACAACCATGGCTTAGATGCGTTGGACCTCTTCAGGCGGATTACGTACTCCGAGAGATCCACGCCGGTTCATGCAGTATGCACTCAGGACCACGGTCCGTTGTAGCACGAGCCTTGCGGTCAGGATACTACTGGCCCACTATGCATCGCGATGCGCGTGATGTGATAAAAAAATGTAGCGACTGCCAAGTTCATAGGCCCATCCCGCGCAGACCACAATAAGAGCTAACGCCTATCACTTCTCCATGGCCATTCTATAAGTGGGGTATCGACATTGCGGGTCCCTTCCCTGTTGCAGCGGGGGGACTGAAATTTCTTATTGTGGCAATAGACTATTTCACTAAGTGGATTGAAGCAAAAGCAGTGGCGACAATCACAGGTAATCAAGTGAAACGATTCGTTTGGGAAAATATTGTATGCCGCTTTGGATTACCTGGGGAAATTGTTTTGGACAACGGAAAACAATTCCGCGATAATCCGTTCAAAGATTGGTGCGCAGAACTAAATATCACACAACACTTCGCGTCAGTTAAACACCCACAAACCAATGGGTTGGTTGAGCGCGCAAATCGTAGTTTGGGCGAAGGAATTAAAGCGCGCCTGGACAAACACAAAGGAAGATGGGTGGATGAATTGTCGCATGTTTTATGGGCGCACCGCACGACAATCAAAGTTAGCAATGGAGACACTCCTTTTTCTCTTGTCTATGGGACAGAAGCTGTCATACCAGCTGAAATTGGGATGCTAACTATTCGAACCACGAAAGTTAATGTCGCAACCAATGACGACGAACGACGTATCGACTTAGACCTACTGGAAGAAAGGCGTGAACGCGCAGCTATACGTGAAGCAAAAGCCAAGTCAAAAATGAAGGGATACTACGATGCTAAAGTTCGAAGTACTTCATTCAGACCAGGCGACTTTGTATATCGCGCTAATGATGCAAGCCACGCAGAGGATACAGGTAAGCTTGGACCAAAGTGGGAAGGACCCTACGAGGTCATTGAAGCACTAGGAAAAGGCGCGTACAAGCTGCGTGACATGGAAAGGCGCGAGCTACAACGCACATGGAATATTTGCAATCTCAAGAGATGCTATCTTTAAGAAAGGCTACGGCCTCACACACGGACACCTCCGCACCTTAGTAAGCGCTCAATAAATATCCGTGTATTTACATTTTGTTTCATTTAGACAAATGTTTTTTCTTTTTACAAAAACTTGCAAGTATTAATTAAATGTCACGGTTTCTAGCTAATTCCACGACACACTTCACCTTATTGTTTACATATTATTTATGTCCCAATATTGTTGTTACTTTACTTTCTGCCTACATGGCGTGCATGCACTTATTAAAACCTACGATGGTAAAAGGATGAGTAAACCTACTAAATAACTCGTTGAGTAAGAGGGTTGCAAACCCATCAACACCGGATCACGCATCCTTGTTAAACACCTTACTCTCAAGACGTTGGAGTAAGTTCAATGTGTACCCCACGACGGATACACAACAATGCACACTGTGCGCGTTTAACAAATTAGGAATTAAGACACTTAACTCCTTGATATGATATTTGCAGTACGCTGCATATCAATCTATACACTTGTAAATTTTATGAACTTCATACACGATTATGGATTTTTTATAAATTTTCTTAAGTATATACATAACAGTTTGCTTCTTAGACATAACATAGACGTCTTTTACGCAAAGACAAAAATAACTAAGTACAAACATTATAACCACAATCACATTTGATACAATATGCGTACAATCGTATTTTTCTAATCAATATTTTATTATGGACTACAAGTTCATACAAGATATAGACTTAACATGCACATGTGCAACAAAATGTTCATCTATTACAAAAAAAAAAAAAAAAAAAAAAAAAAAAAAAAAAAAAAAAAAAAAATTATTACCAAGACAAAAAATCTAAAAGCTATGGGTGCGTCTAAGCCCTGAACCGCCAACACGGTACGCAGCATGACCAGTTCCCTCAAGCTCCTTCAAAAGATCACTATCTTGGGGCGACACTGTCGGTACGCTAACGGGCACTCCATCAGACCTAGGAATATGCGCAGCACCGACACCGCAAAGGATGGCCTTCCCCTTCACACCTTGCTTCTTCGCAAGCCTCATAGCATGGGCTTCCAAGGACTCCTTCAGAGAAATTTCCTTTTCAAGGGCAAAAGGATCCAAGATGTTGCGAGGGCGAGCGAAGATAGGTACCTGCAGCTGCGATTCATCTGGCTTTAGAAAATAGTCAGCTTGTGCCTCTGCGCCCTCCGCTGCATGCCTAGCCAAGGTTAACCCCTCCATAATAACACCTATGGGGTAATCTTGGTCGCGCTCCAGTTGAGCAATATGAGGAAGGTCTAGCAACTTTATCTTTTCCATAGCAGCGACAAGCTCATCGAAGGAATCATCATTATAATCGGGCACTTGTGTGGCAGGCACCTTGGATGGCGATTTCCCAGCGCAAGAAGCTCAGTAGGCGACGGACTCGCCTTGGATGGCGATTTCCCAGCGCGAGCAACATCACCTGTAGTTTCAACACTGCACGTAAATGACGAGTGCTCAAGGTTATTATGGTAATCTTAGCGAAAAATGTAAACCAAAATGTTGACTAAACAAGCTTACTTGAGGGGAAGGGTTTCAGTTGTATCCTTCTGCGACGCAGTCTCCTCTGATGATGACTGCTCACCAGAGATAAGATGGCGCCTTCTTTTGGACGTCTCAGCGCCATCATTCCCAGGATCTTTCTTGCGCTTCAACCCATGGCCAGCGCCTACTTGCTCACTCTCAGCCACACTCTCTGACGAGTCGGTGGGCGATAACTCTTCCACAGGGATTTGTACCTCAGGCGTGGGAAAACTGCGAAGAGGAGTCACCTCAAAAGCAACGGGGGGTGTATCCTCTGATTCCTCCTGCACGACCTCCATCGTGCGCCCCACGGTGGCCTGTAGAACTGGCTCCTCACCATCTCTTAAAGGGCGCACACCCACGGTAACTTGCTTCGGCCTCTCCAAGCGAACAACACTGAATAGATCCATCTCTGCGCAAAAAGCAACAAACAAACACAAAATGAGTTAGATAAAACTACAAAGGGAAGAGCGCTTACAACTAATAAGCGAAGAGGAAGGAAGGACAAGCACCCACCCCGGCTATTTTCGTCCAAAAAAGTTGGCACTTCCTCCGGACTACCGAAGTAATTGCGACTGATGCCCATGTGCACCAAAAACTCCTCTGGATACGCCTTGATCGGTATGCGATTGGCATTAATCGTCTCCGCATCCTCTGCGCTATACGTTCCGGGGATGGGGCGCTCATCTCTCGGTAATGATTCTTGGGTATAGAACTCAAAAATCCATGGAAAAAATGCACTATCAACCCAAAAGAACTTCTCCCTCCAATTCCTATAAATTTGTGGCCTCTAATCTGCTGTGGTTTGGAAATGAAAAATCATAGAATATGACTAAAAAACAACTCAGCAAACACATTTTAACATATGATCATATTAAATTCAGAAAAACATCCAAATCAAACTCAAATTCATTCAAACCAATTGGAATACTTTCCTAGGACCCTAAGCTAGGTTTACATGCAAAATTTTAGTATTATAAACTTCAGAAGCTCACGTTATCAAGCACACAAAATCGACATTCATAACAGTCAATCACACAAATCCATATTAGGTCATATCTAGCACCATTTTAATTATCCCATTTTGGCCCTGATTTTTATGAATTTTAGACCATGCTTAAGTGTCTAATGGGAAGCTAATATTTTTATCATAGATACCTATACATGTTGAACACCTACTGTAATTTTCTTAGATTTTATTTCCAAGTGATAGTACCCTTCCAAAAATCGTTTTCCCAGACCTGCCTAGAAAGATAACTGCACAGACACCCAGAAAGTTTGCATTTGGCTACCCCATGAGAGCCCTTCAGAAAAATTTGTAAAAATTCCAGTAAGTCCCTTACATCCCAAATATTCTACCTATAAAAGGCGAGCTTCCAGTTCCTTGTGGTTTGAAAACTAAAATTCATAAACCCCGACGGATTTTTATATTCTTAAAACTCAGGTTTGACACATGATCCCATACGACTCCAAATCACTCCAAACCAATTGGAAAAATTAAATATGACATTAAACTAAGTTTACATAAAGAAATACAGAATTAAACCTTTATGAAACTCGAGCTATAACACACACATATTCGACCTACAAGTTGTCCCAATTAAAACAACACATGACTCCTAATTCCCTTTTTCCTTTTAATCTAATTAATTTTTGTGATCACTATACATGATGTTTACTGAATTTCTTCATCAAAATCATATCTACAAACATCTCATATGAATCATCCAAGACCAATAACCATAGTATCCACACAAGTACATAAAATAACAACATCAAAAAAATCACAAAAACTCTAATTCGTTATCCCTTTTAATTCAATAATTTATGTGATCAATATGCATGTTATTAATTAGGTTTTCGTTAACCATATTCATATTCATATGATTATGTTGTGTCGACTAAAAAAAAGAACAAGAGATGAATTGATATACCTTATGATCAACGAGGCAAAAGAAAAAGAATAACCCTAGAATTCCAATACTTGATTACCCACGAATTTACACCAATAAAACCCTTGAATCCTTTGTTCTTGAGAGAATATTGAAGCAAGCACTTTGTGTTTTTTTTTTGGCCATATATTTTGAGAGGGAGGGGGAGAGGCCGATCTTTTTTTTGAGACAAAATAGGAGAGGAGCGGACTATATGATTGGGAAAGGATTAATGGTAATTAAATTTGATTGATATGATTTTGCAAATTTCCTGGAAATCTTTATGGTCTAATTGATCTTCTATTAATTATACAAAATTTTGCTTTAAATGGGCTAAGGGGGGCGGCCAACTTTTTTTTTTTTTTTTTTTTTTTTTTTGTAACAATATTATTCTCTTGTATGACTTAGGTTAGTGTATAACATATAGTAATTCAAAATGTGTGAATGACATATGGTTAAACTTAGGTTAAAATATATATGCTTGTCCTTGTATAATTAATTTATGCTCGTATAACTTCAAAAATTTTGAGGGGCAAAAATGGGAATTTCAAATGAATGGAAATTTTGGGTTTTACAGAAAATGTCGGTTAAAACGTCAAAACGACTAAGAATTTGGACATGGAATGTCAAGTGATCACGAAGTTTGTTTAGTATCCCTTATTTGAGATTGAAGTGGGTTTCACGAAGGCTTCTACTTATTTCATCATCGAGACTTCATCTATCGATTGATGACTTGCTTAAACTTATCAAGTTTATGATTGTGACTTGGATTATCTAGTTATACCCGATGTAAGGAGTTACATTGTAGTACTCACGGGTTATAGCTATCACTTCAAGGAGTTACATTGTAGTGCTCAGTGTCACATGCAGATGCAGATGTAGATAGTCTCAAGAGGTGTTGTACTTATTTTGGCTCTTAGATGAGTGTCTAGGGTACTTAGAGGTTTTCTTCTCCATCGTTCTTCAACCAACAACAGTGCAAGCTTAAGTAACAAATTTGGGGAATTCTACTTCATTTTCAAGTTTGGTATATCGGGTTTATGTCACCAAGTGGTCACAACAATAGCTGACAGAACATAAGCGTTGGTAAAGATAGTCAGAGAGAGTTTCTGTAGCAATGATTCTCACAGGATACATTTGAGCCAATTTTGTTCTTCTCACAAGATTTCAAGTATATGTGCGTAAAATGTGTTGCTGATTCTGAGGTATCAAAACCAGCAAGGGGGAAGGAGACATACATCTGAACGCACAACGAGTACACGTGATGAACTTTATACTTCTTCTTAATTGAAGTTATTCCGGGAAGATAAATGTCATAACCGCAGAGAAAATCATTGTTTTAACTCGTGGCTTTAGGTGTATTATTCCAACTACGTGGGGGAAGAGATGTAAGAAACAGTTTCTGATGATTAAAGAGGTACACAATGGTATGATGATTCCTCTGGTTAGTCAGTATCCTACAGAAGGAAATGTGTTCATCCGGGACTTACTTGATTTTTACGGTACTGTTTTGGTATTATCATTTCGACTACATCCGGTACTCAGTTGCTTTTGTGGTATTGTCTTGGTGTTATCATTTCGACTACATACGGGATAAATTGCTTACACTCGGGACTTAGTTGACTTTGGTGTAACAATTTTCATCTGCAATTTCCTGAAAGGAGAAAATTGCATTTCCGAGTCTTAATTGATTTTGATGTTACGTTTTCGACTTCATTTATGGGATTAAGTGTGTGCTTTGGGTTTTTGAGCTTCATACAATGAGACTGATTGCATCACTTCAACTACTTGGGGGAAGTGGTCTCAGGATACTTTTGGTATGCATTATTTCAGACTTCAGCGGGAAGAAATGTGAGCAGAATTAGTCAAGCGTGAGATGATACATTGCTGATCTATTTGATGATCTCCGAAAGGAGAATCACGATGATTATTCTTAAAAGGAGCAGCAATATTTGATGTGGTTTGGTACGAATTCCGTTGTACACATACCTTATGTAAATTTGAAAGAGAGCTTTGAATCTGCTCAAAAAGAAGATTGTCAGTTTTGGGGGAAGCTATCAAAGCATCACATTGAGAAGGCTCAATTTCAGAAGATTATTCAGGAACCTCGAAAGCTTTGGTGGTGAAAGTTTAAGAGATGTTGATTACAGACTTCTACAACGTACAGAACGATATCCTTTTTCGGTATTTATGTCAACATCTCCTTAAATTGAATAATATATTTTGTACATATCTTAAACCAAAATGTAAATAGAAATATATATAACCAACAAAAACCATAAAAATCAGAAAAATAGAAAATACCAAAAATAGTTCCTCTAGGCATGTCTTCTGTTTATCGATAACATTTACGGTCCTAGAAATGTCATTCAATAATGACACGGGACTTTAAATGAAGCTCGAGCAGAAGTATAATTGAATGGTTAAAACATGTCATGATGGCTTGCTATTATTTCAGATAGCAACCCGCTTTTCATAATGGGGAAAACACATCGCCAAAAAGACGGTTGTTCCTCCCACTGGGTGAAGTTCACCCGGGCATGGATTACTTTATATCCATGTTTCTCCGATTTAATGTACATTTCAGTGCATTATTTCTTGTAAAAGAAGAGAAATATTCTTTGTATACAAATAATTTTCCTTCTATGATTCTTTTGAAAATTATTTGTGAGACACATGGTGGTAACGTGTTGTTTGAAATTCTTTCAGACTTGGATTGTTCATAAAATTTATCACTCAATAAATGACTACAGCTCTTTAACTAGAATACGGGTCATTGATTGAGGGGGAGAGTGATTTCAAATTTTATATCATCAAACGGGTTTCTTGGTTATCTCATAATTGTTAGAAAAAGGTTTTGTAGTTAATGGGGTATTTGTTGAAGAGGAACTTACTAAGCTTTATCTCAAATGACCAAATGTGTTAGTTGTTAGAAAGATTAGGGCATTATGTGCAATTTGCGTATAGTTTCCTAGCTTTATGTAACTAGAAGGTCCATTTGTTCACTTTGGAATCCTGGTTTAATCCCCTAAATACTTTAAAACTCAAAATCTAAAAGAAGTTAGAAAACCCATTGTGTTTGATGTTCTTGAATACTTCCACAGGCATTTGTATGATCTAATTGAATGAGTTTCAAATGTTGATTGACTTTTGTTAGTCGATAGCTGTTTTACTGAACTCAATCACTTGCTGCCGTTACTCTTCAGTTTTCTGTTGAGGTCTATCCTGTAGAGGTACTCAAATTGGATCAGTGATCGATTTCTAGGTTTCGTCGTAAACCTAATTGGTTACTTCCAATTACGTAAATCAATAGTTCAAACTGTACTCAAAGGTAGGGCATTTCCCATTTTTATAGGAACTTCTGTACCAGAAACAATGGTATCTCCAATTATAGCCCCCCTGGACTGGATCTCCAGGGCTCCCCTAATAATATCCATAAATGACTTGTTTTTGGTAAGAGATGAATATTACCATATGTAAATTCAGGTGCATGGTACACATCGGTATTCCAGTGCATTTCGCCCTCTGAGTCAGAATAAATATGTTTTCGAACTTTCTCTTTCAAATTCAAAGTGGATGTTCTCGCGCGAATCTCAGCAATGACTTGTTCTGATTCTACATATTGATCGTTTTGAACTAAAAGAAAACTTTTGGGCGGAATACACACATTGTGTATAATATCTTCACTCTCAATAGTTACATATAAGTCTCTAGAACATAGAAAAGCAGGATGTCCATGACGTGTACGTGTCGGATGAACCAAATCCTCGTTGAATTTTATTTTTCCATTAGAAGGGGCTCGCACATGTTCTGCAGTACCCCCTGTGAATACTCCGCCGGTATGAAAAGTTCTTAATGTTAATTGAGTGCCCGGTTCTCCAATAGATTGACCTGCAATAATACCTACAGCTTCTCCCAATTCGACCAGGTCGTCATGAGCTGGACTTCGGCCATAACATAATTGACAAATCCACGACGTACTCCTACAAGTAAAGGGAGTTCGAATAGAGATTGGTTGTGGCCTACTGGTTTAGGTAAATATTTAATGCGTTCTCCGACCGGAGAAGTCATTTTTGGAGGAGAAACTATGCGTTTTTGGGATCTGCGTGCTCCTTGGTTAGAACCTTTAAGGGGTCCAAACGGGTTGGACTTGAGTCGGCTGAAAAAAGACATACAACCTTGGCAAGAACGTCGTTCTGCAGAATATATGACCCATGCTCCTTTGGGTTCTTTAAATTCCGTGGGTGGAGTAGCTACCGAGATCAATGCAGTCAATTATGTGTCTCCTAGAAGTTGGTTAGCTACTTCTCATTTTGTTCTAGGGAGGAAGATTAGAATTAGAGATTGATAGAAAAGCAAGGATATGGGTTCGTGTGAGTAGGCAACAAAAACTATCTATTCTAGTTCTATTATCAGCTATGGGGTTGAATATACGAGAAATTCTAGAAAATGTTTGCTATCCTGAGTTTTGAGACTATTTTATTCTTTCCGGCTCGGTACAAAGCCTTCTTTAATTTATTGAAAGGTAGGAAACTAAAGTCAATTTCAAGTTGGGTCGAATTAATAAATGGATAGGGCCCCAAAGCTTCAATTCATTTCATTTTTTTAGGGAAAGAAAAAGCAACGAGCTTCCGTTCTTAATTTGAACGATTACCCGATCTAATTAGACGTTAAAAAAATATTAGTGCCCAATACGGGAAGGCTTTCTCCCAGGAATGTATTCTTGATTTTTTAATGAATCCTAAATATTATCATTCTCCATTTCATAATGGAAACGTATGTGTATAAGAAACAGTATATTGATAAAAAATTTCCAAAATCAAAAGAGCGATTAGGTTGAAAAAAGTAAAGGATTTCTAATCATCTTGTTATCCTATAATGAAAACGAACATAAATACTTAAATTTAAATGGAAAAAGAGAGGATAGAGAATCCGTTGATAAGTTTATCTGTATCCGAGGTATCTATTTGGTTTGTACTATAATACCTTGTTTTGACTGTATCGCACTATGTATCATTTATAACCCCAAAAATCCTCTACCTTTCATTTAAATATAATTTCAAATGGAGAAATTCCAAAGCTATTTAGGGCTAGATAGATCTCAACAACACTCTTTCTTATATCCACTTATCTTTCAGGAGTATATTTATGTACTTGCTCATGATCATGGTTTAAATAGATCTATTTTGTTGGAAAATGTAGGTTATGACAATAAATTCAGCTTACTAATTGTGGAAGGTACTATCGTGAAGAGATTAAAACCTCGAGCTCGAGGACGTAGTTTTGCCATACAAAAACCTACCTGCCATATAACTATTGTAATGAAAGATATATCCTTAGGTGGATATATAGATACCGACTCTATTAAGTGGTCACAAAAACCAAAATGGAAAAAAAAGGATACAACTATGCCGTATTATGATATGTATAGTAATAGTAATGGGGGAACATGGGACAAAAAATAAATCCAATTGGTTTCAGACTTGGTACAACCCAAGGTCATCATTCCCTTTGGTTCGCACAACCAAAAAATTATTCTGAGGGTCTGCAAGAAGATCAAAAAATAAGAAATTATATCAAGAATTATGTACAAAAAAATATGAAAACATCCTCTGGCGTTGAGGGAATTGCGCGTATAGAGATTCAAAAAAGAATCGATCTGATCCAAATCATAATCTATATGGGATTTCCAAAAATATTAATTGAAAGTCGACCCCGAGGAATCGAAGAATTACAGATGAATTTACAAAAAGAATTTAATTCTGTAAATAGAAAACTTAACATTGCTATCACACGAATTGAAAAGCCTTACGGAAACCCTAATATTCTTGCAGAATTTATAGCCGGCCAATTAAAAAATAGAGTTTCTTTTCGCAAAGCAATGAAAAAGGCTATAGAATTAACTGAACAAGCAGATACAAAAGGAATTCAAGTGCAAATTGCAGGACGTATCGACGGAAAAGAAATTGCGCGTGTTGAATGGATCAGAGAGGGTAGGGTTCCACTACAAACCATTCGAGCTAAAATTGATTATTGTTCCTATACAGTTCGAACTATTTATGGGGTATTAGGCATCAAAATTTGGATATTTATAGACGGGGAATAATAAAATAAACCTTTATTTCCCTTTGCATTCTATCCGGCGATGGAACAAAAAGAGAAATTGATTTCTTATTTTTATTTTCTCTTCAATAAAAAAATGAACAAACAATTATAATTCTATAGGGTTTAATAAAAATTAAATTAATCTTTTGATAAAATTGCTATGCTTAGTGTGTGACTCGTTGGTTTTTTGAGGGTTAATAACCAGCCCCATAGTACATACCAAAACTAGCTGTCACCCCGCCGGTAGTAGGAGATGTAAGGATTGGTACATAGAATAACTTTTTATTTGATTGATAATCATATAAAGCAGCAGATATTTTAGCCATTTGCATCAAGCTCAAACTTCCTTCTTGCATGCGTGCCCCTCCGGAAGCACACACTATAATAAGAGGTAGAAATTCTTTAGTGGCGTATTCAATCAAACGGGTAATTTTCTCCCCAACTACGGATCCCATACTACCCCCCATAAACTGAAAATCCATAACCCCAATTGCTACGTTAATACCGTTTAATTGCCCTATACCTGTTTGAATAGCCTCGGTTAATCCTGTCTTTCTTTGATAAGAATCGATACGATTTTTATAAGGCTCCTCCTCCGAATGAAATTGAATGGGATCCAGAGAGACCATGTCTTCATCCATAGGCTCCCAAGTACCCGAATCAATCAAAAGTTCGATTCTATCAGAACTACTCATTTTCAAATGATATCCACATTGTTCACAAAGATTCATTTTTGATTTAAAAAATTTCTTATAATTTAATCCATAACAATTTTCGCATTGAACCCACAAATGGCTGTATTTTTGATTTACATCCAGATCGGTAGAACTTTCTCGTATAGTTTGATCACTCCTTCTGGCATCCCGGGTTTTAGTCCTATTTCCACTTTCACTACAAATGGAACTAGAAATGTAATTGTTACTGGAATTGTCACTACCATTTACAATGTAACTATCAATACAGATTTGAGACTGAAGATAACTGTCAATGCAACTATTAATGTGATTATTCCAAGTATACTGAGTATCATCCATGTAATGATCCTGGTGGGGATTCTTACTCTTAGATCCATTATTGAGATAACTATAATTTCGATAAAAAGAATTTTCTAGTTCACTACAAAAAGGATGATCATTGTCAATCTCAAAAATATGATTTTCAATATCAAAATATATAGAATAACTGTCCCCATTACTATCTTTAACTAAAAAAGTATCATCAGAGATGAAATTCCGAATGTCCTTGACGCCAAAAAAAAATTCTTTTACCTATTAACATCTTAGAAGATTTCACAAAGCCCCTATCACTTAGTTTTCGACTTTTCGGAAATATATTAGCTGATGAATTAGTAGTTGTTGTTCTTGTTTCTTTAGTACTTCGGTGGTTCCTATCCCTGTCATGTTCCTTGGATTATTTACAAGTGGTATTCAAGCTCTTATTTTTGCAACTTTAGCCGCGGCTTATATAGGTGAATCCATGGAAGGCCACCATTGACTAGTTTTCTAAATAGTCTTTTTTTTTTTTTTAGTTTTATCTAAGGCAATGTGTGCATGGCTAAAAAAATTTACTTAGGGAATAAAAATATACAACTACACGATATACGATCTCGAGTAATAGAAAAAAAGATTACAATAAAGATTACAATATTGATATTAGAGTAGAAAAAAAGGAAAGAGATCTCAAAGATCTTTTTCCTAAAATTCCCGTTTGGTCCATTTATACCATAATCAAACCTTCCCCTCAATGAATATTCAATTTAGATTGGTCATCCAATCCGAATATTCACTATTTGGACTCCTAATTTGACTAAGAAGTCTTGCGATATTACGACGTGTTATTAAATAAAAAGGATGTTCTATCAAACGATTCGCCTTTTGAGTTGATTTTATTCAACGATTGACCAAACGAAAATATTAATAAATAATCAATTATATGAACTTAGATCAATCAAATTAATTTCTATGCAACGATTCGGCCCAATCAATTTATCCATTGATTATCTTATCAATTTAGGTTGCAGGATAATGATAAACAAGGGGGAAGGGAAAGGAAAATTTATAACAAAGGGGATTCATAAATGGTTCGTAGAGGGAAGGTCGAACTAGGTATATGGAATTGAATGGCGATAAGTTAACTCTTGTCAAGGGTTAGACGCATCCTTATTAAATCCGATTGCATTCAAGATGAAGAAAGAGTGGGTTTACATTGTGGAAGAAAGACATGTATATGTGATATTAGATATTGACTAGTTATATACGAGCTAAAGATATATCTAAATTTCCCTACTAATCGAATATGAGTGTAGATGGGGATTCTATAGAAGTCCTTCTGTCTCATATGTGACTGTGAGTTGAAGATGAAGTCAATAAAAAATTCGGATCAATCTATATTGATTGATTGCCTCCATTATGTTGTTGCTAGCAAATACCACTATTTTTGGTTTTGGCTCTTCCAAATCATTCCCGCAGGAGATCCGGACCTTTTTTTCTGATCCTTCGATAAAAAGATTCATTCTCTTCATAAAAAATAGGAAGTAGAACCAATAAAGATGTCGTTTTCCATTCATACCTAGAGTTGAATACCCCATTCAAGAATTGTTTTGGATCCAATCCATAGGAATCAATAGAAAAGGCAAATCTCTTATGATACACCAGATCCGGCTCGGTTATTGATAGAGTGAATAAATCTGCCATTTCTTGAAATCTCTCTTATGATTCAAAATCGTTCTTTTTATTCTTGCTCGAGC